>CAUYUJ010003376.1:0-67500 GCA_963575745.1 Prorocentrum cordatum | reverse complement strand
GGCGGCGCCAATGATTAGCGCCGACGCCCAGCCGCCAGCGAGAAGGCGATGGGAACAGCACGGACCCGGGGAGGGGGGGGCGCGGGAGGCAAGGGCGGCAGAAGCAGGGACCGTTTGCGCCGCCACCGCCGCTTTGTTTCCCTGCTTCGCAGTCGAGCGGAACTCCCGCCGCCGCGCTGGAAACGGGCCCTGACGGAAGCGGGCGCAGAACCCACCTCGTCGTAAACCGCCTCGGCGCGGGGGCGGGGGGCGCGCGCGCCACCCGCGCTCGCCCGCGCTGGCCCCCGCCCGCCGCGGTCGGCCGCCTGCGCCGCCGCCTCGCAGCCGTCGCCGCCGCAGCTCCCGTCGCTGTCGCCGCCGTTTCCGCACCCGGCCGCCGCCGCGGCCTCGGCGTCGCCGCCCCCCCCTGCCCTCCCCTGCTGCCCCCTGCGTACCCCTCCTCCTCCTCCTCCTCCTCCCGCTCCTCCTCCTCCTCCTCCTCCTCCTCCTCCTCCTCCTGCTCCTGTGTCTTTTCCTTTTCCTCTTCCTTTTCCTCCTCCTCCTCCTCCTTCTCCTCCTCCTCCTCCTCCTCTTCCTCCTCCTCCTCCATCTCCTCCTCCTCCTCTTTTCCCTCGTCGTTCATGCCATTTGCCATCATCCGCGGCGCGGTGGCTCCCCGAACTCTCCGAGCCCAGGCGCGCGTGATTCAAAATGTTTCGCGCCCCCTGGGGTTTATTCATCAGCCCCCGGGGAGTCACCCACTTGTGAACCACAAGCTGACATTAGGGGGGGCGAGGGCCCGCGCCCATCGGCAAAACAATGTAAGAGAACGATCGCAAAACGACCCGACTCCCAAAACCGCGGGGCCACCCCGCATCCCCACCGACTCACCAAGCGCTGCGGTCACCCCACCGCTCCGGGGGGCCCCGACTCGCCGTGCTGCGTCCATCCTCGCAGTCCGCGTGCTGGAACCTGATCGATCCTGGGCCCGACCAGCCATCGCTTGCATCATGCCGTCGCCATCTTGACTATTTGACAGGCGCGTTCCACTACTCGTAAAGTCACTACTCGCAAATGGCCTTGATCCGCCGCGGAGGATTTACGATCCACCATATCGAGGCAAGCACGTGTTTCTCGGACGTTTGCGAGTAGGCACTCTGCGAATAATGGAACGCGCTCGGCGACTCAGCACAAGTAACTACCAAAATCGGCACCAACGTCCTCGTCATCACCTCAAGCACGGCCACGAGGTCTCCGCCGACACCGTCCTCACCATCCCCTCCCCGCGCCGCAGCCTCGAACACCCCGTCCTCGCTGACCGCCTGCCCGGTGCGGAGGCCTCACTTCCCCCGTGGATGCGGCCGCGCCAGCCGGACCACGGGTGGCTTTGGCACCATTCCTCGCAGTTCAAAAGACTCTTGAACATCGCACGACGAACCGAAGGTGGCACAATGATGCACCAAGCAGACCCGCAACGAGTCCGTGCGCTGTTGTGCCCGCGTGGCACATGCCAGACAGAAAAACACGTCCAGGGGGCATCCCCCCAACCCGTCGTTGCTTTCCAACGTAGCTCCCCAGAAGTAAGTCTGGGCCTCTCCCGCCGCAGATCTGGTTCTCTTCCCGAGTCGGTTCCCGACGGTCCTGGGGCCCAGGGAGGTCCCTTGGGGGCCGAAAGCTGCCGCCAGAGGCGAGAAGCCTCCCGTCGTAACCATTCTCACGACACTAATACACCAGGGGAAGGCCCCCCTCCCCCCCATCCCATCCTCCTCCTCCTCTTCCTCCTCTTCCTCCTCCTCCTCCTCCTCCTCCTCCTCATCATCATCATCATCAGCAGCAGCAGCAGCATCATCATCATCATCATCATCATCATCATCATAATCATCATCATCATCATCAGCATCAGCATCAGCATCAGCATCATCATCATCAGCATCATCATCATCATCATCATCATCAGCATCAGCATCAGCATCAGCATCATCATCATCATCATCATCCTCATCAGCAGCAGCAGCATCATCATCACCACCACCACCATCATCATCATCATGATCATCAGCAGCAGCAGCATTATCATGACCATCCTCATCATCATCAGCAGCATCATCATCGTCATCGTCATCGACATCATCATCATCATCATCATCAGCAGCATCATTATCATCATCAGCAGCATCATCACAATCCTCATCATCAGCAGCAGCAGCATAATCACAATATTCATCATCATCAGCATCATCATCATCAGCAGCATCAGCAGCAGCATCAGCTTCATCCTGAGAAACATCCTCAGCATCATCATTATCAGCAGCATCATCATCATAATCAGCAGCAGCATCAGCATCATCATCATCCTCAGCATCATCATCATCACCACCATCCTCATCGTCAGCAGCAGCAGCATCATCATCAACATCATCAGCACAACCAGCATCATCTGCATCAGCATCATCATCTTCATCATCAGCAGCATCATCATCAGCATCAGCAGCAGCATCACCATCATCATCAGCAGCATCATCATCATCAACATCATCAGCAGCATCAGCATCATTATCAGCAGCAGCATCATCAGCATCGTCGTCAGCATCATCATCAGCATCATCAGCATCAGCATCATCATCATCAGCAGCATCAACAACTATAACAAGAACAATCATGTTAAGAATGGTTGCTCCTATCTGGTCCTGATTAACACGTATATCCCAAACCCTCGGTACCCGCCCTCGTTGTCGTCGATAGTACCACCTTGGGGGCATATCTTCCTTACCTGCCACGTGCATGTAGTGCAGCCCCTAAAACAAAGGAAGAGAGGACGGGTGGAAGGGAGAGGGAGAAGAATGGAGCACGAGAGAAATTAGAAGGAGGGGGGCAAGGAGCAGAAAACAAGTAGAACCAGACGGGCAGATCGGGAAGGCGGACCCAGGCGACGAGGTCGAGCAGGCGGGTTGCTAAAGCATGGGTGCTGCATGAATCGCGAGGAAGTCTCGAGCGATAGCGCGATCCCCAAGTAAATCATAAGAAAAGCCACAACGAGAGCGTGATTCCTGAACGCCGAGGGAGCATCGTCTGAATAAATTGGGAGGAATTCCTGCGCGAGAGCGCGTTGTGTACATGAATTATGAAGAAGTCCCGCGCGAGAGCGCGATCTGGGAATAAATTGTGAGGAAATCTCAAGCGGCAGCCGCTGATGTTGTAATTCGGGGGCCAGGGACCCACTTTGAGCCCCGTGACTTCCCCTGTTAAAAAACCGGGTGCGAGCCCTGGGGGGGAAGCACTTCAATTGAAAAAACACACTGGTCACCGGAGGGGGGGTCAACAAAAATTATTGCTCAGCAATGAAGATTCAACAACAACCACAACAACAAAAACCACAACCACAACCACAACCACAACAACAACACTCATTTTAAGACTGTTCACTCTTATCTGCTCGAGTGTCCGTTGACGCGTACTTCCCAAACCCTCGATACCCGCCCTCTTCGTCTTCGATCGTACCCCTTATGGGGGGGTATACCTTTCTTCCCTGCAGGCCGGGCCCCGGCAAGCGGCGGGGCGGCCGCGGACCGTCGGGCTGGCCAGCGGCAGCGCTGATCGGCGGCAATCCGACCCCAAGAGGGACGGACAGGGGACCGACCACGACGACACGACGACGACGACGACGACGACGACGACGACGACGACCACGACATCGTCGACGACGACGACGGCGACGACGACGGCGACGACGACGAGCGAAAGCGAGAGCGAGAGAGAGAACAGAAAACAACAGCAGGGCCACGAAATGCACGAAATATGTCACGAAGGGCGACAGCGGGGACACGAAGGGAATGCGTGTGGGGCCACGAAGAGCGCGAACGAACGGGGGCCACGAAGGGCAGATAATAGAGCCACTGAAGGCAAGGACGGGGCCACTGAGGGCTGCAACGGGGCCACGTAGGACAGCGAGTGGGCCACAAAGGGCGACAGCGGGGCCACGAAGGGCATGCACATGGGGCTACGACGGGCGCGAACGAGCTGGGGCCACGATGGGCATAAGTATATTGGGCCGCGGAGGGCAAAGACGGGGCCACTGAGGGCAGCAACGGGGCCACGAAGGGCTGCAATGGGGCCACGAAGGGCGACAGAGGGGCCACGAAGTGCATGCATATGGGGCCACGGCGGGCGCGGACGAGCGGGGGCCACGACGGGCATACATATATGGGGCCACGAAGGGCAGCGAGGGTGCCACGAAGGGCTGCAACGGGGCCACGAAGGGTAGCGAGGGGGCCACGAGGGGCTACAACGGGGCCATGAAGGGCAGCGATGGGGCCACAAAAGGCTGCAACGGGGCCACGACGGGCAGCAAGGGGGCCACGCAGGGCTGCAACGGGGCCACGAAGGGCAGCGAGGGGGCCACGAAGGGCTGCAACGGGGCCACGAAGGGCAGCGAGGGGCCACGAAGGGCTGCAATGGAACCACAAAGGGCAGCGAGGGTGCCACGAGAGGCTGCAACGAGGCCACGAAGGGCAGCGAGGGGGCCACGAAGGGCTGCAACGGGGCCACGAAGGGCAGCGAGGGGGCAACGAAGGGCTGCAACGGGTCCACGAAGGGCAGCGAGGGGGCCACGAAGGGCTGCAACGGGGCCACGAAGGGCAGCGAGATCCCGATTCCTCAAATATTGTGTGAGGGAATCATAGGCGTGAGCGCGACTCCTGAGCGCCTGAGTGTCGGGAGCGCGGTGCTTGAATAAATTGCGGGAAATTCCAACGCAAGGGCGCTATTCTTTAGTAAATTGCAAGCACGTCTCCAGCGAGTGCGCAGCTCCAGAGCGCCGAGAGAGCGATTCCTGAATAAATTGTAAGGAAGTCCTAAACGAGAGCGCGATTCCTGAATGAAATGCGAGGAAGTCTCAGGCGGGAGCGGGGGTCCTGGCTAAATGATGAGGAAGTCTCTGGCGGGAGCCGTTGTTGTTGTAACACGGGGGCCAGGGGCACGATTTGACCATCAAGACTTTCCCTGTCAAAAAACAGGGTGCGAGCGTCGAGGGGCACACAATGATTGAGAACAAACAGCATGCACCGGTGAGGGGGGATCAATAGTAACTGTTCTTCAGCAGTGAGACTTCAACAACAACAACAACAACAACAACAACAACAATTACTAGCACGTGGGGACACTCCGTTCTCACCAGTGCCAGGGTTTTCATAGGAGGCGGGCAATACCCCCACTTTGTGGGGGGGCCGGTTCAAGCTCTACCAAATTTCCAAACGACTCTTCGCCACCACCCACACCCAGCTTCCCGCCCTATGACGTTCGGACACTTCACTTCGTGGCATGCGGACGACCGTGGCTACTATTCAGGGCCCCGCGGCCGACGACGACGGCGTGCGCGCGCGAAGAAAAAACGAATGTGTCCCGCATGGTATTATTTGACAGGGATGATGGCCCTGGCAGGTGCGCAACCGTTGTTGCAGAAGTTCGAAAAAGTTGCTCGCAAAAGCCCGTTTGACAGAAATGTTTAAAAAGTGTTGGGTTTCCTACGAATCCGCAAGAGCGCGCGGGATGAAATTTTGACATTTTTTTGTTGAAAAACCATTGTTTTTTTATGTTTTTATGTTAAAATCGCTACGAAAACTAAGGTTTTGGAAGGATTTCGTCTTGCGCGCGCGAATGTCCACTTTACCTTATTTTTTGCAAGGGATTCTTGAAGTTTGATTATGTTAGAACAAGAAATGTCCACTTTACTTATTGTTTGCAAGGGAAAGCGGGGGGGAACAAAACAACCGGATCTGGATCACATCGTTTTGCCTGAGGCTTCCTCACGAAAATGATGAAAACGTGGCTGCGGCCTAGGCGCGGCGGGGGGGGCGCGCACCAGGGGGCCCAACAATAATTATTCTTTAGAATTAATAATGTTCAACAACAACAACAACAACAACAGCAGCAGCAGCAGCAGCAGCAACAACACCACAACCAAACAACACAGCAGCAACCGCAACCGCAACAACAACAACAACAACAACAACAACAACAACAACAACCACAACCAACAACAACAACAACAACAACAACAACAACAATCACTTTACCCGAACGCTCAGTGTTCTCACCAGTGCCAGGGTTTTCATGCGACGCCAGCCAATACCCCCACTTTGTGGGGGGGCAGTGCAAGCTCTACCAAATATCCACACGACTCTTCGCCACCACCCACACCCAGCTTCCCGCCCTATGACGTTCGGACACTTCACTTCGTGGCCTGCGGACGACCGTGGCTACTACACTGGCGTGGAGTACACACCCACAGAAGTTGTTAAGCCTACGTTCGTACACCCACAGAAGTTGTTAAGCCTTGTTAACCCACAGAAGTTGTTAAGCCTTCCACAGAACATCTGTTGCATATGATGCATATGGTACATGATACACATGATACACATGATACGTACTCACAAGATAGTTGATCACATCTTTAGGGCAAATTCCTGAGGGATGTGGGAATACACAAGAGAGAGAGGATATGGTTGTCCCGATGGTTGTCTCGATGGTTGTCCCGATGGTTGTCCTGATGGTTGTGGTTGTCCCGATCGTTGTCCCGATGATTGTCCCGATGGTTGTCCTGATGGTTGTGCTTGTCCCGATCGGTGTCCCGATGACTGTCCCGATGATTGTCCCGATGGTTGTCCCGATGGTTGTTCCGATGGTTGTCCCGATGGTTGTCGCTCGCGCGAGCTCATGTAACATAAATGTTGGAAAACCATTTGTTTTTTTAGGATTCGGACAGCGCGCGCGGGTAGAAATTTTGAAAAGTCGTGCAGGTGTTTTTCGAGGACCTACGGTGCGATTCGTGTGATTTTATGATGCGCGGTGCTAAAATTCTTAAGAAGCCCAATGGTTTTTGGAGATTTCGGCGTGCGCGCGCGAAGAAAAAACGAATGTGTCCCGCATGGTATTATTTGACAGGGATGATGGCCCTGGCAGGTGCGCAACCGTTGTCGCAGAAGTTCGAAAAAGTTGCTCGCAAAAGCCCGTTTGACAGAAATGTTTAAAAAGTGTTGGGTTTCCTACGAATCCGCAAGAGCGCGCGGGATGAGATTTTGACATTTTTTTGTTGAAAAACCATTGGTTTTTTGATGTTTTTATGTTAAAATCGCTCCGAACACTAAGCTTTTGGAAGGATTTCGTCTTGCGCGCGCGAATGTCCACTTTACCTTATTTTTTGCAAGGGATTCTTGAAATTTGATTATATTAGAACAAGAAATGTCATTTTATAGTGTTTTTTGCAAGGGAAAACGGATTACAACAAAACAACCGGATCTGGACCCCATCCACTTTTCTGAAGCTTTCGCGAAAAAATTATGAAAATGTAGCTGCGGCCTAGGCGCGGCGGGGGGGCCGTGCACCAGGGGTCCCAACAATAATTATTCTTTAGAATTAATAATGTTCAACAACAACAACAACTGCTGCTGGTTCTGGGGCACTTGCTTAAAACACAGCCACTGCGCTACCATCGAGAACGCCAAACAGGGAACCGGCGGGGGGGGGGGGATCCCGGCCAGCCAGGGCGCGCCTCGGCCCCGAAGATGGCCCCCCGGCCTGACGACCCGGGGAACGGCCCCCAGACGAGAGCCCTGCCTGAGCCCTGCCTGAGCGTCAGCGTCTTGACTGCCCCTCCCCCCACAACGTGACAGTGGGACTCGTTTCACTTGCCTCCTCCTCCTCCTCCTCATCCTCCTCCTCCTCCTCCTCCTCCTCCTCCTCCTCCTCTTGCGAACGAACAGGGTCGGCGGCACCGACCGTGAAGCCTTCGCAGAATTCTCCATCCTCCAAACCGCTCTACAGTCGGACTTGATTGGACAGGACACGCGAGAGGACACAAGACCCTTCCGAGGTCGACATTGGCATAGGCATGTAGGAGGCATGGGTCGAGAGACTCAGGACACAAGGGTACCCTTGATTTGGCAGGATCGACCTACTAATGAGTGCCGACTCTACTCCGCACTTCGCGACAGAAGAGAGGCCCTCCCAAACGAGCAACTCTAGACCCCCCCAATCAGACCACCCCCCTTGTACGGTGAAATCCGGGGCCATCCCCCTCCTCGTTCCCCCCGCCTGAGGGGGAACCAACAGGGGCCCAGGAGGGCCCAAATCGATGAGTCGGATCGGCGATCGAGATGAATCGGCTCTCCGGAAATTGGCAGCCGAGGCGGCAGAAGCCGAATTGGCGGACATCGGCAGGCCTCCACTGAGAGATCGGATTCCGAATCGGAGTCCGAAGCCGAATCGAATCGGAATCGGAAGCCATCGAAGTCGAATCGATTCGAATGAGCCATCTGGCTCTCCCCTGCCTCGGCCTCCTCTGCCCCGCGACGACAACGACGACGACGACGACGACGACGAGTCGAAGCGGAGCCCCGGACGGCACTGCCCCCGCCCGGGCAGAGCAGGGTGGGAGGAGGAGGAGGAGGAAGAGGAGGAGGAGGAGGAGGAGGAGGAGGAGGAGGAAAAGGAAAAGGAGGAGGAGGAGGAGGAGGAGGAGGAGGAGGCGGAGGAGGCGGAGGAGGCGGAGGCGGACGAGGAGGAGGCGGAGGAGGAGGAGGCGGAGGAGGAGGAGGAGGAGGGAGGAGGAGGAGAGGAGGAGGAGGAGGAGGAGCAGGGGGGGGAGGGGCCTGCTGCACGGCCGTCCGCAGCTCCACGGCCGCCCGGTCCTGCGACATAGCCGGGGGGGGGGAGGGGCGGGGGCACCGCCCCGGTGCGGCCGCGGGGGGAGCAGGGGGAGGGGGGGAGGGGGGGAGCAGGAGGAGGAGGAGGAGGAGGAGGAGGAGGAGGAGGAGGAGGAGGAGGAGGAGGAGGAGGAGGAGGAGGAGGGGAGGAGGGGGAGGAGGAGGAGGAGGAGGAGGAGGAGGAGGAGGAGGAGGAGGAGGAGGGGGAGGAGGAGGCCCTTGCCGCCCATTGTCGAGACGCTGGACAAGACAACGCTCGCGAGGGGGCCCCGGCTTTTTTTTTTTCCTGCGCCCTTCCGCCGCTCCAGGGCCGGCGGGGAGCCCGCTCGTGGCCGGCGCTCTCGCCGCGTCGGGCTCGGGAGGGGGGCAAACGGGTGGGGCTGAGCAGGAATACAAAGCGGAGCGCACAGAGACATGCCAATACTGCACGTCCTCCTCGGAGGCGCGCGCCCGACCCGAACATATACACATTTATAATATTCCTTTTCCCTATCAAAATATAAGGGACCCCCCCCCCGGATGGGCGTCACCTAGTTCGCCCCCCCGGAAGAGCTCTGAACGGGCTCACGACAGCTCCGACAATGCCCGAAATTACCCCCAAGCTGGTCCGACCGGCCCACATTCCGCTCTATGATGCCCCAGTTGCTCCTACGAAGGCCCACCAGGCCTCCAAGACGCCCCAAGAGGCCTCCGAGAGCCTTCCCAAGAGAGCCCCAACAGGCAAAATTCATTGATTTCCAATGGTCTTCGACGATTCTTGGATTTACGCCTTTGCCACACCCGCCTCTCCAAAACGGCCACATGGGGACTCCAAGATTGCCCCCAGACGGCTTAAGACACCTTCAAGACGGCCCCAAGACAGCCCCAAGACGGCCCAAGAGGCTTCTAAGACGGCTCCAGGGACCCTCAAGACGGCTCCAAGAAAGGCCCCACGACAGGATCCGAGCCGACATGTCGGCCCTCCCGCTCCAGGATACCCCGAACACACTCTCCAGAGGCCCCCAAGGCCCCAAGAGAACCCCCAGGAGATCGCCGAGAAGCCACGAGGCCTCCAAACGCCAAGGCCCGCACTAACAGCGACGACGTACACACCTCGGCCGCGCCAGGCTCTATTGATGTCCCGTAGCCCTTGGCTCCAGGATTCCGCTGCTGCTCCGCCTCGGCATACGCCGATTGGGATCATGACGGGCGACTCCCCCGCCGTGCGCAAGAGGCCGGCCTCTCGCGGACGTCCCAGCGCAGATACGTTACATTGCACGCGCTGCGACCAGGACGTCCCGCGGCTGCACTTCGCAGTCCGCCAACGCCACCGAGCCACCCGCGCGTGCATCACTTGCGCCGCCGCTGCCCCGCAGACTTCCGGCATGTCCCGACGCCGACCGACTACAGGTCACTTGCGTTCGTTGTGGGCTCTCCTTGCCAAGGGAAGCCTTCGCTTGCGACCGCGACAGGGCGCATGACAGCGTCTGTCGTGAATGCAGCGTAGTGGGTCGACCGCCCTTGCAAGACGTGCCGTTCTCTGTCGGAGACATGAACCGAAGTTGCCCGCATTGTGCGGCCTCCCTCTTTCCAACCGAAACGCCAGCGTTTTGCTGCAGCAACGGCAAGTGGGCGATCACATTCGAGCACTTCTTCTCACCTCCGGCGCCCGCCCTTCTGGAGATATTCCGCTCCACTTGGCCCGCTGGCGACGCCGCGGGCCATCTTCTACGCGATCCCACGACCAATTCTCCTCGTCTGACAGGGTTCACGGCAGCAAGTCGCCGCTACAACAACTTATTCGCATTGGCTGTTCACGAGATCCACAGCGCAGGAAGCACGAAGGAACTTCGACTCGGCAACTACATGCGCCCTGCCAACCTCCGGATTCACGGCGCGATGTACAGGCGAGTGCTCACGGCAGCCGAAACCACCGCTGTGAGATGTCTCGTCGTGGACCCTCAAGAACGCACTCGACAAGCCACTACCCTGCAGTTAGACGTGGGGCTGCTCCGTCGCCTGGAACGCCTCCTACTGCCCATCAACCCGTTCATGAATGAGATCAACCGCCTCGGAATTATACGTCGCCCTGGGCCCGACGCAGCGGTGCACTTGAAGTGGGACGAGGACATCGACGAGCTCGCCGCCATCGTCGACGCGCGCACGGACAGCCACGCTCAACCTCGCACGGTCACGTTCCGACTGAACTCCTCCACCGCCCCCAAGTATCTCCATCCACTACACCATTCCTACGAGCCACTGTCCTACCCACTGTGGTTCCCATCCGGCGGGCGTGGGTGGAGCCCGGATGCGATGGTCAACGGCGCGCACATCAGCCAAATGTGGTGGTACCGGCAATGCGCACTACGTTTGTCTCACATGCACGCTTGCGGACGATTGCTCAACGAATGGCTCGTTAATGTGTACTGTCGCATGGAGGACGAAAGACTGAGCCCCCTCCGCCGTGACCAGCCCAAACTGCGTGGCACTAGACGTCAGGTCTGCGAGATGATTGCGAACACCGCCGACCCAGCTCCTGCTGTGGCCCGCGTGCTCTTGCCCTCGAGCGTGCCGGGGTCCCCGCGCCACCTCGGGCGTCTTCGAGTCGACTGCTTGGAACTGGCGCGTCGTAAAGGCCCGCCCACTTTCTTTATCACTCTGACATGCAACCCATACTGGCCAGAAATTCAATCAGCCCTCTTGCCTGGACAAACCGCTGCTGACAGACCAGACGTCGTCGTCCGCGTGTTCCACGCGCGACTCCTGGATATGGTTTCCTTTCTGAAGACCGACTTCTCTGGGCGCAGAAGGTACATCATCCGCGTGATTGAGTATCAGATGCGGGGCCTCCCTCATGCACACATTGCGCTCGCGGTGGACAACCCCCCCTGCACGCCCGAGGAGATCGATGCTCTCATATCGTGCGAAGTCCCTCCTGAACATGGCCCACTCCGCGAGCGCGTCCTGCATCACATGATTCATCGGTGCAATCATTCCTGCCATCCCAACGACCCTGCCCAGGAGTGCATCAAAGGATGCCCGTGGCCGTTCGCAGACACCACCGAGATCGACGCCAGAGGGTGCCCGCACCATCGCCGACGTCCGTGCTCTAACACTTGCCCAAATTGCCAATCTGCCGGGCCTGCCTACGGACGACGACATGTCTGCTGCAATCGACTGGTCGTCGAGTACTCCCCCAGCATTTTGTTGAAGTGGGACGGCCACGCGAACGTTAAGTTCGCCGGATCTGTCAATCTGTTCGAATACCTATTCAAGTACCTCTTCAAGGGACCCGACCACACCATGTACACCATCGGTTCGGAAGACCAGCCGACCGACGAAATTGCCGACTGGCTACGCGGCAGGTACCTGGTCGCCACGGAATGCGCATGGCGAATCTTCGGCTACACCACGTACGAGCGCGTGCCTACGGTACTTTGTCTGCCGGTGCACCTTCCCGACCAGGACTGGGTCGACTTTGACGAGGGATTCGAAGCCGATGCTTTGGACCACACTACGTCCCAGTTGGAGCGCTATTTCTACCGCCCAAACCGAGAGCCATTCCTCGGCTGCAAATACACAGAGTACTTCGAACGTTTCATTGTCAGCACGACTTGCCCCGTGGCGTTACGCGGTTTCTTCCCCGATGAGTTCGGGCACCACCTCGTCGAACCGCCAAGAAGCGAGTGGCCTACCCTGTCTGCAAGATGGCACCGAATACCTGCAGACACCACCGTTCGACCAACTGTGGACATGGCGCCGCCCGGACGCCAAAAATACGTGTACGTCCGCATGCAAAGGGAACCGCCCGTGCGCCGCCTGGAGATGAAGTACCCCTGGCAGAAGGACGTCTTCTACCTCTGGCAGATGCTCCTGCACTTCCCTAAGAGGACCGGGACTTAAACCACCCTCCTGCTCTTCTGCCCGAAACGACCCCCCCACGCCACCTGACGATCTTCCACGCCTCCATACGACTTTGGCGAGTTCTCGGTCACGTGACCGACTCGCTCAACCCATGCCCCTGCTTCTCTCTAGCCTCCCCGTTCCCCCAGGGCCACTGCCGCCGACCATGTCCCTGCTCAGACCACTCGCACCATTTCCCTTTCGGAACACAAGCGCCTTGAAACCCTCGGCCACTTCAAGCATGTCGCGGGACCCCCGCGGGCCACAGTGCACCTCAGTCCCCGGGCCCTCGCCCCTCTCGCCCCGCTAGCCAGTCCACGCAAGCTGTGGGAACCCACCCTTGTGACGAAGTGATCCACCCCGCCGGCCCGAACCCTGCGTCGCCCGACCCGCGACCACGGGAACCCCCCAGCCCACGACGCACTCCCGTTCCCAAACCATCACCCAGACCACTGCACCCACCAATTCACGCAAGCTGTGGGAACCCACCCGTTCCCCGAACGGATGCCCCCCGCCCCACCTATCCCCGTCGCCCGATGATAATGGTGATGATGGTGATGATGATGATCATGATCATGATCATGATGATGATGATGCCGATGATGATGATGATGAGGATGATTCCCCTGGCCTGTCCACGCAAGCTGTGGGAACCTCCCTTGGCCCGCCAGCCCCCAGTTCAATTACCTCCCCCACCGCTGCGCGCAAGCTGTGGGAACCCACCCGCTGCCCCGACAGATGCGCCCCGCCCGATTCCACCCCCATCGCGCCCCCCGCGTAAGCTGTCATATCCACCTGCCTGCGACAGTCCCGCCACCGTGCCATTCCAGCAAGCTCGGCGGCATTCGTTCGAGGGAACACCGGAGACCGTAAGAACGAGGGATGAACAACCTGATAACGACGATGTTGACGAGTATAATGATGATGACGATGATGATGATAAGATGATTATGGCTATGATGATGATGGTGATGATCACGATGGTCATGATGATGCTGACCATGATGAACATGATGATGCTGAGGAGGACGAGGATGGTGGTGATGATAACGACGACGACGAAGATGATGCTGCTGATGACGATGATGATGATGATGATGATGATGATGATCCCCTGCTCTCTCCACGCAAGCTGTGGGAACCTCCAAGGCCACGACGCACCCCGACCTCTGGCGCCCGACCTCTCCCCGCCTGCAGTCCGTCCCCCCCCGGCCTCTCCAACCACCGCTCCTTTCCCTCATCTCCCTGTTCTGCCAATCCCCTCCAGGAGCTTCAAAGACTGCCGCTCCCACAATGGCTCGCAGTATCCTACTTACGAGGAGGCCATGCTGGCGACGGGCATGTTTGCCAAGGACGACGAGGCCGCCCGGGTCCTCCAAGAACTCGTGGAATTACGGTACACGGCCCACCAGCTGCGTTTCGCTTTTGTTGTGCTCCTCGACCTCGATGCTAAGCCGACGACGTTGTACAACGCATTCGAGAAGCACCTGATGAAAGACTTTTTCGACCGAGGGATGACGCCGTCTACTGCTGCGGCGGAATTGAAGCGATGCTTACGCCTGGCTGCGGCTGCGCAGGACCGTGCCGACGCGTTGGCCTTCTTGGACGCGCCCGTACCCATAGCATGAACGAGCAGGCAGTCCACCGACAGCACTCCTCCTAGAACAGCCACGGCGACCACCCCAATTTTCCACGCACTCCAGGCTCGCGCGCGCAGCGACTCAGAGCAGCGCGCGGCCACCACGACAATCACTAGACACATCACCGCCAATGCCTCCAAGTTCGTCTTCGTCCACGGCGCCGCCGGCACGGGCAAGTCCACGGTGGCCCAATACGTGCATTACTACACAGAATCTCTCGGCAAGTCCTGCGTCAACGTGGCCACGACAGGCCAGGCCGCCCTTCTCTTACCTCATGGCGCCACGGCCCACTCCACGTTCAAGATACCTCTGGGAGACGAGGATCCATTGACGTGCAATCTGGGCTTGCAAACTGCTGAGGCCGCGCGCCTAGCTCGCGCTTCAGTCATACAGCGGGACGAGTGGCCTGGAGCGAAAAGGACAGCGTGGGATGCCGTTGTGCGTTATCTGGACACCCTCCAGAAGGCAGCCCCAGACACTTACTCCCCCAAGGTCATTGTGTGCTACGGGGACTTCCGCCAGATCCCCCCTGTCCTCAAGCACGCGTCCAGACGCGACATTGTTGCAATGAGCGTGCGTTCGTCATCAACGTGGGGCCATTTCGAACGCCACCGGCTCACTACCAAACACCGCCAACATGCTGATCTCACGTACGCTCGCTGGATCGAGACTGTCGGCAATGGAACCGCCGTGGCGAAGCACTCCGTGGATGGTACTCCCGGTTACTTGGAACTGCACCTCTGCCCAACCATATTGGAACCCCGCGAGGCCATTGATTTCTGCTTCCCACACCCGAACGACGCAAATGCTTGCGCAAAGTCCAAGATCTTGGCCGTCACCAACGATACCGTCGACGCGTTCAACGACATGGTCCTGGACATCCTCGCACACACCTACCGTCGCGACGAATACCATCGGTTCAGCGCCGACTGCATAGAGATCGACCGGGACGATCAGTTCATCGAACCTCACGTGACACCCGAATTTCTGAACGTCCAAACTGAAAACGGTGTGCCTCCCCACCGCATTCGACTCATCGTGGGCGCACTTTACGAAATTATGATGAACTTTAGCTCTCAGGACCGTCTGATGAACCATACCCAGGTGGACCTCGTCGCCGTTCACGACAACCGCGTGGATGTCGAAACGTTGGACGGCAGACGCTTCCCTTTACCGCGGATCTGCTTCCGCTGGAGCTTGGCCAAAGGTGCGACAACCATCGTGCGCCGACAATTTCCATTGCGCCCGGCGTACGCCTCCACCCTCAACGGCGCCCAGGGCAGCACCCTGGCCAGATGCGTCATCGACCTGCGACGCAGCCCCTTTACGCACGGGCACCTGTACGCGGCGCTCAGCCGGGCCCAACGACGTTCCGACCTTAGGATTCTTGCAGCGTCGGAGCGACGCACGGCTGCTGGACACGCCCTCGCGAAAAACGTTGTCTGGACCGAGCTGTTGTTAGACAGTGCCGCCGCTCCTCGCGCTGCGGTCCGCAAGCGACCCGCCGCGGCCGAGCCGTACTGCCGCCGCCCTTGACGGCCCCCAGGCAAAAACACATCGCTCTCTGCATTCAGCTGCCTTCGTCCTCCGCGTCGCCCCTCCCCTCCCACCCCGAGCCTGGCCTTGCCTTTGCGCGCCGATTGTGTGCAGCGTTGCCCGCGGGGCCCTCCCAGAGCCCCCCCGCTCCTGATGTCGTGCCGGGCGTCGGCGCAGGCTCTCGGGCCCCCCTCGGACCTCGCTTCGGATTGCCCGCGGAAGTTGCGCACTGCTGCCCGCGCAAGCTGTGGGAACCTCTGGGCCCCGATCTGTTCACGCTTCGGCCCTCCAGCACGCGCGCGCATGTCATCGTGCACGTGCTTCGGCCCGCCGCCGTCGGAGGCTCAATTCATCGGGCACGGCAGGCGCGCTTCGGCAGCCCCGTACATCGACCCCTCCTGCCAGACCGCCGCCCGCGATGCCCCCCCCAAGGCGAGCATCAAGAACGCGCTCCTGGACACCGCCGCGGCGCCGAGCAGCGCGCCAGTGCAAGGTCAGCGGAAGCCAGCATCGCTGTACACCATCGCGGTGAACGTGGAGATGATCGACATCCCAGGGAAGAAGAACGCCGGCTCGCGCGTGACCTTCGCGGACGGCGCCAGCCTAAAGGCCACGCAGCCGGCCAACCGCCACGGCCTCAGTACTTTGTCGGCACGCGCGATGGAGCGGGTTGGCCTCCCCAGCACCCCGAGTGGTTGTGCAAGACCAATGCGAGCCTCATGCCCCCGACTGCCGCCGCCAACCCGACGCAGGGTCGCAATTGGACGCGGGTGGCCGCCGCCTACGGGCAGTCCGACGCGGCCGCGACCAAGGCTTGCAACTACATCGGCCAGATCACGGAGCACGTCCTGACCAACGCGTTCCTGGCCGCGGACATGACCGTTCCCGCCACACCGAACCAGACCGCATGGAGTGCACAGGCGAAGGTACTTTCTAACCGAGTTTCCCTCACGCGCACAGGCACCAAGCACACCTCCGAGCCGTACACCATCACTGAGTTGCTGAACGTCGCGATCACCATCGCGCCGAACGTGCCCGCCAAAGTCCACGACGCCTTGAAGACGTGGGCATCTCAGCACGGCAGCGTCGTGGCCTTCACTCAGCCCGTCACGCCATCGGCTTCCTCTTCTTCCACGCCGCAGGCCTCCGTCGGCTTCGCCCCGTCGAAGAAGCCCGCCACGAAGCACCCGGCGACGAAGACCATCGCGAAGACGAAGGCCGCAGTGCGGCGCCGCCCCAGCTGCAAGTGAGCGGCCCGGCCATTATCTCTCCGACGCGCATCGGATTTGGTCGAACCTCGACGGCGCGAGGCCTGCAACCCGGGGCTCGACTACAGCCCCTTTGATTGATACGTGGCGACATGCGGAAAGGCACGCCAGGCGCTCTCTCTCTCTCTCTCTCTGTTTCTCTCTCTCTCTCTCTCTCGCTCTATCTCTCTGAGTTTGTTTCTCTCTCTCAGTTCCCTCGTGCTGCCAGTGCCACTCACATCGTGCCCTTTTGCAGTCCCGAGCGCAAGCTGTGGGAACCCTTGGGCCTCTATGTGCAAACTCCCTAACCGTTGGACCACCAGGGCCCCCCCAGCCTTGATGTCATCTCTTGATGCCACGCAAGCTGTGGGAACCCCTGCGGGCCCCTTCTGTCCGCGACCCCCCGCCCGCCGAACGCCCGCGCGGACGACCCATAGGCCGCGAGACAAACCCCGGGAATGCACCATAGTTTTTTCCACGGCGGCCGTCAATACCAAGTAACACGTCACCAACCCACCAACCACCCACAGCTCCCCTCCTGGGATTTCGTGCGCCGTGCCCACGCAAGCTGTGGGAACCCCCAGGCCTCGATCTCATGAATCGCCAAGCTTGGGCCCGTCCGACGCTCCCAGAATCCATTGACACCTTTAGAAGTCTACGCAAGCTCTGGGAACCCCGAGCCCCCTAGACGCAGCTTCCGTTTTTTCCTGGCCCTCGTGCGCGCCCAGACGACACCTAGCGCAGCCCGTGCCCTCTTGCCACCCCGACCCCGCCGCCCTCATTGCGTTTCCGTAAGCTGTGGGAACCCCTGGGCCCTCACACACGAGCATCCTAAATCTCCCAGCGCCCGGGGCCCCTTGTGATTCAATTCGTTTCCAAGGCCCACGCAAGCTGTGGGAACCCCTATCGGCCCCGGTCTGTTGAAGCCTCCTCTTCGAACCACCCGTTGCAAGGACCCATGAGTTAAGGGCGCCATCTCGCGTGTCATGCCCAGCTTGCCCCCGCGCGCATTCCAACTCACGATTACACACGCCCCCAACCCACCAACCACATCCTGCCCACCCTCCGCCCGTTCTCCCCCGCTGCCTGCACAGGACCCACAGGAATCAACAAAAAAAGGCAAGAGACTAGACAGCGTGAGGCAGGATGAGGAGGAGCAGCAGCAGAAGCAGGGGCAGGAAAAGCAGGCCGTCTTGCGCCGTCTTCGCGGCTTCTTGGGGCTCTCTTAGCCCGTTTTGGGCTCTTCTTGGGCCCCGAAGAGTCATGCAAAGAGCTGCGCGAGCTGCGCCGAAGCCCAGGGGGGACGCGACAAGCCCCGGGAGATTCGGGGCGACGGGCTCCGCACCCCTTAAAAACTCCACAATGACACGCCCACTCCGTGCCTCGCGGCACGGTGGCAGATCTCTACACAACGTTTTCAGAGCCAGGGTTGCTCCAAATACTTTGCAGGATGAGCAGGAGCACGAGCAGGAGCAAAAGCAAGGGCAGGGGAAGCAGGAGAAGCAAAAGAGGCAGCTAACGAACTGGAGGAAAGAATGAGGGAAACGGAAGAGGGGGATGAGGACGAAACTGACGAAAAGGAGGAGGAGGAGGAAGAGAAGGAGGAGGAGGCGGAGGAGGAGGATGAGGAAGATGACGACGACGACGCAGACGACGACGACGACAATGACGACGACGACGACGAACCTAAGCAAGTAAATGAGAAGCAAATTACAGCCATATTGTAGTATCGAAGACGCCTACGGCGAATCACCGCCGCCCCCTGCCTTTTTGGAAGCGCCTATGTGGCCGAACGTTGAGGCCAGGCCTGCCAAGCTATCGGACCATGTGTTCCCCGAATCGGTTTGGAAAGCCTTCGGGGAACACGTGGGCACCTTGAAGGTCATCTTGGCCATCTGGAGGCCATTTTGATCCTTTCGGGTCTTCTTGGAGGACGTCTTGGAGGGCTCTTGGACAGTCTTGGAGGCCATCGTGAGCGTTTTGGAGACCTCTTGGGCCGTCTTGGGGGCCTCTTGGGGCCGTGTCTTGGGCCTCTTGGGCGATCTTTGGGGGCACTTGGGCCGTCATGGGCCGTCGGAAGGCAGAAAAAAAGGTAATGCCACCTGGAGGGCGTCTTGGAGGGCTCTTGGGCCGTCTTGGAGGCCTTTTGCGGGCCTTTTGGGCCGTCTTAGACCATCTTGAGGCCATCTTGGGCCGTCTTGGGTGCATCTTGGAGCCATCTTACCCGTCTTGGAGGCCATCGTGGCCGTCTTGGAAGCATCTTGGAGGCCATCTTGGGCCATCTTGGCCGTCTTGGAGGCCATCTTGGGCCAGTTGGGGCAACACCGTCTTGGGTGCATCTTGGAGCCATCTTACCCGTCTTGGAGGCCATCTTGGCCGTCTTGGAGGCATCTTGGAGGCCATCTTGGGCCATCTTGGCCGTCTTGGAGGCCATCTTGGGCGTCTTGGAGGCCTCTTGGGCCGTCTTGAGGCCCTCTTGGGGCCTTCTTGGGGGCCTCTTGGGCCGTCATGGGGCCATCTTGGAGGCCTCTTGGGTGCTGTTGGGGCGATGTTGGGGACCTCTTGGGCCGTCTTGGGCCGTCGGAGAGCTGAAAAGAAGAACATGCCAAAATCCTTCAAAAACCTTAGGAAAATCAATGATTTTAACCTATTCGGGCCTTCCTGGAGGGCGTCTTGGAGGGCTCTTGGGCCGTCTTGGAGGCCTTTTGCGGGCCTTTTGGGCCGTCTTAGACCATCTTGAGGCCATCTTGGGCCGTCTTGGGTGCATCTTGGAGCCATCTTACCCGTCTTGGAGGCCATCTTGGCCGTCTTGGAGGCATCTTGGAGGCCATCTTGGGCCATCTTGGCCGTCTTGGAGGCCATCTTGGGCGTCTTGGAGGCCTCTTGGGCCGTCTTGAGGCCCTCTTGGGGCCTTCTTGGGGGCCTCTTGGGCCGTCATGGGGCCATCTTGGAGGCCTCTTGGGTGCTGTTGGGGCGATGTTGGGGACCTCATGGGCCGTCTGGGGCCGTCGGAGAGCTGAAAAGAAGAACATGCCAAAATCCTTCAAAAACCTTAGGAAAATCAATGATTTTAACCTATTCGGGCCTTCCTGGAGGGCGTCTTGGAGGGCTCTTGGGCCGTCTTGGAGGCCTTTTGCCGGCCTTTTGGGCCGTCTTAGACCATCTTGAGGCCATCTTGGACCGTCTTGGGTGCATCTTGGAGCCATCTTACCCGTCTTGGAGGCCATCTTGGCCGTCTTGGAGGCATCTTGGAGGCCATCTTGGGCCATCTTGGCCGTCTTGGAGGCCATCTTGGGCGTCTTGGAGGCCTCTTGGGCCGTCTTGAGGCCCTCTTGGGGCCTTCTTGGGGGCCTCTTGGGCCGTCATGGGGCCATCTTGGAGGCCTCTTGGGTGCTGTTGGGGCGATGTTGGGGACCTCATGGGCCGTCTGGGGCCGTCGGAGAGCTGAAAAGAAGAACATGCCAAAATCCTTCAAAAACCTTAGGAAAATCAATGATTTTAACCTATTCGGGCCTTCCTGGAGGGCGTCTTGGAGGGCTCTTGGGCCGTCTTGGAGGCCTTTTGCGGGCCTTTTGGGCCGTCTTAGACCATCTTGAGGCCATCTTGGGCCGTCTTGGGTGCATCTTGGAGCCATCTTACCCGTCTTGGAGGCCATCGTGGCCGTCTTGGAAGCATCTTGGAGGCCATCTTGGGCCATCTTGGCCGTCTTGGAGGCCATCTTGGGCCAAGTTGGGGCAACAAAGGCATTGACAGATGGATTTTCGGACACTTGCGGGTGGCCGGCGGGACGGGCCGAAGCCCACTGGGGAGTTCTTTTCGAAGAAGAAGAAGAATATATATATATATATATATATATATATTATATATATATATATATATATATATATATATATATATATATATATATATATATATATATATATATATATATAATGAAACATCCAGCACGCCGTGCACCCCTGTGGCAAGACCACAGGGGGCGGCGGATCTAATGGCTTTCGGCCCATGCCGCCAACGCGCCTGGGTTGTGAGTCAGAGGCCTCTGGAGTGTTCGTTGGGATATCGTCGTAGATTTCTCGGATGCCTCACGTGGTACCGACCAAGTACCACATGAGGCGTGTGACCTGTAACCATCGAATTGTACCGACCACACTTTTGAAGCCTCTTGGGAGCCGTTTCCGAACCTCTCGGAGCCTGTTTTGAACCTCTTGGAGCGTCTTTTGGGTGTTTGGGGGCCTGCTGGAGGCTTCTTGGGGGCCTCTCAGAGCCTCCTGGGCGCCTCTCAGGGCAGTCTGGAGGCCCCCTGGAGCTCCTGGAGGCAGAAAACCCGATTTCTGTTTGTAGGCCGCTGGGGCTCCCTTGAATCCCTCTGGAGCCGTTTTGGGCGACTCTTGGACCGTCTTGGAGCCCTCTTTGTCCATCTTGGGGCCATGATGGGGGCCCCTCGGGCCGTCTTGGAGCCGTCTGCGAGGCCTCTTGGCCCGTCTTGGAGCATCAGAAACAGAAAACGCGAACAATTCAAAATCCTTCAAGCCTCCGTATTTCGACACATCGGCTCAAGCCGACAGTGGGAACAGTAACCTCTGACACACAGCTTCGATGCCGAACCGACCAAAGGTCCGTTTCTGCACGACGCACCCTAGGCGCCAACTCAGTAAACGGGGACATTGTTGGAAGTGCCGCAGTTTACAAGATAGGTTACGTCATGGGGGTCGGCTTGGTGGTGCTGCCGCCGGGCCGACTAAAGCGAGGTACGGCATCAACGACGGCAAGTGCAGGGACCTGCGAGACAACCACCGCTCGTGGAAGATCACCACCATCACATTCCCCATCTTCCAGCACCTGCTGAGGAAGCACCACGAGAGACGAGAACAACGCGCAGCAAAACCACTACTTCGCAGAAACATATTGCCTGCCTGGGTCTTGGCGGCCGCAGACATTGACAAGGCCATCCGCATAATGAACACAACGCGCTCCGGCAACCCCGACCGCTTCAAAGACCGGGTGAGCGTGGAAATCCAAGGAGCTCTACGGCGAGTCAGGGATCCGAGCACACAGGCGGCAGTATGTATCGGTGTCCGGTATCGCCAAAGCCCGCGGGGCCTCGCAGCGCACCTCGGGACCACCAGCTTGGATGACATCGGGGCTGCTTTAACCCACGCCAAGCGAGGCTTCCGGACCTACCGCCAGACCGGCCTCTCGGACAAGCAGTTGGCCATCGGCCTGTCGGCCGCCTCTGCTGCGTGCGCCGCCCGCCGCCCGTTCTCCGACTGGGCGGCGTTGGAGAACGAGATAGCGAAGCAGATGCGGAAGTATTGTCGGGGGCGCGGCCGGGAATACTTCTCGGCTCGGCAGGCGGCCGCTGACTTGACCCAGGTGCCAGGATGGGTGAACGGCCTCGGGCCCGGCTCCCGCCCCGCCACATCGCGCGCCGGCCCCGGAGCCCAGGCTGGCCATTATTTGGCCGAGGCCGCCGCCGGCAAGAGGACGAAGCACGCCCCGCGCTTCATGAACTACACGGAGCAAACGGAGAAGTGTGAATACAACAAACTCATCTGCCGGCTGACCTTCCCCGCGGCCACGGCCGCCGCGACGTGCACGCCGACGCCCAATTAGGTGCCCACGCGAATAGCGCTGCGCCGCGCGGGGGGACGCGCGACGCCCACGTTCGGAAAAAAACTCCGCGCGTTGGCCGGCCGGCCGGTCCCGCTCTCAAAAACGAAGCCGTCGGCGTGAACCAAAACTGGCTTCGCCCGAGGGTTGGCTCCGCGCCCCGGGATATGCTCCATCCTTAGGAAAACTCACACCCTCGACGGCCCCTCGGCGTCAGCGTGCCCGGAGAGCGCCAGACGCACCCCATCTTGGGGCCGAACAGACAAAGCAGCCGTCGACGTAAACCAAAATTTGTTCAGCGCGCGGGGTGGCTCCGCGCCCCAGGACATGCTTCTTCCTTACGAAAACCCACAGCCACGACAGCCTCTCGGCACGGCGTGCCCGAAACGCCAGAAACCCCCATCTGGGGCCCGAAAAAGAAAAAGCAGCCGTCGACGTAAACCAAAAATTGGTTGGTTCAACCCGTCGGGTGGTTTTGCGCCCGCGCACGTGCTGATTCCGTACGAAAACACACGCGCACACACGAACGCACAAACACACAAACAGACAAACACACACACACACACACACACACACACGCACGAACAGACACACACACACATACATACATACATACATACACACACGCACACACACCACACACACACACGGCAGCCCCTCGGCGCCCGCGTGCCCGGAGGGCGCCAGAAGCCCCCCATCCGAGGCCCCGAAGAAAATAATGCCCGTCGACGTGAAGCAAAAATTGATTGGGCACGTCGGGTGGCTCTGCGTTTCCGGACATGTTCACGCCTTACGAAAACACACACCCACGCAGCCCTGAGGGCGCCGGCGTGCCCGGAGGGCGCCAGACGCCCAGGAGGCCCGGTGCGAAAAAACAGCCGTCGACGTGAACCAAAAATTGTTTGGGCCCGTCGGGTGGCTGTGGGCTGCCTTACATGCTCACTCCTGATGAAAACCCACGCCCACGTTGGCCCCACGACCACCAGCACGACAACAAGCACGCCGCCAGCGTGACCGCCAGCACCACCGCCCACTAGCACCACCGCCCACAAACACCATCCCCCACACGACCGCCACCATAACGAGCAGCATGGCCACCAGCACGCCCGCCGGCACGGTGTCCAACACGAGCGCCAGCGCGACCACAGGCACGGCCACCAACCCATTGTCCTCCGAATCGGTGCTGCAATAACATCATGCTTCATCCCCCATAGCCGCTGAGCTCGCGACACACATCAAATTTACACCCACATGGCAATGGAAGTTCACGAACTCGCCACATTCTGTGACCAGAAAGCGCGGCGGGATACCAGACCAGCGCTCCTGCGCCAAGGATGAGGATGAGGGACAAGATGTTGTGGCGAAGCGAAGCGAGCCAACAAGATCTTGTATATATATATATATATATATAGTGTCCGCAGTTTGTAGTACTTCGTTTCCCGAGCAGTGCGGCCAGAAAGCGCCCGCCACGATGCACATACTCTAAGATTTCTCGGTGCGCGCGTTGCCCCTGGGGGGTCGGCGCACACATAGTATTAGTATGTTGTAGTGCTGCCAACAACAGAATCCCGAACCCTTTGGGAGGGAACCTAGGGCAGGAGGACCAGAAACGTTGGGGATCGGAGGTCGCTTCTGCAAACGTATCGAACCAAACCGCCCAGATTTAGTTTCCCAAGTGCGAAGACGGTAGCCTAAGTGAGGCCACGTATTCATCGTGCTATTAGGGTTAGGGGTTCGTTTGTTCTCGATGAGGGGGTAGGAGGGGCTCGCTCGGAGTCACGGCGTCATGAATGGGTTGCGGATCCTGTTTGTTGGCGGCGCGCATAAGGGGGTGGAGGGCGGGGGGAAGGCTTCTCAGGAGGCTACTTCTCGGAAGGCGCTGGCCCTGCATCTGTAGAGAAGGCAAGCGCCTTCTAAAAAGCAGGGGTGCTTCTTAGAAGCCCGGCCCCCTCCCCCTTCCCCGATTCGGAGCTCCACCAACGTGGTGCTGGAGATGGGCCCCGCATGGTTTTCGGGACATGTGGCGAAAGAGCCATGGCCTGCCCACCCTTCTCGTCGTCCCTTCTTCCCCTTCCTCGTCATCCTCTTCATGCTCCTCAGTGGTGATGACCGCGAGTTTCGAGATTTGGTGGCAGAGCGACACCGTCGCGTCGGCGCGCCGTCTGACACTCGCACCGAGGAGGAGGGAGGGGAGGAGGAGGAGGAGGAGGAGGAGGAGGAGGAGGAGGAGGAGGAGGAGGAGGAGGAGCAGGAGGAGGAGAAGGAGGAGGAGGAGGTAAGGGAGTCGGAGGCCGGGCCCCGCGACCACCAAAGATGGATCCGGGAAGAGGAGCTACCTCCTCGGAAGCGGTCGGGACCTTCTGAGGTCGCGGATGGAACAAAAACGGATCGGCGGAAGTCAGGGTCCAGCGCCAGCGCGCCCGTGCTCCCCTGCCTCCTCCTCCTCCTCCTCCTCCTCCTCCTCGTCCTCCTCCTCCTCCTCCTCCTCCGCCCCTCCGCCTCCTCTCCTCCCGCCTGCTTCGCCTCATCTTCTCCCTCCTTCCGCCTCCTGCTCCACCTCCACCTCCTCCCTCCTCTCCTCCTCCTCCTCCTCATCCTCCTCTCCTCCTCCCTCCCTCCTCCCCTCCTCCTCCCGCCTCCTCCTCCTCCCCCTCCCTCCCTCCTCCTCCGCCTCCTCCGCCTCCTCCTCCTCCTCCTCCTCCTACCTCCTCCTCCTCCCCCTCCCTCCTCCTTCCGCTTCCGCCTCCACCTCCGCTCGCCGGCCAGCCCGCTGGCCCCCCTTGTGCGGCAGCGCGGCGTGCACGGGCGGGGCACAGCGGTCGACAAGGCTGTCCGAAAAGGCCCAGGACACACACACACACACACACACACACACACACACACACATATTATATATATATATATCTATATATATATATATATATATATATATATCTATATATATATATGTGTATATATGGTCGCCCCCCCCCCCCCCCCCCAGCACCCCCCAAACCACCAAAACCACAAAACGATAATTGATTGTTTGCTCCTCTTCCTCCCTCGCCCTCCTTTTCCTCCTTCTTTCCTCCTCTTCCTTAACTCCTTTTCCTCCTCTTCATCCTCCTCTTCCTTCGCCAAAAAGACTTGCGGGAGGAGGGTGGCCACGAAACCATGCTATTCACATGTTTTTTGGTTTTTCGGTCAGGGAGGCAACCAAGCACTGCTATTCACATGTTTTTTTTTTTTGGTTTTCAGAGATCCACCAGCATGGCCAGGGGGTGTTGTGGAACGCCAGAAACCAAACAAAAAATTGTGAATTGCAGTGCTTGGGGAGAGCATGGCCACGAAACCATGCTATTCACATGTTTGTTGGGTTTTTTTCGGTCCGCCAGAAAACTAAAAAAAACTGTGAATAGCAGCATTTGGTGAGAGCACGGCCACGAAACCATGCTATTCACATGTTTGTTTTGGAATTTGTTTCGGTCAGCCAGAGAGAGAGAGAGAGAAACAACAAAAAAAACTCTGAATAGCAGTGTTTGGTGGCTATGCTCTCCCCAAACACTGCAATTCACAAGTTGCTGTTTGGTTTCTGGCGTTCCAAAACACCCCCTGGCCATGCTTGTGGATCTCTGAAAACTAAAAAAAACTGTGAATAGCAGTGTTTGGTTGCCTCCCTGACCGGGGGGAAAAAAAAACTGTGAGTAGCACGATTTCGTTGCCATGCTGATGTTGTTGCTGTTGTTGCTCCCCCTCCTCATCCTCATCCTCCTCACCCTCACCCCCCTCGTCCTCATCATCCTCATCCTCTTCTTCTTCCTCCTCACCCTCATCCCCCTCGTCCTCCTCATCCTCATCCTCTTCTTCGCCCTCCTCATCCTCGTCCTCCTCATCCTCACCCTCCTGCTGCTCCTCCGCCTCTTCCTCCTGCCCCTCTTCCTCCTCCTTCTCCTCCTCCTCCTCCTACCGAACCCGCCAGGATCACAGTATGATTACAATCAGAACGCAGCAATACTTCTTCAACCGATCCCTCTTTCTCAACGCGGCGCGCATAGTGTACGCGCACGCTGTGCACGTGGTGTGCGCGCGGAGTCCACGCGTGCTAGTAGTAGTAGTGGTAGTAGTAGTCGTAGTCGTAGTCGCAGTAGTAGTAGTAGTAGTAGTAGTAGTAGTAGTAGTTGTAGTAGTAGTAGTAGTAGTAGTAGTAGTAGTAGTAGTAGTAGTAGTAGTAGTAGTAGTAGTAGTAGTAGTAATAATAATAGTTTTAGTAGTAGTAGTAGTAGTAGTAGTGGCAGTAGTAGTAGTAGTAGTAGTAGTAGTAGTAGTAGTAGTAGTAGTAGGTGGAAAAAGGAAGATATGCCGTTTTTTTTTTCCTCCGGAAGAGGACACAGTGGTCACCCGCTGCTCCTGCGTCGCGGCGGGTTTGCCGCTGCCTGCTGTTCCTTATTGTCGGCGGGTTGTTCTTGTTGTTCTGCATTGGTTTCTGTTGCGCTTCGCGTTTTCCGCCCCCGGGAGGGCACCCTAAAAATGGGATGCCCTTTGTCGCAACAGCAGACGCAACTGTTTCTCACTCATTCTGCGTCGCGGCGGGTTTGCCGCTGCCTGTCGTTCATTACCATCAAGGCCTTGTTCTTGTTGTTCTGCATTTCTTTTCTGCTGCGTTTTGTGATTTCCGCCTCGGAGAGGGCACCCTAAAATCGGGATGCCCCTTTTCACAGCAGAAGACGCAGTTGCTGCTCACTGCTTCTGCGTCGCGGCGGGCTTGCAGCTGCACGTTGTTCGTGGTTGTTGACGCGTTGATCCTGTCGTCACGCATTGCGTTTCTGTTGCGTTTTGCGGCGTCCGCCGCCACGAGGGCATCCTTAATTTCGGATGCCCCTGTGCGCCAGAGAAGACGCACTTGTTTCTCACTCGGTCTGCGTCGCGGCGAGTTTGCCGCCGTCTGTCGTTCATTATCATCGACGCGGCGTTCCTGTGGCTCTGCCGTGTTTTCTGTCGCGCTTTGCGATTTCCGTTCCCAGGGGGGCATCCTAATTGTGGACGCCCTTTTGTTTTTTTCTGAACCCTCAGAGCAAGGGGGATCTTATCCAAGATCCCCCGACAGAAGGATCTTGCCTAGATACCGCCACCTGGCGGTCGAAGTTCGAACGTCATTTTCTGGAGCGGGGGGAGCGGCGGGCCCGCCGCGCGGCAGCGTGTGGGTGTGTCGTTAGCAGCCCCGCGCAGGGGTGCGCTGTCATTGGGTCGGCCCGCTTGCCCCTCGGTCGATTTGTTCTCTGAACGCCCAAACTAAGGGGAACGTTATCCAAGAGACACGCAGAAGGATCTTGTTCAAGATACCGCCACCTGGTGGCTCGGGGTCTGTCTCAGTCGCGCACTCGAGCGCAAACGGCAGAACCTTGCGATTGGGCCCAAGCAGCCGCGAGCTTACGGGCGTCAAAAAGCACGTCGTCAGTAGGTTGCTCCGTTCCCCCCTCCGTCGAGTTGTTTGTTCGGAACCTCCAAAGCAAGGGGGATCTTATTCAAGATCCCCCGACAGCAAGGTCTCGTTCAAGATGCCGCCACCTGGAGCGTGGTGGGCGGCGGGCACGCCATGCGGCAGCATGTTGGTTTTTTCGTTAGCAGCCCCGTGCAAAGGTTGCGCAGGCGCCTCACTGGCTGCCCACGCAGCCGTTCCTAAGGGACCGGTTGCGCCTCGAACCCCACTTCGCGGGGTGCAAAGTGAACCAGGCCCAGCGCTTCTTCTCCTGGGGCGTTGCCCAGTAGTTGAAGCGAGCCTGCTTTGAGCGCAGGTCGGCGAGGGCGGCTTTGGCCTTGCCGAGCTCTTCCTGCAGTTCCTCGTTGCTCTGCTCCAGCTTCTCGTTGGCCCGCGCCAGCTGCCGCGGCTTCTTGAGTTCGTCGGCCTGCTCCTGCTTCTCGCGGGTCGCTGCGTCGAGCTCCCTCGTGAGCTTCCTGTTCTTCTCGCAGAGAGCGTCGAACCGAGAGGTGGAACGAAGGGTAGCAGTGGCCAGTGCATCGCACAGACGCCTGTGCGAAGCAGCCTTGAACTCCGCCACTGCCTCCTTCAAGGCTTTCGCCACCCACGGTTTGCCCGGGGAGTTTTTCACAGCCCTGACGCGTGCCCTGCCCATGTTGGCGATGCGCTTCCTCTCGAGCGCCGCCTTCGTCGAGGCTGGCACTGTAGCAAAAATGAACAACTTGAACCAAAAAGGGGCACGGAAACGATAGGATGCGAGAGCGAGCGCTAGCAGTGCAGAGCGCAGCGGATTGTCAACTGTGATACAACCCGCCCCCTGGGCGGAGGTGGCTCAGCGAGCCTGGTCCGTCCACCCCCCTTCTTCCCCCTAACCCCTTCCCCCTGCGTCTGGAGAAGAGGCCCCGCGACGGGTTGGAGCGCGCAAGATGGCTCCAGATGGCTCCGAGAGGGCCGCAAAGGGTGCAAGATGGTCTCCAAGATCGATCAAGATAGCCCATGGCGGTTCAAGATAGCCTCGAACGAGCCTCGAAGAGGCGCCAGGACCGCCCCGAGACGGCTCCAAGTGGCCACTGAGCCTCTCCATGAGGAATCGGAAATGCCCAAGAGGCCTCCGCAAGAAGCATGTGGACGACAACCCTGTATCGCCCCAAGACCCAAGAAGCTACGCATTGGGAGTCTCACTCCTCCTGTTCTTCCTACTCCTCCTCTCCCCTTCTTCCACCTCCTGTTCATCCTCCTCCTACGCGTTCTTCTCATCATCATCCTGCGCACTGCGCATGTCGCTCGAGGCAGCCCCATTCACGACTGCCCAGACATCCTACGCATTGCGCATGTCGCTCGAGGCTGCCCCGTGTCCCTCATTGCATTGCAATCCAATCGATTGCAATGCAATCGGTTGCAATCCAAGCGATTGCAACGCAATCGATTGCAAACCATTGCAATGCAATCCCCTTCCCCCCTCCCTCCGCCCCCTCTCCTCCCCTCCCCTCTCCCCCCTCCCTCCTCTCCCTCCCTTGCAGTCCAATCCTTTTCAATCGAACCGATTGTAATCCAATCGATTACAAGCAAACGATTGCAACGCAATCGGTCGCAATCCACTGCAACGCAATCCCCCCCCCCTCCCTCCGCTCCCTGCCCCCCCCTCCTTGGAGGGGCCAGGAGGATGAAGAGGAGCAGGAGGGGGAAGATAATGGCGATGAGGAGGGTGCCCCCACGAGGGGGGGGGAGGGACCAGGAGGATGAAGAGGAGCAAGAGGAGGAGGAGCAGGGGTTTGCGTGTATGTATATATATATATATACACAAGCAAACCCCATGATTCCCATTTCCCCCCACACACACATACACTTCGCATGTTTCCCCATGTTTCCCATAGCGTCGCCGATAAAATTGTGCATGTGCGTTTGTCCCCCTCCTGAAGTCTGTTCCCCAGTCACATCCCGCGACGGTGGGGCGGGCGTCCGACCGGTCGCTGGTGGACGGGTGGGGCGGCACAAACAGGCGTCGTCGGAGTAGGCTTCGACCGACCCTCGAGGATCGAGGAGCGGTACTCGCACGTTCTCGGGGTGTGCTCGCACACTGCTGTCTCCTGCTTTGGTTTGGACTCTTGGAGGCCACCAGGGACCTCTGGGAGTCAGGGACCACGGCGGAAGAAACCCATATTAGACCAGCGCGTTCCGCTACTCGCAAAGTCACTACTCGCAAATGGCCTTGATCAGCCGCGGAGGATTGACGGTCCATTCCATCGAGGCAACCGTATGTTCTTTTTTCGGACGTTTGCCAGTAAGCACTTTGCGAGTCGTGGAACGCGCTCGGTGACCTACACCACCTGGGATGGGTCGGGGGGTGGAAGCGCGGGACGCAGCAATCGCGAAAAAGAAGGACCTCAGAATACCGTCGTCGCGCTACCAGAAGGAGCGAACAAATGTTTTTGTTTCGGACGTTTGCCAGTAAGCACTTTGCGAGTCGTGGAAGGCGCTCGGTGACCTACACCACCTGGGATGGGTCGGGGGGTGGAAGCGCGGGGCGCAGCAGTCGTGCTACAAGAAGGACCTCAGAATAACGTCGTCGCGCTGCCAGAAGGAGCGAACAACGAGGAACGAGGGGGCGCTTCTGGCCACGGTGGGCCTAGGTCACAAGAAACCCACACCAGACCTCCCACGAAAAGCCCAACCAGAAACCTTCCACAACAAACCTTCCACAAGAAGCCCCACCCTGAGACCATAATCCAGAAGCCGCATTAAAGTGATCATTTGTTTTTTGGCCCCCCCTCTGTCACAGAGGGGGTCTAAGATGCCCCCCCATCTGTCGCAGAGGGGGTCTAAGATGCCCCCCCCCCCCCTCTGTCACGGAGGACCTCGGTCTGGGTGCTCTTCTGCCACGGGAGCTCCCGATACGATTGGAGACGATAAAATGTGATGGCGGGATGGGGGATTGGAGGGGGAGGGAGAAGAAAACGATGAAGGAGAGGAGGCAACGACAGCACCGATGAAAGCGCAGTTTCTTTTTCCTTCTCCGCTCGGGCAGCGGTCGCCGAGCACGACGGCGCGCGCGAGTCGCCGCCGCTCACGATGCATTGGCAAGGCCTTCGCTGCTGCGGAGGGTCGACGTTCGGCCGATGAGGCCTCCCTCCGCTGCTGCGGAGGGGCGGCTCCTTTGCGATGGTTCAGCTAAGCTCTTCCCAGGGATTGGTCTCGGGGGGGTGTTCGACCCACCTCCAATTCGTGGCCTCCCAGTGCCCCTGGCCGCTACTCCACCCACTGCGGCTGCTCCACCAGTCACTGGGGCGTTGGTCGCTGCCGAATGCAACTTGCATGTCGCGCCAGGCGGAGTCGACCCTGCGGTCCTGCAGCGAGGAAGCCTCGCCGCTCGGCTGTTGCCACTCGCGCTCCTCGCCCTTCCTGGTGCGCCACTCATCCCTGCGCCACTCCCCGTCTGTTGGTTGCTGCCACGGCGTCTGTGGCCTCCGCTGCTGCGGGGGCTCTGGCGGCTCGTGGCCGAGGGCAGCGATCGCGTCCGAGATGTAGCTGGCGGCGCCGCGCTGCCCTCGCTGCTCCAGCGGCGCAGGCCCTGGAGATGGGCACTGCGGGGTCGGCTGCCACCTTGGGGGTGATAAGTAACTATTTCTATAAGTATCCCCTCCCTGTCAACTCCCGCCCCTTCCCGACACTCATTTCCTTATGTCATCCCTCGTCCTGCTCAGCCTATTCCTCATTCCCTCTCCTCCCTCCTGCCCTCCCCGTGCTCCACCCCCCCTCCCCCTCCTCGCCCTTTCAACCCCCCGCCGCGACCTTCCATCGCCAGCCGCGGGCCAGTCGCGGCCGTCGTCCGCGTTTTCGTCTGCCCATCTTGGTGGGCGCCACGCCTGTTGGGCGCGCTCGTCTTGCTTGTCCCTCTCGCGGTGCTGCTCTGGTGCCTGGCGCTCGGGCCCGTGCTGCTCGGGCGCCGCTGCTGCGGCGCCCTGGAGCGCAGCTGCTTGCTGTTTCTGGGCGCGCCTGTCCTTCTTCTCTTTGGCTCTCTCCTGCTTCCTCCCCTGCGAACGCACGCTGGCCATGCGCATTTGGAACGGGAGAGGGTAGTGGGCGCCGCCGCGCCAGCGCCCCTCCACCTCCACGGTCTCCGGCGGGAACGTCTTCTGCAACGCGCGGAAGAGGGTCACCTCGCGATTGCTAGAGAAGCGGCGGTCCCCTCTAGCCTCAGCCTCGGCGCGCCTCGGTTTCTCACGCTCCTTCTCTTGGATCTTGCGTTGGCATTCCTCTGACTGAGTCAGTAAATCCTGGAGGTGCTCGCGGGCGTCTTTTTTCGGGTAGTAGCGATCGTAAGGCATCCCAGGGCCTCCGTTCTGGCAGTGGTGCCAGTACGTCGGCTCCGATGATGGGCTGGTGGAGGCCCCCGCTGCTGCGGGGGCCTCTGCCTTGCTTCTGTTACGGTACCCGATCTCACCGATCGCCGACTTGCGTGCGAAGAGCAAACCCGTCTCGTCTCTGTCGTGCACGGCGCTCAGCGGCCAGCACAGGGTGTACTCGCCAGGCCTGTTGAGAACGAAGATGCCGCAGCTGTCCAAGCACGGAGTGCCGTCCAATCCGCGCCAGAAGTACGCTGCTGCCGTCTCCAATCGCATGCCTAGACCCCGAAGACTCGGCAGCGTCTGTGCGAGCGCCATGTTGAAATCCCCACAAAGGATGTCAACGTTGTTGTCCTGCAAGATGGTCGCCAGCCTCCGCCACCACGTCTTGTGAGCCTCGTTAAAGCCTTTGGAACCTTTCGCCGTGTCGCGGTGGAGGTGCACCGCGCACACCCGCACTTTCGAGCCGAAGTGGGCGTAGGTTTGATCGAAGTAGACCTCAACCACCATGATCCTCGAGAACGCTTCCATCTTGTGCCCTTTTGCAGCCGTCGACACTCCTTTCCCAGTGGAGCAGCCGCATTGCGTAACACAGATTTACGCGCGCAGCGATGCACAAGGACTTGTCCTCACGCCCGCGCAGGGTCAAGTATTCGTACTCTGGTCGATTCTGGAGCTGTTGGCAATCGCCAACACTCGCAGCACGACTTCCTCTTGCTGTCGCCATCGCTGCTGCGGGGGCGACAAAAGGCCCACCGCTGCTGCTGCTTTGGCCCTCCGCTGCTGACGCCCCCGCTGCTGCGGGGGCGTCCGCCTGCAGCGGCGGTGGTTTCCCTGGCCGCTGTAGGATTGCCTCCATCTGCTCCTCACATTCCGCAAAGCACGCCACGAGAGCAGGGCAATGCCGCAGCTGCAACTCAAGTCTCCGCCGCTGGTCCGCGTGGTTGGTCTCGCTCGGCATGGGGCCCCAGTTCCCGAACAGGACGGAGAGGTTGCCCACGTTGTCGTTCCGCTGCCTGTTCACGTCAGCCGCTCTTCTTTCGCAGAAGAACTCGCGCGGGACGGTGTCGCGAATAACGCAGTTGCGCCGCTCGATGTCGCCGGGCGGCGCGCAGCCCCCAAAGGCCGGCTGATCGCGCCGCTTTCCTGAGGCTCTTCGTCATCGCTCGGATCCACCACCGAGTCGCCTGGGCGGGTGCGCATCGTAGAAACTTCTGATCGCGCCGCCGCTGCTGAGCTTGAAACGCCGGGCGGCGCAGCCCCCGCTGCTGCGGGGGCGCCCTCTGGCACAAGGGCCCAAGGACCCTTCCAGGGTTCTGCCTGACCACCCACAGGTCGCCAAACCTTCCCAGATTTCGCTGTAAACACTGCCGACAGTCGGCCCCGAGGCCCCGCTGCTGCGGGGCCCAATGGGCCGCTGCTGCTGCTGCTGGCCGCGGCCATCACTCCCTGCCCCCGCGTTGCAGGGGGGGCGGCCGTCAGAGCCGGACTCCTGGGGCCGAAACGGCGGTGGAAGGAGGGGGACGGGGCGAAGAGGAGGAAGACGGGGCGGATAGGGAAGGAAAGGGCGGGCAGAGAGAGAGGGAGAGAAGAGAGGGAGAGACAGGGAGATAGTGAGAGAGGGATAGAGAGAGAGAGAGAGAGAGAGAGAGAGAGAGAGAGAGAGAGAGAGAGAGAGAGAGAGACGGACGAGAGAGAGAGAGAGAGAGGGATAGAGAGAGGAATGAGATAATGACCAGGAGAGATCAGGGAGAAGGAGGGGGGGAGCAGGAGAAGGGGCGGAGTGATCGACACCCGCGTGGTTTTCTCCCCCTGCCTGCTCTCCCCCTCCTCTCACCTCCTCCCCCGTCCTCCCTCCTCCCTGTTTCTTCTGCATAGGGCCTGCGCTACGTCCGCGCGCGCACGCGGCACCTCAGTCGCAGCCAGGTGGAAGAGCAGTGGCTGCTGCCCGAACTCACACCCCGCGCCTCGCCGCTGCTGCGGCGGGCCGCGCCTCTCAGAGGCCCCCAGCTGCAGGGGGCGCAAGCGCCAGGGAGCCAGACAGACGGCGTCGCGTCTCACTGTGCATAAACATGCTGAAAGCTCTCGGGTTGCCTCCCAAGTACTCGTCTATGACGTTCTGCAACCATGTGGCAAACGTCTCCGGCCACTTTCCACCGAAGTCCTCCATGCCAGCGGCGTCCCATTCCCGCCGAAACCACTCAAAATCTGACCGCTGAGCTGCAGAAAGCCCAGAACCCAAAATCGCAAGGCGATTCAGCGCGTCGCACCTCGACGTTCGACCCGCCGCGCCTCCGCAGCTGCGAAGGCCCGCGCCCAGCTCGGATAACCCGACATGCTTCATCCTGTGTTTGATATCTATGGCTGCCTCTGCGTCTAAGAGTTTGGCTTGCTGTGTCCTCAGCAGCTTGCGCGCTTTCTTTACGTCGCCCCCCAGGCGGGTTAGCTCTTCTCTGCGCCGCGCCTCGACATCCCGCTGTCGTTTCTCGTTTCTGAGCGTCGCCTCGCGGGCGTCCTCGCATGCTGCGAGGGCCCGCTGAACCCCGGGATCTTCCTTCGACACTTCACGCACTCGCCTCCGTTCTTTCCGTAATTGCGTCTCCATGAACGTGGCCCCCGCGATGTCGCCCCAGCTGCGCAACTCCTCAGCGATCGACGAATACGTTCTCATCAATTCAGACGTCTGCTCCGCAGTTTCCATACGAGACGTCGACAGGCCAGGCGGTGCCTCCAGCGCGCTCTCCCCCGCCGCTGCTGCGGTGAGACTTTGATTGGCCCATTCGTAGTCAAACTCGCCAGCGGCGCTCCACCCGTCGTCGTCCTCGCTCCCATCATCTTCATCTCCTTCGAGGGCGTCGACGGAATTGCCACCCTCAGTGCCCCCGCTGCTGCGGAGACCCTCGGCTGCGTCTTCCGCCCCCTCCATGCCATGCCAAATCTTGTCGCCCTCGTCCAGAGCCGTGTCGTCTCCAAGGTTTGCGAACACGTCGTCGCAGTGGCCGCGTCGAGGGTGCGGGAGGACCAATCGCATGATGTCTTTGTAAGTCCATCTCAAGCGCCCCGCCTGTACCTCTTCTTCGACCTCCGCTACTGCGGCGGCGACCTTCTCACGCATCCTCAACTTTCTCCAGAAATGGCCTGCCTCCTTGCATATGCGCGCGTCCAAGTCCGCATCCCGCAGATTTGCCTTGAAACCAGTTTCCCAGCACCCCTCTGCCGCATCCAAGTGAAGACCCATTTGGGACATCACTTCCACCATCAAGTCAATGCATTCTAACTTGTCCAGCTGTGGGACGCACTGGCCCAGCCTCATGGCTCTCAGCAGCGCGGCTCCTTCTCTCTTCATGTACTCGCGCTTGGCGTGTTGATTCAGATGTGTGTCCACAGTTTGGAGGATTGGGGTTACGCCGCCCCCGTGCGGGATGAACACGTACCCTCGAGACCAACATAGCTTACTCACAAGCGGGGACAAGTGAGGGCCATGATCATCCGCCATCATAATTCTCCACTCCCGCTGCTGCGGAGGCTCTGGCAGATGAGGGAGGTGGCGGTCCAGGTACGCGAGCACGCACGGTGTCCGGTAAGACCCCTTGGTGCTGGTGGTCGCCGACACCCATCTGCCGAACCCTCGGCGCCGAAGGTGTTCGAGCAGGCGCGGCCTCAACTTCTCTCCTCCCCCCTCCGCCTTGAACATGCACTCCATCGGTGGGGGGCCTTCTCTCCGCAGTCGATCCTTGTCGCTCATTGTCATGAAATTGGCCGTCCACCGCTCCCGCACCGCGCCGTGGCACTCCACCAGTGGCACTTCGACCCCCGCTACTGCGAGGGTCCTCACGCCAGCTGATCCTGTTTCATTGTGGTGGAAAGGCGACTGGTCGAAGTTCTCCATCTCGGGATCCTGCTCGTTGAGTAGCACGCACGCGGCGCGTACCCTAAACACGTTCAGCCAGCCTCGCTCGAGGCGCTCTTCCAAGACGGGCAGCGGGCACTTGTACTTCCTGTTCGGGCACCGCATGCTGGGGCCGTATTCCTTGCGCCAGGAGGCCCACCAGCGCGACCTCAACTCCACGGCGGCGGGTCGCTACCCGATCCGCAGCTGCTGCGTGACGTACTCGCTCATGAGCTCCAACGCTTTGGTCTGGAGCATGCTTTGCGTGAACCTTGCTATCTTCGCTGGCTCTCTTTGGGTACTTCGCATTCCACTTTTGATAAGTTTCCAATCTACACTGTGCCGAATGGAACTCCACCGTTCAAACAGAGCTTGCCGCAGCCATGGGCATTTTCGAGCTGGCCCCTGTCCTTGTTGTGGTATCCTTCTCCGCCCTTTCCACTTCAGGAGGCGCCCCTGCCCGTGCTGCGCCTCGTGTCCCCGCGGATGCCGAACAGCCTCCGCTACTGCGGAGGCGTAATTCGACGACAGAAAAGCCTTGTGCCAGCGCCGCACAACGTGCGTGCGCTTCCTGAGAGAGAGAGAGAGAGAGAGAGAGAGAGAGAGAGAGAGAGAGAGAGAGAGAGAGAGAGAGACGGGACATGGAACCCCAGTCCCACGCATCCATGAATGAACGCGCCCCTCCATACGGAAAGCGGTCTCCAGGCGTCCAGCCTAAAGAGCGCATGTGCTCGTCGAAAGCACCCGCTATCTCCATCCTCGAGCACAGGAGCGACGGGACCACCACGCGCTTCTTGTTCTGGGCGGGGGCTTTGCGCTCGCAGCCGCGGTTCCTGTACCTCAAGAGCTGCTCCTCCCGCTCTGCGGGCATCAACTCCCGAGCTACGTCCAGGGCGCACGCAGCGTCTTTCAGTCCTGTCCACCATTGGATGGCTTGCACGAGCTCCTGACAGACTGCCTCGGCGTCGACTTCCACCACTGCCAAGTCCTCAGGTGGCGCCGCCGCTGCTGCGGCGGCAACGCCCTGTGCTCTCGGGGGGGCGGCGTGGCCAGGCTGCGGGACAAGTTCTTCGTCGTCTAAGGCGCTCTGCAGGCGACGAAGCTCCTGGACGTCATCCTGCGTGACTTCTTGTGCCAGGACCATCACGTCGAGGAACCACGCCAGACGCACCCTTTGCACAATGTAGTCCGCGATGTCCTGGCAGGCGGGCATGGAGGAGGGGCAAGGAGACTCGGCGGGGAGGGCGCGAGGGGAGAGGGGGGCGCGATTGGAGAGGCATGAAGGCACAATGGGGAGAGAAGGAGGGGGAGAGCATGTGGGGGCAGCAGAGATGGAAGCGAAGGATCAGGGTGGTCGGAGAGAGCAACTGTCCTGGCGGAGCTCCCTGCGAGACTCTCGCGTGGAAACCTCCTGGGTCATCCGCAACATGCAATCCAAACCGCAGTCCCCGTCTGCGACTGTGGACACGACGAACACACCGAGAGCCGAATAGAAACCGCCCACCGTCGAAGCATCTCCCGTGATGTCCACAAAGTCGGTGGAGACGCCTGCGATAAAATGATTGCATAGAATCAAAGGATACTCCTCCGACACGGGGGCCCAGTCCGGTGGCCCCGATTCTCGGGGGACGGCGCAACGCGCGATCGCGTCCGCCGCAGGCTCGCGGGTTAACTCCTCCAGTTTCCACGGCGGCAAGACAGCTTTGCAAAGGTCGACTCTGTTCCGTCCTTCCCACACGTACACGCGCACCTTCCGCAGAAGTGCAAAGATTTCGAAAGCAGAATACCCTATCCACTCTCGGCCCCCCCCCGGCCTTCCGCGAATGCTGCGCGACAACTTCATCAATTTCTCGAAGCACCTCTGGCCTTGTTCTGAAAGTGCCCCTGCAGGCGCGGGCGGGGCAACCACGGCGCCTGCGTTCGCGGCTGTCTTTTCAGAGGCGGTCACTGCAGCAATCTCCGCCCCTGGAAGCACGGGTTCCGCTATGTCGCGAACAGCAAGCGGGGCGGGTTGGGGGAAAGCGACAGGGGCAACCCCCTTTGCTGAGAGAGCTGCTGTTGCCGCGGAGTCCTTCAGGGCAGCCTCCACTGCGGAAGCGGCCTCGGCGATAGCGTCGGCGCCATGCGCGCCAGCAGGACCTACGCACGCCTCCGCTGTTGCGGGGCCTTCAGAAGGGCACACGCACGGTGCCGCCGCCACTTCAGGAGGGGCCACGCACGCTTCCGCTGACGCACCCGCTGCTGCGGGGCCGTCAGAAGAGCCCACGTGCGGCTCCGCTGCCACTTCAGCAGGGGCCACGCACGCCTCCGCTGACGGCCCCGCTGCTGCGGGGCCTTCAGCAGGGCCCGCCCACGGCTCCGCTGCCGCTTCAGCAGGGACCTCGCACGCCTCGGCCGGCGCCTCCGCTGCTGCGGGGGCTCCAGCTCCTGCGGGCCACCCGTCCGCGCAATGCACTAAATGCCAGGGCGCTTGCAAGTCTGACCACTTATTGTAGTCCACAGAACCGTCCGCCAGACGATGGTCGCTGGGACACGGCCACTGCGAGCAGAAATGAATCTTCTTACATATACGTCTGCCAGATTCATAATGGCAAGCCGCGCCGCTGCTGCGGCGCATAACGTACCCGAATCCGAATATTGTCCCCTTTAGTTTCCGTGGGCTCATGAGCACTCTGTCGGGGTCTTTCTTTTTCCCCGACCTGGCGGAGGGGTTCCCGTTGTGTGTCCCCCTGGGGAGGTCTGGGGGGGGACCCCCCCGGACAGGGCCCCGGCCACGGGCGGAACGCCGGCGGAAGACGGCCGAACACGGCACCATGCTGCACCATTTTTGTAGACGCGCTTCCGGGAGGCACGCGCGGCCCCAAGATGATCCACAAGACGGTCCAAGAGGGCCTCGAGTCGCCGAAAGATCGGCCCAAGACGCCCAAGGAGCCCCCAAAACGGTCCAGGAGGCCTCCAAGAGGCTCCCCAGGAGAGCCCCAAGAGTCAAAATTCATTACTTTTCCAAAAGTTTTCCGACGTTTTTCGTGTTCTCGCCTGTTCGGCTTCCCGCACTCCAAGACGGCCCAAGAGGCCCCAAAGATCGCTCCAAGACGGCGTAAGCGGCCCCCAAGAGAGCGCCCAGACGGCCAAAAAAGCCCCCAAGACGGCCCAAGTCGCCTCCAAGACGGCCTCAGAAGGTGCCAGGAACGCCCCAAGAGATCCCCCAGGGGGGAGGCAGGCACCGACATTTCGGGCTCCCCGCCCGAAGAGACCCCCAGGAGGCCCCGAAGAGGCCTCCAAGAGGCTTCAAGACGCCTCCAGGAAGCCCCCAGAAGCCTCCAGGAAGCCCCCAGAAGCGCCCAAGAGGGCCCCGACACTGCCTCAAGAGGGCCCCAGGACCTGACCTCCGCCCCGAGATGTACCGCCCTTTTTTGGATACCTTTTCATCCAAGAAGCTTGGCCAGAAAAGCCCCAGTCGAAATTTCAAGTTCCCGCAAGTCCCCCGGAAAGCGTTGACGGGCAACGTGCTCAACTCACGCTCGTGTGCCTTATGTCATCTTTTCTTGCGCACATCCTTTCCAAACCTGGTGGCTCGCATGGTCGCGTGCTGAGCTCACCTAATACGTCTCCGAGCCCAACTGCCCAAACGGACAACCAGGGAACCAACATAGTGCACCATCAAGGCATCTTCTTCTTTAGTTCCGACATTTCGGGCTCCCCCAGAAGTCACCAAGTGGCCCCCAGGAGGCCCCGCAGAGACTCCAAGTGCCTTCTGTCATCTTTTCTTGCGCACATCCTTTCCAAACCTGGTGGCTCGCATGGTCGCGTGCTGAGCTCACCAAATATGTCTCCGAACCCACCTGCCTAAACGGACAACCAGGGAACCAACATAGTGCACCATCAAGGCATCCTCTTCTTTAGTTCCGACATTTCGGGCTGCCCTCCCGAAGAGACCCCCAGGAGACACCAAGAGGCCCCCAGGAGGCCCCGAAGAGCCTCCAAGAGGCCGCAAGACGCCCCCAGGAAGCCCCCAAAAGCCTCCAGGAAGCCCCTAGAAGCGCCCAAGAGGGCCCCGACACTGCCTCAAGAGGGCCCCAGGACCTGACCTCCGCTCCGAGATGCACCGCCCTTTTTTGGATACCTTCTCATCCAGGAAGCTTCGCCACAAAAGCCCCAGTCGAAATTTCAAGTTCCCACAAGTCCCCCAGAAAGCGTTGACGGGCAACGTGCTCAACTCACGCTCGTGTGCCTTCTGTCATCTTTTCTTGCGCACATCCTTTCCAAACCCGGTGGCTCGCACGGTCGCGTGCTGAGCTCACCTACTATGTCTCCGAGCCCAACTGCCCAAACGGACAACCAGGGAACCAACATAGTGGCCGCAAGACGCCTCGAGGAAGCCCCCAGAAGCCTCCAGGAAGCCCCTAGCAGCGCCCATTGCCTCAAGAGGGCCCCAGGACCTGACCTCCGCTCCGAGATGCACCGCCCTTTTTTGGATACCTTCTCATCCAGGAAGCTTCGCCACAAAAGCCCCAGTCGGAATTTCAAGTTCCCACAAGTCCCCCAGAAAGCGTTCGCGGGCAACGTGCTCAACTCACGCTCGTGCGCCTGCTGTCATCTTTTCTTGCGCACATCCTTTCCAAAGCCGGTGGCTCGCATGGTCGCGTGCTGAGCTCACCTACTATGTCTCCGAGCCCAACTGCCCAAACGGACAACCAGGGCACCAACATAGTGTACCATCAAGGCATCCTCTTCTTTAGTTCCGTGGGTCTCGCATCTCTTTTCAATCACCTCTCGGCCAACTCCCACGAAGCGTTCTTTTTCCCCTTTCCAGCGCGCTATCTCACCAAACCAAAGTTCCCCTAAGGCCTCGCATGGCCCCGTCCTCTGCACACTTCGCCTCGGACCCCGACACTGCCTCGAGAGGGCCCCAGGATGGCGTCCTGAGATCCGCTCCGAGATGCACCGTCCTTTTTTGGATACCTTTTCATTCAGGAAGCTTGGCCAGAAAAGCCCCAGTCGAAATGTCAAGTTCCCACAAGTCCCCCAGTCAAGTCCCCACCAGTCCCCCAGACTGCGTTGTGTGGCAACGTGCTCCACTCACGCTCGTGTTCCTTCTGTCATCTTTTCTTGCGCACATCCTTTCCAAACCCGGTGGCTCGCATGGTCGCGTGCTGAGCTCACCTAATCTGTCTCGGAGCCCAACTGCCCAAACGGACAACCACGGAACCAACATAGTACACCATCAAGGCATCCTCTTCTTTATTTCCATGGGTCTCGCATCTCGTTCCAATCACCTCTCGGCCAACTCCCGCAAATCGTTCTTTTCGCCCTTTCCAGCGCGCTACCTGACCAAACCCGAGTTCTTCTGAGGCCTCGCATGGCCCCGTCCTGCGCCCACTTCGCCTCGCGCATGGCAACTCGCTAATCTCACCCCGAAGGCCCCTCACGACAGTCTGAAGAAGGCCCCAGCAAGCCTCACGAACCCTTCCGCCGGAACCCAACTGCCCAAACGGACAACCAGGGAACCAACATAGTGCACCATGTAGGCATCCTCTGCTTTCCTTCCCTGGGTCTCGCAGCCTTCCAAGACGGCTTCAGAAGGACCCAGGAACGCCTCAAGAGAGCCCCCAGAGGGGGGGCAGGGACCGACAGTTCGGGCTCCCCGCCCGAAGAGACCCCGCCTCCAACACGTACCGCCGTTTTTTGGGGCCACCTTCTCCTCAGAAAAGCGGCCGGCACAACCTCCCACGAAACCCGAGGACCCCAGGAGACTCACGCCGCAGGTCGTCCAATTCAGTCCTCATACAGTCAGACACGTGCCCGACAAAACCTCCAGCACAACCCGAGAGCCCCCAGGACCTCCACATCCCCCAAACTCCATCCTCTCGCCCGTCCTGCGACATCGCGCCCCCTCCCTTCCTGTGGCCCGCATGGAAGCGTGCTGAGCCTACCTCGTGACTCACATGGTCGCGTGCTGAGCTCCCCCCCTCCCTTCCATGTGGCTCGCATGGACACGTGCTGAGCTCACGTCCTGCCTCGCTTGGTCGCGTGCGCTCCCCACCTCCAACACGTGCCGTCGTTTTTTTGGTACCCTTTTCCTTATAAACGTTCCCTACACACCCCCTCACCATACCCGAGGCCGCCAGGGGCCTCCCAGGGCCCTCCGACTCCCTTGCCTCGCCCGCCATGTGCACCCGCGACACCCCCCCCCGCCGGCGGCTCGCATGGGACCGTGCTGCGCTCACCTCGTCACTCGTACGGTCGCGTGCTGAGCTCCCCTCCAAGACGCACTATCTTTTTCTCCGCTGCCTTTCTCTCCGGCCTGCCGGTGGTGGCTCGCATGGGAACGTGCTGAGCTCACCTCGTCCCTCGCATGGTCGCGTGCTCAGCTCACCTCCAAGACGCACCATCTTCCCTCCCGCTACCTTTCTCTCCGGACTGCGGTGCAACATGCCCCCAACATGACTTTCACGTTGCCCCATGGCCCCATGGCCTCCCCTGGAGCCCCCAGGATCCGTCGCCACTTGGATCCGACCGGGCGCGCGCACCCAAGGCCTGCTGCAATGTGTTTCACGTCTGGCGACATTCCTGCATCGCCATACCCCGAGCACACATGCCTTCGTCGACGCGTTGGCCGCGCACACTCACCAAGGCCTTCATTTCGGATTGGATTGCGACTCATGGCGACAATTGGGAATCGTCTCTGACAACGGGTCTGCAAACATGGAAGCCCCGTAAAGCCCAGCGTCAGGGCCTCACCACCATTACCGTGGAAGACTGGTGCATCGCCCTCGAAGTGCTCTTCAGAGGGTATCGCAATGACTTGCGCTCCGAGTACGCGCAACGGCTCCTCACAGCAGCGCGCCTGCTTCCACGAAGCTCGCCATCGGAACGCACGGCTCCAACCAAATGGCCTCGACACCTCACTACCGACTGCATCACCGCATGGATTGCGTCTCAAGGAGACGCCTGGGAAGCGACCCTGGAGTCGGGCTTACAAGCATGGAGCCCTCGAAAGAGGCAGCGAAACGGCAGCACTGACATCACACTCGAAGATTGGTGCATCGCTTTGGGCGTGCCCTTCAAGGGGTACAACGACGACCTGCGCACCGAGTACGTGCAACGGATCCTCACAGCAGCGCGCCTACTTCCACCAAGCTCGCCTGCGGAACGCACGCCCCAAACAAGATGGCCTCGCCACCTCACCACCGACTTCATCACCACATGGATCGCGTCTCAAGGGAACGCCTGGGAAGCGACCCTGGAGTCGGGCCTACAGGCATGGGGCCCTTTAAAGAGACAGCGGCGCGGCAGCAGGGACATCACACTCGAAGATTGGTGCATCGCCCTCGGCGTCACATTCAAAGGATTCCGCAACGACTTGCGCTCCGAGTACGTGCAACGCATTCTCACGGCAGCTCGGTCGCTCGTGCAAGCATGGCCGTCCGACATCACCACCAGTTTCATGCGCGCATGGGCGCGACGGCACACGTCTGATTGGGAACTCAAATTGCGACACACCCTCTCCACGTGCCCCATGGCATCCCACCGGCGAGGACCCAAGGACACCTCCGTCGAAGACGGGTGCGTCGCTCTGAACATTCCTCTTCACAGCTACGACGAGACTCACCGACAACGCCTGACGGACTGCATCGTCGCAGCCGCCGCCAAGATATACAGTGCCCCTGCCACGCACGCCGAGCCTCCAGGCCCTCCCGACCCGCCTGGGCCTCAGTGGCCACCTCTCCTCACCCGCGCATTCATCCAAGACTGGGCCCACAATGCACCCCCCACTTGGGAGACACAGTTACGACGCGGACTGTCCGTCTGGAAACCCGCGAGAAAGCAGAGAGGCCCCGACGAGGTTACGATCGAGGACTGGTGCGCAGCCCTCCTCATTCCGTTCAGAGGCTTCCGAAACGATCTGAGGCCCCAGTACATCCACCAAATCGTCGACGCAACTGCCATACTGCGAGCGGAGCCTCAGTGGCCCCACCACTTCGACGCGGCTTTCATCAAGCAATGGGCTCGCCAGCATCCGTAAGATTGGGAACGACACTTGCGCGCCTGGCTGCCCACGTGGAAACTCCACACCTCCCGCGCTGACGCCCCTGTCACTATCACAGCCTGGTGCATAGCGCTCGGCCTACCCTTCGACAAGCAACTCTGTGCCGCTCACGGACAGGAGTACATCGAGAAGATCGTTCATCAGGTTGACCTGCTGCTGCGCATCCCAATTTGGGAGCAACCTCTCCGCCTCTCCGCCGTCGTGCAGTGGGCTAAGCAACATCCAGACGTCTGGCCTTCCTTACTCCAGCTCGCTCTCGACACTTGCCCTTTGCAGTCCACGCACAGCGACGTTGCGCTCGACCCCGCCCTCGACGCGCGGTGCCTCGCCTATGACATTGACTCCGCCGACCTGGGAAGACATCGTCGGCAACGTGCGAAACAAATCCTTGCAGACACCGAGCCCTACGTCACCCTGCCGATTACAGCGGGCGATTTGCAAGCCTTACGGACATGCCCCTACGACACTCTGCACCAGGAGGCTGCCAGGAGCGCCCTCCGCTTATCCTCTACGTCTTCCCGGGATTCCTCCCGGTCTGACCTCGTATACGAAGCTACGTGCGCGAGGCTTTCCCAAACAGACTTGGCCATTGCACTGCGCAACTTCATCAACGACCACCGTCGCCCCCCCCCCCCAATCACACCTTCGACAGGAGCGTCTACTTCGCAAATGTCTACATCACGCCCTTGCTGCCCGCACGAAGATCCCCCGAATGGGTTCATCTTGGACACCCAGGACGCCACTATCCCCAGAAGAGCGTGCTGCGTGGCAAACCACCGTGGACCTCTTCAACTCCTTGCCCGACACCTCCGAGACATTCGACTGGGAAGAGGACACTTTGCTCGACGATGTTGTCGCATCCAAAGACGCGAACCATAGGCTACCTGCTGCTCGAACCCACCGGGGACAAAATCAAGCATACAATGGAGCGGAGCTGGCGCGTCAACTGGCAGTCACCCGACAGGCTCGGTTTGGCGACCAGCACAGATTCCACCCAGCTCTGAACCGCAAGGTTCTCTTCCGAGCCCAGCTCTCCGAAGAGGAGATTCGGCAATGGGAAGGGCAGCTGGGCCGCGATATCTGGACTGAGACGGCGATCTGCGACTCCTACCTTCCAGCCCACCTCCTGCGTGACCACGGCACTCGGCATTCCTTCTCTCGCCTACCACTCTGTGGCGCCCCCGTCGCGTGCTACCTCTGTGGTCATGGCTGCGATTCCAAGGATTCGTTATGCAGCACGCGTGTGGCTTTCTCCGCTTCCCCCCACCCCCCCCGCCACAACTCCATTCGTACCACTCCTGCCCCCCCCATCGCCTGCACGCCTCGTGTTATCTGCAAGCCCACCTCACCCACTAAATACACAAGGCCTCTTCATTGCCCCCCTCCTGCTTTCTGCGACACACCCCTTCTACGCACATGCCCTCCGATTTGTAGCTGTTTGTCTCGGTTTACTCGCTCCCCGCGCTCCCCCCACTCGGGGATGGCGGCCTCGCCGAGCACCTGCCCGAGGCTCACTGCAGTGTTGCCGGACTCGAGGCCGTGCGCCTCGAGGAAGAGTACAGAAAGCGAGTTTTCTACTACGAGGAGCGTGACGGCCCGTTTCCTGTCGCAGGACAAGAAGTCAGACGTGCCGTCAGCGCGCACGCACGCCATCAGACGCACAGCTACCCTGGAACGCACAAGATCGACCACGACCTTCCACTACACAACGGCCAAGAGCGGGGTCTATCCAGCTGCGCTGTGTGCGCCATGATGTTCTGGAAGGAAGACCTCGAAGAGTTCGAGCTGTTCGACCCGCGGCCCGCCGAAGGCTCTACAAACGGGCCTCGCCCGGACCTCGACGAGGATTACGACGGCGATGATGGTGAAGTCCAACGCGGCTCCGCCCAGGTGCACTCTCGCGCACGGAAACTCAACGACCTCCTCTCAGCAGATGCCTACATGGACCGATGGCGGGCTCCCGAATCATCAGGGGGCCACCACACCCTGCCCCGAGCAGAGGTTCACGGCACAAGCGTCGTGCACCCTTGGGCCACGGCTTCCGACGGTACTGCCTGCCGTTGGATACTGGACACCACAGCGATCCCTGTCTCCATGGACGGTGGTCCCGGCCTGCTCCCGGACAACACGCTGCAGCCGGACTCCGAGGGTCGCTTCCCCTCCATACCCACGTGCCTTAGCTGCAGGCTCGACCTCTCCAAGAAAACGCCCCTCCTCCCTCGGTACGCTCTGGCTAACGACAACCTCATATTGCGAGAACCTGTCGCATTCCGGAAAAACGGTGCGAAGCTGTCCCCCATGACGTTCGCCATGCTCGCCCTCGCCCGCATGCTCGTTCGGAAAATAATCGCCGAGAAGACAAAGAAGGCAGATCCCCGCGCGAAGCAGAAGGGGTTGCGTAGCAATTCAATTTGCTTCCCGCAGGCTTACGCCAAAGAGCTCGCGACACAAGCCCTACCTGCCGAACACGAGGTTTCTCAGCAATTCTTCGCCGACGGCCTCTCCATCGCACTTGCCGGCGCATCCGTAGACGACTTGGATAAAGCTACGTGGGCTGAAGTCCCTCGAGAAGCATACATGACGGCAGTGCGCTTCTGCGTGGCGCACTCGGAGGCTTGCCACGCACTCGACATTGACGAGAATGAAGCCGCACGACGACTCCAAGAAGCAGGACACAGCTGCGCAGAGGTTCTCCAACAAGCCACCCGCGTAGAGGCCACCACACATACGCCGCACCTCATCCCTGGACCTGCCACGCTCGACGCACCCGAAGTCCACGTGCCAGAAAGCATCATCACAGAGGACGGGAGAGCCATGGAAGATCCTACCGCCAGACCGACGCCCCACGTCGACCCCGACACCGCACCACCGCCTGTACGCCCAGAGACCACCGACGAACTTCACCCCGACTCCGACGACGTCAACCTCCACTGCGCCGCAACCGACTTCTCCACGGGTGCGCTGGACGCTGACCGAGCAGCTTGCGAGTTCGCCGCCAAGCTCGAGCTCCTTATCCTCCAAACTTTCCACATATGCACCCACAACCGACGTCGCCACCGAGATTGAGTCTTTGCAGGCCTTGGCAAAATACCTGAATTCTGACGAATACCGCAAGCAGTTGGACAGCACTTTACAGGCTATGGAAGCGGCAGAAAGCCGAGAGCCTGCCGCCCGGCAACACCCTGACGGAACTTGGGTCATTCCTACAGGCAAACGGCCCCTCTCCATGTACGACAAAGAATTTTGGCAAAAAGCCTTTCCCAACCTGTTTCCGTACGGGGATGGCGTCTACGGCATCGACCGACGCCGCCCGTTGTCTTTCCAGCAATGGTGTCGCATGCTCCTGCTACGTGCTGAGCTCCGCTATCAGGTCCAAGAAACTTTGCCACGTGACTGCCCTCTTGTAAAGCGCGGCGCTCGACCGTGTGTGCAATGCGCCAGAGGAACCACGCCGTTCGTCCCACCAGCCCAACCACGCTGGGGCGCCGATCTCGACTTCCTATGCGTCCTGTACGACTCCTGGCGCAGGATGGAGCTCACGCGCAAAGCCGGAGCCCACGTACGACGAAGAGGTTTCCAAACCAGCGTCAACCTCGTCTGCCAGGCCACGGGAACCCAACTCCGATCCGCTTTCGACTCCATGGGTGATAGAGCCGGATTCCGTGAGTGCTTGCTTTCTGACAACGCTCCCGCCTCGTTGCGGGAGGCCGTACGCAACCTCCTCTTCTTCAGCAGCGACGTTGTCGGTTCCGAGGGTGCTCGTCAACAGCTTCGCCACGAGCAGATGGGGGACATGCTCCGATTCGGTGGCATAGGAGGCTTCCTCACCCCGAACGTTGCGGACACCCGGAACCCTTTAGCGGTGATCCTGCATGCCGGTTCCCTCAGCCACACCAGCGGAGGACCGACTTCTGCTCAAAGACGCCCCTCCCTCTCCCCCATCCTAGGTTCTCCCCCATGTCTCTCACATCTCCGCACCGCTGAAAAACTGGAAGCCTTCCCTGCCAGAAACTTTCCTCCCCAGCGTCTCCACACCCACCCTCCACGCACTTCAGCAGTTGTCAGGCCCCCTCCCCTTCCATGACTCGATGACGACGGCGCCACGGAAAGGCATTCCATCTCTCTCCTCGACGAGAACCCAACGATGCCAACAGCGCAAAGGATGCTAGAAATAATCGCCAAAGACCCTGTTGCGCAAGCGAGGTTCTTCATTATCTCCAAGCTTCCGGCACCTTCCGCCGACCCCCTCCGCATCGCCGATTCCCAAACACGTCTGTCAAACAGCGCTGGCTGTGGCTTCCCCGGCCCCCCCACCCCTGCTCACCCCTGCGCCGACTCGGCCGCAGGCCGGGAGACGGCCAGCGCGTGGAATACCTAGCCCACCAACCACCTCCTTCGAGCGCCACCCTGGCCCCCTCATTGCCCCCTCCGCCTTGGCCTCCCTACACCTCGCCGTTATCACCTCCTCCGTCTGCACTGAGCCACCGAGCGCCCGACAGTACCGGGTCCGCGGTTCAGCATGCGATTGTTCTGTGAACATATCTTGGGAACTGGGCCCTTCGACGAGTTGCTCCAGCACAATGGGACAGCCAATGGAGTCGTCTTTCCTGACGGTTACGCAGCTTCCGCCGTGGGAGGCGGGATGAACATGATTGCATCGTTGAGCGGGCCCATCGAGGATCAAGCGCGCCTGAGCACGCATTCCCACATGGTGCTCCACTTCGTCAACCGAACGTCTCAATCATGGTTGCGCTCCGTCCTCCGCAAAGACACAGCCGAGGCGCGATCGACTCTGCAACGTTGGCAGCGCGCTGTGCTCCAAGCCGTCGAGGCCTTACAGATTACATATTCCGCGACTGTCCCACTGCACTTCGTGGACCACGCCTCAGAGGCTCCACCCCTCAAAAGCACCCCTTACCTTGAGAGGTGGCAGCGCGAGGACAAGTTCGACGGCGACCTCGAGGGCGACCGAGAGGGCCCTACCAGGCGACGACTTCTGGTTCCTCCAGCGCCCGCCTTCGTCGACCATCATGTCCTACGCTACCTACAGACGCCGCGCGACGCGACCACAGGCAACCCAGTTCGAGAACGCGCCCTTCCTTTGACAGGCGCGACACTTTCAAAGCTCCCGCACTACCGCATCCTCCCAGAAACGCAACCATCGTGCCCATGCGTCGGCTGCGCGGCGAGGTCTCAGGTCTTCGCGACCGCCACCCACGACGATGCGACTACGCAGGCCGAAGCTGCGGCTTATGCGGCTGCATTCGCAGAAGATCACTGGAACATCAGCAGCCTCAGCGGCCACATCCATCAGCACCATGACACATGCTTCAAGTACATAGAGAATGGCATCTCTCGCAAGCCTCAACACTGCCGTTTCGGATTCGTGCACTTCGTCAGACTCTGGCTGCCGTCCACCACCGACAGCCCAGGTCAAGGTGAGGCCAAGGAGCGGATTGTAGAACGGCTACTGGCCCGCGTGGGAAAGGAGCCACAGCTGCCACGAGTACGTGGCCAGCCTCCTATAGACACTCAGTCCATGCCTATCCTGGCCGACACTGGATTGTTCACCGATGGCTCCCTTGGTGCCAGCGTCGAACCCGACGACAGGCAGGCACGCCGTGGGCGCATCAATACAGTGCGGTTCAACCCCAGAGAGGGCAGCACGACAATGGCAGGAAAGGTTGCGCACAGAGGGAATTTGGATTACCAGGATTGTCGCCACACCCTCACGGACGGGTATGAGTACGACAACTCCGAGGATTACCTTCGGCCGGATACCCCGCTAACTAAGCGAGCAGGACTTCCACCCATCCTGCACATGCACCGCGATGGTCTGCGTAGCTTGAAATTCCTATCCGAAAGGCTCCGAGCCGTCTTCACGCCGTCTTGGACCCGTCTTCCAATGCATTATGTAACGGCTCTCTTCTTCGCTTTCCTTCCACTCCCTTTCACGCGCACAGCCTCTGCAGAGCTGGTGGCTCGCATGGTGGCGTGCTGAGCTCACCTCACACGGCTTCAGTATGTCAAATGGTTCGAATGATGACTTGCTGTGCTTACTTCGAGGCTCGCATGGCAACGTGCTGAGCTCACCCCAAAAGCCACCAAGGACTCTGAAGACACGCACTGGAACCCTTATGAGGCCTCCCACTGGGAACCCACTTGGCCCAAGCGGACAACCAGGGAACCGACGCAAAGTTCCTCCAGGGGTCCACTTCTTGGCCGTTCTCTGATTCGCATCTCACCCCTACGAGCACTCTGAGGGCGGGGCCATCTTAAGCTTTCTCGCACCCCGCCTTCTTGGAGCCGTCTTCACGCCATCTTGGTTCCGTCTGTCAATTACTTCACACGCCTCGAATGATGCCGTGCTGTGCTCATTTCGAGGGCGGCAGGGCAACGTGCTCAACTCACCCCGACGGCCCCCAAGGGACTCCGAAGACACGCACCGGAACCCTCATGAGGCCTTCCATTGAGAACACACTTGGCCCAAACGGACAACCAGGGAACCGACTAAAAGCTCCTCCAGGGCTCCACGTCTTGGCTTTTCTCTGATTCGCATATCACCCCGACGACCCCCCTAAGGACGAGGCTATCTTAAGCTTCCTCGGAACCCACTTGGCGCAAACAGACAACGAGGGAACCGACGCTATGTTCCTTGTCAGGTCCACCTCTTGGTTTTTCTCTGATTCGCATCTCACCCCTACGGGCCCTCGCAGGGCGAGGCTATCTTAACCATTCTCGGGCCCCACCTTCTTGGAGCCGTCTTCCCGTCGCCTTCGATCCGCCTTTGAATTACGATTACTTCATATGCCTCGAATGATGCCGTGCTGTGTTCCCTGCGAGGCTCGCATGGCAACGTGCTGAGCTCACCCCGAAGGCCACCAAGGACTCTGAAGACACTCACTGGAACCGTTATGAGGCCTCACACTGGGAACCCACTTGGCCCAAACGGACAACCAGGGTACCGACGCAGAGTTCCTCCAGGGGTCCACTTCTTGGCTGTTCTCTGATTCGCATCTCGCCCCTACGAGCACTCTGAGGGCGGGGCCATCTTAAGCTTTCTCGCACCCCACCTTCTTGGAGCCGTCTTCACGCCATCTTGGTTCCGTGTTTCAATTACTTCACATGCCTCGAATGATGCCGTGCTGTGCTCATTTCGAGGCTCGCAGGGCAACGTGCTCAGCTCACCCCGACGGCCCGCAAGGGACTCCGAAGACACGCACCGGAACCCTCATGAGGCCTTCCATTGAGAACACACTTGGCCCAAACGGACAACCAGGGAACCGACTAAAAGCTCGTCCAGGGCTCCACTTCCTGGCTTTTCTCTGATTCGCATATCACCCCGACGACCCCTCTGAGGACGAGGCTATCTTAAGCTTTCTCGGACCCCACCTTCTTGGAGCCGTCTTTACGCCGTCTTGGATCCGCCTTTCAATGCACACTGTAGAAGCTCGAACCTCTTCTTCGCGTTCCTTTCACTTCGTTCCACACGCGCGCCCTTTCCAATGCCAGTGGCTCGCATGGTCGCGTGCTGAGCTCACCTCGCACGGCTTCAGTACCAAAGATGCCTCCAATGCTGCCGTGCTGTGCTCATTTTGAGACTCGCATGGCAACGTGCTGAGCTCACCCCGAAGGCCACCAAGGGACTCTAAAGGCACCCACCAGAACCCTCATGAGGCCTTCCACTGGGAACCCACTTCGCCCAAACGGACACCCAGGGAATCGACGCAAAGTTCCCTGTAGGGATCAGCTTGGTTGCTTTCCTCTCAGTCGCATATCCTCCCTGCGAGCCTTCTGAGGGCGAGGCCATCTTGGGCTCTCTCGGAACTCACCTTCGGGTCGCCAGGACCCTCACACTCCCCATCTCCTTTTACCGGAGGTCGGCCGATTTCACCATGCCACCAACGGACGGTACGCCGATGCTGCCGCCCATCGGGTGGTATCCTCGTTCTTGGGACCGCCGCCGACGACAACAATGCTCCTGCTCTGCTGCAAGCAGACGTGCTTCGTCTCCTGTGCGAGACACGGCGCTGCTGAACGACGCCGCGTCGGGGACGCTGTCCTCAGCTCAGAGGCACTGGCTATCCGCACCAACCTCGTTTACTCAGTGGTCGAGTCCATCCGCAGTGGGATCCAGACGAGCTTCTACACTTGCGACTACAACACGAAGCCCAACATGACATGTGGGCCTCTTCTGCAGCATCTCACGCACGGCATGGAACAGCTCGAGGCACATATGAAAAAAGAGCACGACACCGCAGCTATGACAGCTTACCTGCAGATGGGTGCCGTCCACAACGCAGACTGCAGACCTGGCGCTCTGGTGGCAACCGCACACGCAGGCCCGACGCCCCTATCAAGCTCGCAGAATGAGGCACGCCGACGCCTCATCCGACTCTGGTCCTCGGCGAACCATGCCATCATGAAGGGATGCTGTTTGATGGATCTCCAACTTTTAACAGGACGGGAAACTATCCGAACACACAAGCACTGGCGAGTCATGATGAAACGCCCGGCCTGGTCCGCTCGGGAAACCCTGAGGCAATTGGAGACTGGAGCCGCCGACGCACCACCTGAAACCCACCACAAGTTGTCCAACATCCAGCTGTTGCGTCCTGCGCCGACCCCCCCTCCCCTTCCCGAGGCGCGTCCCCCGACCGCGGCCACCAACGCCACCCCAGCGGAAGACCCCGCAGCGCGCCTGTCCACGGATGACTTCTACGATGATTGGTTGCACCGAGGCTCCTTAGAACCTTTTGCCAGCATGGGGTACTACCATTATGTCATGTACGTCCACGTCTGCCCACGCGCTGAAGCAGAGCTACGCGGCATCAAGCACTCCCCTTCGAGGCCCACTACTGCAAAGCGGCGACTACTGTACAGACTCTTCTGGAATCGCCGCGGACACCGTACCTACATGGCATCACCTTGCCTACGCAGGCTTCCGACGCTTCCACCCATGCGATGATGCAGCAAACCTTGTTCAGACCAACGAGGTGCCAAAACAAGGAGTGCTGCAGAAGTCCTACTGCTCATTCTAGCCGTTACCCCGCGCAAAGGCATGGACCGCTTCCTGGAACCGTGGCGAGCTTTCGAAGCTGAACAAATCACACTGGCCCAACGCGCCGATGCCAAACTACAGCGTGCTCGCCGTGTTCCTACTCTTCTCGATACCACGGCCCTTCGGTCATGGATGGTCGACGGGGCCCAAACTCACTGCATGGTCCACGACTGGTTGATCCCGTGGCTTTGCGGAGCGTACCGGCACTGCTACGTTGGACCATGGTCCGGGGGAGGCGCGCTGCATTGCAGAGCACCACGCATTGCCGGTGCACGCGTTCCGTCCTCGAGGAAGCTTTTCGTTCGGACGCACCGCGCCCAGCACGACGGCCAGCCCGCAGGCTTCCTCCGGCCGTTGCCACCCGACGTCGCTCGGAGAATTCTCGGCTTCGTCTCCGACGTCATCGACTACAACGCCGAAGCCTTACGATTCAGCAACACCCCCGGCCTCGCCAACACCCGCGCACAGGTAGCTGACCCCACCCAGGACTCAGCAAGCACTGCACCCTTCACCTCTTTCGGCGTGCACGACGAACAACTTACGCCGAAAGAGTTCTTCGCGCTAATTACGGTCGAAAGCAGCGCTAACTAAAACTTCATGGCCGAGGCCCGGAAACGGCCACGACCTGCACTATTGCACAAAGGAGCTTTCGTTGATGATGACGCGCACCTTGGCTTGCAGGCCGCCAGGGCTGACGCGGGCGACATCGGAGACCCCGCCGGCGCAGACCCCGAATGCGACGACGGCACCGAGCGCGACACCCCGACCGGTGTCCAATACAAACCACACGTGCGTGTACGTGACTCCGACGTGCTGGACGTCGTGCACCGACATCTCTCTGCTGGAAAATTGGACAAACGGTCGGGCGACAGATTTGTCCGCATCCAGGAGTTCCTCAACGCAAAGGCCCACCTCTACGAGCACCTCCGCGAGCCTCGGACTACAACCCCTACTCTTCGGGCTGGGTCGCAGCACACACCTGCCGCAGACAACCTCGCCATGCAGAGGCTCCGCGCCCTCCCTACCATATTTCTCCCCGCTCCTTCTTCAAGTCTTTCCCTCCTTCCGCACCTCCACTGCCTTTGAACTCGTAATCCCCCCCGATTCTCCTCTCGCAATACCCGCAACGATGCCCCCCCCCCAACTCACACAGGCAACGACGCTTGCGAGAAGAGCGCGCCGCCCAAGAAGAACGGGAGGTACGCGTCGCACCACCTGAACATGGCCACGCCGAGATCCCCGACGACGACGACGAGACTCCTTTGGAGGCAGCGTTCCACCCAGACACGCCCTGGGGCTGCTCCCCCGCCATGTGCGCGCGAAAGCTGATGGCTGAGCGACTGCCCCACCGCGTCGGGCATACCGACACCTACCGCATTCCTCAAGATCAATACGAGGCCACGCTCTTCTGTACATCACCGCTCCAAGCGCTGTGGGACTTTGCAGCAGGCCGCGGACAGCTTGCCGAATTCCGAACAAGCGCTGGCAGACGGCAGCTCCTCATGGACGTTCCCACCAGACTCGTGCAGCGCGTCTTCCTGCACGGCCCTGGAGGATCCGGCCAAACCTTTTTCATGACTCAAGTTGTTCTACCTGTATATGACCACTTCTTCCCCGGTTGCACCCGCGGGTTCGCGGCCCAGAACAGCGCTGCGAGGCTCATTGGTGGCGCCACTTTCCATTTCATGGCAGGCCTGACTCGCCAGCAGACTCTCACCCGAAAGCGTCCTTCCAGACAAGCCCAGGAGAAAATGCGACACCTTTCGGGCCAGCTCGCATTGGCCATGATCGACGAGGCGAGCTTAGCTGATCCTCAGCTGTTGACTGTCCTTAACGCAATAGCGGATTGGGGACGCCACAGCTCCCGCAACCTTGACCCTGCGTCGTTCACGGATGCAACTTTCGGGAACGTACTCGCGCAGATCGTCGTGGGGGACTTCATGCAACTGAACCCCGTCCGAACGCATTCGCTACTGCAGACATTTCTGCGCGGCACTGCAATACACATGCCCCGCGCTCCCACTTACGACGGCATGGACAAAGACCAGCGCATTGAGAAGGAGCGTCTCGACAAAGAAGGCTGGGACATCTTTGATAGGCTCTCGGAGTCAGTTATCCTCTTCCACGGGTGGCACCGTTTCGCGCCAGGGGATCCCTTACCAGAAATCCTGAAGATCATGCGCACACCTGGGGGGCAAAAACTCCCGCCCTCCCTGAAGGAGCAACTCGCCGCTCGATGCGTATTGCATCACGACGTCGACCAGCGTGCCGACCCGTCCTACATTCTGCACGACGAGTCCGGCGCTCCCACTGCCATGCCTGGCTTCTTCGCCCAAGGGTACCACTCCGCCATCAACTGGGAGACCGTTGGCCGTAAACAACAACTGTGGGCTGCACTGTCTGCCCCCTTAAGTGGAGGCCCAGTCGCTTCGCGCAACTCTACCAGAGGGTCGCCGCAGTGCATTCGCTGGGGCTGCCCCCCGGCACTATGCAACCGACTCTTCTCCAGTGACACGCTTCGAGGAGCGCTCTGGCTGCCCGCCGTCTGCGACCGCGTACATCGCTACCTCCAGCCTTGCGGACAGCTACTCTATTACGTCCAAGCTGTCGACATCCCGCACCAGGCCGTTTACAGGTCACGTCCAGACATGTACACGGACGCACTCCAAGTGGCAAACATGAGCTCCAAGACTCCAGGACTCATGGGTATGCTCTTCAAACGGCTGCCGCCGTCCGCCGCCCCCAAGTCCCACGCCAGGGGAAGCTCATCAAACCGTGTCTCTCCTTTCCGAAACCTACATCTTCATCCCGCCGCAAGCGAGCTCTTCCCAAAGCACCCCCACGCTCACACGCACACACAGTGAGCGGACCCCCGCACCGACCCCTCCTCCACTGACAAGCCCAAGCGGTAGAACGAGCGCCCAGACATCATCAAGTTTGCAGCGCCGCGTGGCCGCTGAACACCAGTGGCTGGCGGACCTTTGTATCTCGGCATGCGGGCGAAGCTCGCAAAGAAAATATTAGCGCCAGAGCTCGTCCAGGAAGCGCCTGGAGAAATCGTCGGCATTGCTTTCCACGATGAGGAGGCCTTTGGCAGGGGCATCGCCCGCGGACGTCCACGACGCCCTCCTCCGGACCACCCTTGCTGGCAAACAGGTTGGGTCCTCCTGGACCGCTTGCCGCGTTATGTGGAGTTCCGCGCTGACGACGCCACAGAGGATTACACCGGTCTGAAGAAGCCTGGCGTGTGGCATCTAGAACCAACACGTGACACGTGGACTTTCCAATGGCAGGTCCGTGCCACGGTGAACCACCCACGCGCCATGCCAACGCACAGACTCCAGAAACACGACGTCCACATGACCCGATGCCAACTTCCCACCGCGCCAGAACGCGTCGGAACACTTCAGAGCATGCAAGGCAAAACCGTCCGCGAGCCCAGCGGACAACCCATCGGTCACACCATCGACTTGCGCAAGCCCGACTATATGAGCGACCCCGAATACAAGCAGCACCTGTACGTGATTCTCGGAAGATCTCAGCGCTTATCGCGGTCCCTGTTCGAAAACTTCCCCCGCTTGCCTGAGCCCGACGCCGACGGCAACGAATTCGATTGGCATTGGTTTGAGGAAGGCCCTCCTGACTACTTGGTGGCATGTCTCGATGAATTAGAACGCCGTGCTGCGAGAACGAAGCCCTCCATTGAAACCGCGCGTCGCGCGCTAAAGATCTTCCCAATTTGGGAACACGCACCTCTAGCTACGAAGCTTTCGCCTACTGACCGACATTGCATCTACGACGCTAAGGCCTGGGACGAAGCGTGCTCCAAGATGCCCACCACCCACGCCAACCAACTCCGACCATCCCATCCCTTGGAAGAGGACACTGCCTCTCCCAACGATCAACCCGACGCCCACCCCACCACGCAAGCGCAGCGGCCACCCCCACCACCCAACACGAGGCCCACGAACCTTACCGCTCCCAAGACCGACCCTGGCGTCGGACACGCCACGAAACGCCAATGCACGACCTTCGCCGCGATGCGCCCGACCGCAGCCCCAGACCCCGCTGACGACGCAACAACACCTACCAAACCCACGCCCCACAAACGACATCAACCGCAGACGCTCACACCCACGGGCGACCTCAAAAAGCACAAGACTAGCTCCTCTTCGACGGAAGGCACCAACGATGCCCCGCCTCCCACGAAATCCAGGAAGACTACACCTGCAGACCCGATGCCCCCTCCGCTACTACCTGCACCCAAGGGCCGTGACCATCCCGTGGGAACGTCACAGGGCACGCCGACGCCAGCCGTACCGCCGACACCGAGATGGCAGATGCACATCGACACCGACCTGCACCAACCAACGCCATTACCCCCCTACCCAACGGCACCGTCGTGGTTCAACTCCCCGGGAACGGGTGCCATTACAAGCGCCAGAAAGCAAACGGGAAGCACTTGCGGGCTCCACGCGTTCAACCATGCGGCTGTGTCCTGCACCATGCACTCGCACAACATGACCTTTTCACCCGTCTCTAGACAACACTTCGAGCGGACGGCCTTGTCCGCGCGCACCGGTGACCGCCGAGGGAATCTCATGGACCCCCTTGGAAGCAATTGCGACTTCGCGGTGCTCCACGCCAACTTCACCAACGTCGATCTCGCCGTGCTCCCAATGACCCCCGGAGAAATTCAAGAACGTCTGCAAGACCCGTTCACTGGCTTCTCCTGTCCTCAGGCTGCGTTTCACATTGGAGCGTACCTCTTCAGGACCCCCACTGCGGGTGGGCATTGGCTCGTCGTACAGAGGCCAGGAACCATGCCGGCACAGGCCGCAGAACAATCTGAGCCCACCTTGTGCGACTCAATGTACAGCCGTCCTCATATGATGTCTTTCTCGAATCTAGAGCGATTCTTGGCCATATGCGCTTGGCAAATGGCTTGGCAGTCCGACAACGAGGTCCACTGTGAGCGGCGCTGCTTCTTGGTCGGCACACGCCACAACTGACCTTGCACCCAAGTTGCCCCAGCCGCATGCCCGTTCGCATCCTTTATCCACCGTCTCACCCTCCTCTCCGCCATGCCTGGCTGTTATGCACGTCGGGAACCTTGCCCTGGACTAGCCCATGCACAACTTGGAACGCCTTCTGCCCAAAAAGTGGCACACAATCCGCCGACTCGTGCGCGCTACCTCACCCACGGCACCAGCAAGGCTCTGTCATAGACCAATACTGTGAGCCTCGTGGACCGTTTTGAAAGCCTCTGGCGTTGTCTTTCGACTCTGTTCGGTCGCCTTTCGGCCATCTTGGACGCCTCTGGGGCTATCCTCAGGCTGTCTTCAGATCCTGCGCCTCCGGCGTCGTTCTGCTGCTGCCACTCTTGCCCCTCCTGCGCCCCTCTTGCGCCTCCTCCTGCTTTCCTGCCCGCCCCCCCTCCCGGGCCCAAATGGTGCTCCTCCTCCTCCTCCTCCGCCCCCCCCCCCCTCTGGTTTCCAAATCCCGTCATCCTTGTCCCCGAACCCCTCCCTGGAGCTGCACGGGCTGGCGGCTAACCTCCTGGTGTGCCCATTACTCCCACAGACTCCCTCTCTTCCAGAGGCCCCGGGAGAACTCCATTCCTGACGTTTCCGCGCGTATCCGCACCGAGCGGAGGTTCCTCCAGGGAAACTCCATTTCTTACGTTTCCATTTCTTACGATTCGCGCGGATTTCCTCGATTTTCAGAGGGGGAGGTCACGTCGAGGATCGAACCTCGGGGATCGAACTTCGATAGTCGAAGAGACTTTTGACCATTTCCGTCGCTCTGGAACCTCCTGGAGCCCACCGCGGCTGAAACGGACAATGGGGGAACCGACGACGACGACGCCGCCGGCAGCACCGACGGCAGCGGGGACGACGCCGACGACGACGACGGCGACGGCGGCGGCGACGAAGACGATGACGACGACCACGACGACGACGACGACGACGACGACGACGGCGACCACGACCACTTCTTCTAGCCATCTTGGGACGTCTTCAGCTCACCATTCCCTCGCGAAACGCCCCGTCCAGATCCAAGGAGGACGGTAGGTATCCGGCACAAGCTTCTCCCGAACATAGGAAGACCCCACTCCCAAAACAGAGGCAATATTGATATAGAACTCGAAAGACATCGTTGGACAACCCCACGCAAGAAAACCTGATGATATTCATTATTCCATGGCCGTCTCGGCTCAAGCACACCGAACGTCGCGCCGCCGTTGTTCACGCCATCTTGTATAATGCCGCAGAACAAGAAGCAGCAGGAGGCAGCGTTGGCCGCTGCTTTTCAAAAGCTGGAGGACGACCCTCGGGCCCGCACCCTCGCCGACCCTGGGCTTAACACACTGAGCCGTATGGTCCGCCAGCAAAAAGAACAAGTAGACATATTACGTGCTCGATTAGAAGATCGCGCCGAAGTGGACAGGCGAGCGCGGCCGCGTGTCGTGGAGCTCACTGCAGACATGCCCAGAGCCCAATTCAAGCAACTAACTGGCATTCGGATACGCAACGCCACGCTTCCACACGAGCGGCAAGCGTCGAGCGCCAGTGCGTCGACATCAGCATCTAGCTCCGGCCGGCCAGCACTGACATTGCACAACTATTTCACCCCCGGGCTCGCTAAGTACTCCCAGTGCTCCTGGACACGTACGCGCTCTTGCCACTGTAATGCTAGCGTGCTCTTTGGCGCACGTCGCCTATGATATCTACGCAAAGGAAAAACATGCCAAAGTTTGGAGTGAGATCCGACAAGCATATTGTTCAGAACCAGCAACTGCAGCGGAGTTTGACCAGCACCTTACGTGGCTCCAGACAAAGCGGCATTGCCGCTTCAGGGGCTCTTGCCACGTTCCGCATACCACCTTATTCAAATGGCTTACGCCGCTCCGCCTACCCCCAGAAAAAGTGAGAGCTTGCGACGATCATGAAAGTCGTCCGGTAGCCTTCGGCACCAACTCGCCACCATTGCTGGGCTGTGGGTCAAGAGCCTCGTCGATGAATCTTACGGTCTCTTGGGATGCCTCTCACGGGCCTCTTGCAGGGCTGTTGAAGACACCTGGGAGCTTTCCTGGAAGCTTCTTGGGGGCTGCTTCGGAGCGTCTTGGAGGTCTCTTCCGGTCTCTTGGGGACGCCCGGGGCGCCTCCGCAGCGAACTTCGGCAAATCTTGGGAGTAAGGTTCGAAATGCTCCCTCGTATTCCTGTTCTTCGGCTCTGCTGAGGCCCTCGTGGGTCTGTCTAGGACGGCTTTGTTGGTCCCTGGGGCCGTCTGGATGCTTTCTTGGGCCGTCAGAGGGCCCTCTTAGGAGCCTCATGGGTTGCCTTGGGTCGACCTTGGGGGGGCCTTGGGCCATCTCAGACGCTGTCATAGCGAACATGCGAGCATGCAAAGGTGGTGCGTCTTCCGATGGGAATGGGGCGATTTTTGTTTCTTGAGGTTTTCTCTGCGGTCCTCTGGGAGCACTCTTGGGCCGTCTTGGTGGCTTCGTGAGCCGTCTTGAAGCCGCCTTCGACCGTCGTGGGGCTACCATGAGTCGTGTCGACGCTCGGTTAGACTGTCCTGGCGTTCCGTCTGCGCCGTCTTCGAAATTTCAGGGGCTCAGGAGTCCCCAAGGGTGCATTTGCATGCCCGACCCTCCTCCCCCTCCCTCGCCCCCCCCACTTCAACGGCATTTGACATACCAGAGGAGAGAGAAAGAAGGGGGACGGGAGCCGCATGTCTCACACGCCTTTTCACCCCCGGCAAGCAGGGGCCGCGAGATTGTAGCCGCACAGACAACCCCTGGTATACTCTTTCTGTAACACGACCCACGCCAGCGCGCGGGCAGCGGATCAACTTTCACTTTGTCGGACATGACGGAGCGCATGTTGGCAGAGTGCCGCTCACTGGGACCTACTGCCCAGTGCATAAAATGTCTCGGGCTGACGTATCTAACGGGCTGAGCCTTTTCCGCGTGGCCCACGTCCGCCAGGGAACGCCATTGATCTCCAAAAACACGATGCCATCATGCGAGCAGCAGAGCTGTGGCGTTCGGGAGGCACGACAGCAAAAGACGAAACCACTAAATAATGATTTCCCACGCTCCGCGTTGCCCCCTCCCGGGGGAGCAGGACTTCCTCGGAAATAATCGCCGATGCGTCGATACATGGAAAAAAAGCATGTTTTTTGGAAGGCGACGCGCTGCACAAGGCAATGACAAAGGGAATCGCCGACACATACGTTGTGAATTTTCACGACCTGCCAGTTTCGAGTGCAACGGGCTACCAGGCCACATCCATCAAAGGCATGACGGCGGCCCAAGTGACAGCCAAAGCAGTGCACTTAGCTTTTATATCAACGAACGCATTGACAAGAATGCTTCCTGAAACTTTGCGAGATTGGAGAGCAATTCGTCAGGTGGCAAGGTGCAGCAAGCTATTCATGCGCTTCCAGCTACTCCGACGCTCCCCCGCACGCAATCACACTTAGTCTACATATGTCAACACCAGCCGTCTGCCGTCCACGCGCCAGGGGATTTCCCACGGAACAGGCGGGCAAGCAATGATGATCTGCAGGTTGTGGACTCGGGCGTTTGACGTGCAGCCTCTGTCGCCGGAGGAATTCACCACCTTCTCAGCCGAATGCGCCCCGCGGCCCTACATCAGGGAACGGGGCCCGCGCGATTACGGCACCCTTCTTCGATCGCTCGCACTCGGCAGCGACGTCGGAGAGGCCATCTGTCGAGACGCCGAAGCTCTTGGAATGAAGCTGTCTATTCGCCTTCGGCAGACCGTCGTTCCTCTGGGCAAGACCATGCGAAGGCAATCAGCTCGCGACTCAGCCAAGAACCCGGAGATTTGAGCGTTACAACCCCAGCCCCTCGCTACCTTTCACAAATGCGTCAATCTTACACCCTTTCGCTACGCCACACAGGCGCTGTGGCGGATTTGATGAATCTCATGTAGAGCACGCCGGGTGCGAACTCAGGAAACGCGCACGCAACTCAGGCCCCCAGCGCGCGGCTGCGCCAGGATCCGCCGACCCAGCTAGAACAAAGGAAGCACCCAGGACCGAGCTATATCTGTGAGGTCGGTATTCTATGGGCGCACGTCTTCTAATCTTAGCTGCCCATACTGGGCTGTGGATTACTGCAACTCTCGGGAGCCCGCGCCGTGATCTTATGCTCAGTTGTGTAAACTGCACCTCCCTTGTCGAGACAGACGGGATCACCTGTGCCATGACAACGCACTTCAATACATCTCCCGCGCTGCGGTGGAAAAGCTTTCCAAAAGCAACCGGAGTGCTGCTTGCGCACCTCCCTCCCTCATCGTATACCCCTCTGCTTTTCCCTCGTCGTCATGCCCTTCCTCCTCCGCCTCGCCCCGCGCGTATCCCCAACGACAACGACGACGATGACGGCGACGGCGACGGCGTCGGCGACGGCGGCGACGACGATGACGACGACGAAGACGACGACGACGACGACGGCAACGACGACGGCAACGACGACGACGACGACGGCGACGACGACGGCGACGAAGACGACGGCGGCGGCAACGACCTGGCGACAACGACGACAGCGGCGGCGGCGGCGACGGCAACGACCCGGCGCCGCCGGCAGCAGGCGCGCTGCAAAGGCACGGGGGCACAGTCTGTACGGGTCGGCGCGCGGAGCTCCCTTCCGCGGCTTCGCCCCGCCGATCGGACCTGCCTCCCTCGCGCATCGTCGACGACGACGACGACGAAGACGACGACAGCGAAGACGACGGGGAGGGCGACGGCGGCGGCGGCGGCGACACGGCGACCTGGACGACGACGACAACGACAACGACGACGACGACGACGACGACGACGACAACGGCGGAAAAAACGACAACGATGACGACGGCGACGCCAGCGGCGACGGCGACGACGACGGCAGCGGCAGCGACAACGATGTCCAGGCGGCACTGGCACTCGCACTGGCCGATTTCGAACTTCAGATCTCGAGGCTCGAGGAGTTTACGCGGCGTCTGAGGCCTCTGGAGGCCGTTTTCCAATCCTGGGACCCTCGGAATGCGATCCCGGACGGAAATCTGCATCGGGGGGACCCTGGAAAAGGTCCGTGGCCTTTGTTTTATGCGGATTCCGTTCACCTTCAAAGGGTGAAGCTCGCGTGGGGACTCGAAGTTGCAAGACTGAACTTCGAGGATCCAGGAAACTGGTGACTGTTCTCATCACTTTTCATCCTGTTGGACCCCACCGCGGCTGAAACGGACAATGGGGGAACCGACGACGCCGCCGCCGACGGCGACGACGACGACGGCGACGACGACGACGACGACGACGACGGCAGCGACAGCGGCGGCGACGGCAGCGACGACGCCGACAGCGCCGACGTCGACGGCGGCGGCGACGACGATGACGACGACAACGACGACGACGACGGTGACGACGGCGACCACGACGCGACGACGACGACGACGACCACCACCACGACGCCGCCGCAGACAACGACGACGCAACCACGACGACCTCCCCGGTCGCCCCTGCCTCCCTTCGGCGAGAAGTTCTGGTCAAGCCTCCAGCGCCGATTTGGAACTTCGGACTTCGAGACTCGAGTTTTTATCTCGGCGTTTGAAGCCTGTGGAACCTATTTTCGAGCCCGAAAGCCCTCGGTCTGCGATCCCCCACGAAGCTGCCTCGGGGGGGCCCTGGGCGAAGTTCGTGGACTGACTTTCTAAGGATTTCGTTGAGTTCGAAAGAAGGGAGTTCACGTCCTAGATCCAAGCCGAAGGATCGAACTTCGAGGATGTAAGAGACTTTTCACCGTTTTCGTCACTCTCCAGACTCCTGCAACCCACGACGGCTGAAACGGACAATGGGGGAACCGACGACGACGACGACGACGGCGACGACGCGGCAGCGACAGCGGCGACAACGGCGGCGGCGACGACCACGACGACGACGACGGCGACGGCGGCGGCGACGATGATGATGACGACGACGGCGACGAAGACGACCACGACGCCGACGAAGACGACGACGTCGCCGACGCCGACGACGGCCTCCCCGGTCGCGCCTGCCTCCCTTCAGCGAGAAGCTCCCGTGAAGGCTCGAGCGCCGATTTCAAACTTCGAACCTCGGGACCCGAACAGACTTTTGGACGTTTCGGACCTCTGAAAACCATCTTCGAGCCCTGGGGCCCTCAGGACCCGAGCCTGGACGAAAATCTCCGTCGAGGGCGTTGAAACGGACAATGGGGGAACCGACGACGACGACAGCGACGACGACAGCGACCACGACACGGCGGCAGCGACGGCAGCGGCCACAGCGGCGACGACGCCGACGCCGACGATGACGACGGGGGCGGCAGTGACGGCGACGTCGGCGACGACGGCGACCTCGGCGGCGACGACGACGACGACGAGGACGACTACGACGACGACGGCGACGACGACGACGACGACGACCCCTTCAGTCGCCCCTGCTTCCCTTCGGCGAAGGCTTTCGTCCAGGAAAGCCCGCAACGGCTGAAACGGACAATGGGGGAACCGCAACGACGACGACGACGCCGATGACGACGACGACGTCAAGAGGGAAGTGCACCAAGAATGTATACACCCCGATACCACAAACATGAATATAATCCTGCAGATTTTCCATGCAGGAGAGCGGGGGGAAATACCTTATTCCCCAGCTCTGGTGGCTCGCATGGGAACGTGCTGAGCTCACCCGGTGGCTCGCATGGCTACGTGCTGAGCTCACCGTACATTAGGTCACAATTCTTCACTTCATTCAACGCCGTCAGGGGGCGGGGACAATTTGTTAACCTCGTCCCCCAACAGCCGTTTGGCTCAAGTTTCATGGTTCTGCATGCCTGCTGGGAGGAACACCCATCCACCTCATGGGAAAGAAGCGCCAACGCACATCACGGGGTAAGACACATACCCACTCCAGATCGACGCTCAATCAACTCGCTCGGGACTACAGGCGACAACACCGACGGGAGGGCGCCGAGCCAACATGTGATGCTCCGGAGGCCGAACACGACCCCACCGCTGGGAACTCCGACGACCAGCAGTTGCGAGGAGACGACAGCCGCGAGCCCGATGCAGGATCGTGCGAGGTCGTGGGAGAAAGCTGCGGCGGCCCCGCTGACGCAACCATCGTCGTCGCGGGATTCCCGGACTCCTGGTTCCGGCACCCTGCAACGACGTCGCTGCCCATCAGGCTGCACGACCTTTTTGGCAAGTTCGGCCCACTGGAGTCCATGCCCGTCCTCCGCCCCGGGCCCCCCCTGCATGCCACCGTGACCTTCAAGCACCCGGCCGTCGCCGCGTTCGCCGCTGGGAAAATCCACGGCATCGACAATCGGACCGTCGCAGAGATTCAGAGGTGTGGCGGTCGTGCCGCTGCGAACTACCAGCGCTTCCACGTCCACTTGCTATCGAGCGGAACTTCGGCAACTTCTTCTTGAACCCGTGAGAGCATTCTAGAAACGCGCCTCTTCTCCCGTTGCCTGCCTTCTTCCACTCTCACCGCAGCAATACTTTTCCATTCGGCCTACACTCTTCATGCCACTCACGCATTTGGCGCCCACCATGACAACCTGGAAAATGCTTCCGCGCCCCCCTTATTTGCACTTTGACCAACATACCAACACAGCACATGACATTCCACAGAGAGTTCTCTTCGCCATCGCTGCATGAGATCTGTGCGTGTTTACCCCATGCGTTCGTGCCTCTCTAGGGGAATGCACAGTTAGGACCCCCCGCAGAACCGCCCACCTCTTTCTTCCACAGACTATTGGCTTGCAGCGCGTGCTGTCCGGCGTTGCCGCCCTCGAGCCCCGCACTGGCAACCAGGCCGCGACGGCCCTGCTGCCCTGCGCCAACATGAACCAGCTGGAGAGCATGAACCACATGAACGCCTCCACAAAGTGCCTGCAGATGCGCCTGCACCACACTTACGAACGCGATGCGAAAAAAGACATGGCCGTAGTCGGCGGATACTACGAGACGGAAACAGGCGCCTACATTGTCGGAGAGGCGTTGGTGTGGGGAGACGCTGACAAACGACGGCCCATCCTTGACGCTTTGAAGAAAAAGTATATCGACGGAACAGCCTGGGAGTTCAAGAAACTCAAAGCCACCAAGAAAAAAGAGGCATTCCACTCCAGCCCGCACCCCTGCATCTTCGCCTTGAACGACAAAGCCCTCCAGAGCAAAAAACTTGAGAGGAAGTTCGCCGATAAGCTCCCGACCGAGATCGAACCACCGATGACCACGACCGAAGCCATGCAACTCTCCAAGAGCCAACTCGTCGATCTCACCGCCTTCCTCATCGCGAAGGCCGGCCCGGTGAAGGCCAACGATAAGTCAGTCCAAGAATTACACATTTGCGACACCCGTGGGGCCGTGCTGAAGTTCAGCTTCTGGGCAGAGCACCAGGAGAAAGCCACCGACCTGAACGCCCAAGACACGTTGTACATTTTCGGAGCCTACTTCGCGAAGGACGCCGATGACAAAGCACACCTCACTGCGACGGACACCGCGAAGATCTTCAAGGCTTCCGGCCAGCTGGAGCGCGCCAAAGCGTTCGCGGACACCAACTTCGAGGCCCTCGAGAAAACGACCCTCAGCCACGCCGGCTCCCGCAAGGACTTCACGCAGGGCCCCGCAACCGCAGCTACCGTCGGCACATTGGACCACCTCACTTTCTTCAAGACGCCGTTGCCCGACACGTTGTACGAACTCGCTGGGTGCTTGGTGCCCCTCGGCGCCGCCGACGAGGACTCCTTGCTGACGAAAGACAAGCAGCGCATCTGGACCCAGGTCTCCCTTACAGATTGGTCCGGCACCACGTCCGCCAAACTCACCGAAGACGCCGCGCTCCTCCTCTCCGACACCCCCGACAAGACGGAGTTCATGGAGGCCGCAGCTGCTGGCGCACTCACTATCTCCCGGGCTCGACTTCGCGTGCAAGTCGCCGCCCCCAAAGTCGACGACAAGCCCGACTCCGCCGTGAAGGGCCCCATCGTGTCCATCGTCGCCGCGCTGCCACGCCCCTTCGACGACCACGTGCCACAGTCAGTCTTGCCCAGCGACGACCGCTTGCTCCCA
>CAUYUJ010003375.1:42500-79702 GCA_963575745.1 Prorocentrum cordatum | reverse complement strand
TGCGTCAGATCATGAGTGCGCCTCGGAAGAAGACGCGGCACCGCTGCCGCGCGAGGTGCGCAGCGCGCTCGCTGCGGAGCTGGTGCGTTTCGCTGGTGCTGGGCCGCCGACGGAGGCAGACTGGGCAGAGGCGCGAGCGGCCGAGGAGGGGCGCGGGAGCGCGCCGCGTCGCGCCGGAGGTGGGGATGCGCGGGCGTGGGCAGTTGCGTCCGTGCCCCACCTCAAGGACAAGCGCTTGTTGGCATTGGTCGGTGCCGTCCGCGAGTACCTGGTGTCGTGTCGTCAGTGCGATCGGGGTAGTTTTCGGATCCAGGGGTCGGACGGCGACAAGTTGTGGGGTGCGCTGATGGAGCCGGGGCGGCCAGGGCGGTTCGGGCGCGTGCTGCTGGAGATGGAGGATCGCGCGCGCGGTCGTGATCCGAGCGCGGAGCGTTCGTCTTGGGAGGCGATAGCCGTGGAGGAGGTTTTTCGTCGTCGCTCGAAGTGGCCCCGAGTGCGTTTCGAGTGTAGTATGTTGCAGACGCCGGTCGTGTCCGAGAGCGGCGGGCGCAGTGGCGGGCGGTGCGGTGCTGCGATGACCCGGGCGGGGGCGATGCGGACGATTTCCAGGCTCTGTGGCAGCGCGAGTCGCGTGTCGCGGCCGGGTTCGCAGCGAACGTGGTTCGGGATGACGACGTGGTCGTGTTGCCTGTGGAGCGGCCTGCCGGGTGGACAGAGCCCGCGCGCACGGCGGGGGCGTGGTGGCGGGGCCAGGGCCCGCGGGAGCGCAGAGCGGAGGAGGGGGAGAACCCTGGGCGCGTCTGGGTGGGCCAGCTGCAGGAGGGCGCGGCCGTGGCGGGGCTGCTGCCTGAGCGCTGCGCGGGCGAGCGCACTGCGAAAGAGGGGCTCGACGCGTTGCATCAGGCCGGTCAGGAAGCGCGGGGGGCGGGTCGCGCGGGGCGTGGTCGAGGGCGCCCGGCGAAGAAGCGCGGTCGGTACGGGAATGACTTGAGGGTTGTGCTCCGAAGTCGGTGGGCCCCGGGCGACCGCGCGCGCCCAGGGACGCGGGAAGTGTTTGTGTTTGCAGGCGCGCCAGAGGCTGGCCACTGGGAGTTCCGACCGCAGGCGGAGTTGCGCGATGCGTTTGGAACCGCGGGAGCGTTGACGCCCAAACTGAATCACCGAGGCCGTGTCGAGGCAGGGGACGTTCACCAGAAGTGCATGCTGCTGGCGCTGAAGACGGTGCCGCTGCGCGTGGCGAAGTATGACGTGCAGCTGCGCGATGCGTCCGTGCGGGCCGTGCAGGCGGCGCAGGCGATCCTGACGCGCATGGTGAAGTTCACGTGCCACGAGTGCCAGGAGCGGTTCCCGGCGTTCCACCCTGCCTTCGAGCCGCCGGACCAGCTGGCGGATGAGATGCTGCTGCTGCGTCGCGGCGGGGACGGGCTGGCTGCGTGCAGCACGGAGGTGGCCGAGTGGGACGAGGTGCCGCCGAGCGACCCGCCGGATGGCTTCGCCCTGGAGTGCGCGGGCGTGTGCCTGCGGTGTAGGCGGGATCTGGACAAGCAGGCGGCGGCCGCGCCCACGGAAGACGACCTGTATCAGGTGGTGGGTCTCCGCACCGCGCAGAATCACATGGACCCGTGCTTCCGGTTCCCCTCCGATGACCTGCGCGACCAGTTCGACCAGGCCACGCTCACGGAGAGCCTGCTCATTGCTCTGGACCACATGCAGGTGCATCTGGCCACCGTGTCTCGGACAGGGCTGCGCAAGTTCCGCAAGAACATCATCTCGTTCCCGCAGGATGTGCCGGGTTCGCGCGGCGTCACGAGCTAATGAAGGGGTACCGCGTCGGGGATCGCGTGAACTCGGTGCGCGGACCTGGCGAGCGCCCCGACGACCCGCACCGCCCCGAGCGCATTGCCGCGGGGGGCACGGACGAGGAGCGGCAGCGCTTCGGCGTGGACGTGTACGGGCGCCTGGTGTTTCCCGGTCGGGTCGCGGAGGTGCTGCTCAGTGGGGAAGTGATCATCGACTACGACCATGGCGGCAGTGGGAGGGAGCTTCAGGAGAGCGTGGAGCCGCGGGTGATGCTGCCCTGGCACCCGAGGAAGGTGCCCTTCAGTCTGATGCTGCGGCGGAACGTTGGTTTCGGGAAGGAGGTGGTCGAGGGCCTGCACGTGCGCTGGCGCTACTGCGGGCACCTGCTGCGGGCGCTGTGCGCGTTCGCCGGCTCGTACGGGCCCTGGCGCCTGGACGGCGCTGCGAATGAGCCCATGCACAAGTACTACGACCCGCGTTTGTTTGATGTGCTGCCGGACGACGACATCATCCGGTGCTATGCGCCGAAGGAGAGCGACGACGGCGCCGTGCTGTCGGGGGACGAGGCGGGGGAAGCCGAGGGGCCGGGGCCGGTGACTCGGGCGGAGGCCATTGCCAGGGATACTGTTCCGTGTGGCGTCGACGTCGTCACGCCGCGGCAGTTCATTGCCGCGGGTTTCGACGTGCACTTCGTGGGGCCGCGTGATGAGGCTCAGCGAGGGGCGAGAGTCCGCGACGGCGACGGCGCACAGCGTGGCGACCAGGGCGGCCAGGACGCCGCGGGCGACGGTGGCGCGATGGAGGCAGATGAGGACCAGTTCGATGTTGGGGACGGAGACGAGGCCATGGCCGTCGATCACGATGTGTTCAGTGCTTGGCTCGAGAAGGCGCAGTTCAGGTACGGCGGGGCTGTGCAGCGATGGTGGGCGGGGCTGCAGCCGGAGGCGGAGGGCCATTTGGAGGGGCTGAAGTTTGGTGATGACGAGACGACGGAGGACCTGTTCGGGCGCTTGCTGGACGCGGCGCGGGGGGAGAGCAAAGTGGTGGCCGTGCAGAGGGATCGGGTGCCCGTGAGTGCGTGCGCGTCGATTTCCTCGTGGACTGGATCGGGCCGCGGGTCGGGGGGCCGTTCTCTGACCCAGACGGGGGCGTGACTCCGGAGGCGGTCCTAGACGATGTGATGCTGGAGTTGGCCATGGCCGGCAGGTTCGTGGGAGCTGCTCAGGACAAGGATACGGGGTGCGTGGAGGAGAATTTGCCGGAGTTTGACGAGGACGAGGAGGTCGCGCGGACGGGGGAGCGGATGATTTACGGTTGGCCTGGCCAGAGTGACGACCCGATCCCGGCGCGTTCTGTCGGTCGCTTCGCGAGGGCGTTCCCGTTGGAGTTCCCGATGGGCATCGGCGACCTCTTCGAGGACCGCCCTCGCCGGGTCTCCGTGCAGGAGTGGGTGCAGCACCTGATGCGCTACCGCACCGGGCAGTTCGTTGGTGGTCCGCGTGGGCAGCGCGTGATGTGGGCTATGGTGAACGTGCTGCTCCTGAACGAGGCACGGGCGAAGGGCTTCGGCGTGTATCGGACCATGTACAGGCGGGCGGGGCTCGCGGTGCAGGGCCGGAGTGTGATGACCAAGGGTGGGCTCAGGCAGATCTTGGAGAGCGAGGACCGGGTGCGGATCCTGGTGGGTCAGCTGGCGAACGTTGGGCGCGACGTGCCCTCGACCACGATGCATTGGTCCTATGAGTCCAAGAAGTTGCAGAGTACCGTGAAGCACCTGTCCTGGCACCCGCCCTGGGTCGAGGGCCCTCTGGCGGACGGCGCGGAGCCTGTCGGCAGGCGTTTCCTGCGCGAGATGGACTTGCCTGCGGGGAACGGGCGGACTCAGCGCAGGCGGCCTCTCGTGCCGGATGTTGTCGGGCTCGGCCGGCACCCGTCCATCTGGTGGACGCAGAATCCGTTCTACAATGCCGCGTTTGACATTCAGCGCATGGGAGGAGGCCGGGGGGCGCGGGCGGCAGGGGAGCGCGCTCTCGGGGATTGGGTGGGTGACGGGCGAGAGGAGCGCTGTCGGTTCGCTCGGGACAACCCGGACCTGGTGGCGTACATGATGGCCCTGCGGGTGGAGCTGAACATGCGGATGGTGATGCCCGCAGTGCTGCCGCACTCTGAGCAGTTCAAGTACATGGCCATGGCCAGGGCCGAGTGTGGCGCGGGAGGGAATCTGCACTACCACGGGTTCAGCGAAGGGTTGCCCGGGCCCGAGGTTGCGCGGGTGCGTGCGGACGTGGACGGGGAGGGCGACATGCTCCCGCCGAGCGTGACCAGCGACTTGGCGGCGTGTTTGCCATCGCTGGGGGCGGGGCCGATGGCTTGGCCCCCGCAGGAGCAGAAGCGCCGCGCCGCTGCTCTCGCGGTCCTGGAGCAGGTGCTGCGCGCCGCTGCCGGCCGGCCAGGCGCGCGTGCATCCAGGTGGGGGTGAGGGTACGGCGGCTTCAGGGTCTGGGAGTGAGGATGGCGCGGACGACGACGATGAGGATGAGTTCGTGGGCAGGGCTGATGCGCTGCTTGACGCGCTGGTGTATCGCGGGTGGTTGGTGATCGTGGATGTTGATGAGGGTGCGCGCGGTCGGGGAGGCGACCCAGATGTCGCGTTCGAGCGTGTCTGCCGAGAGATGTCCGCGCCTGTGGACGCGCCGGGAGAGAGTCCTGTGGAGGACGGTGAGGGCGGTGACGGCGCAGAGGACGCCGGTGCGGGTCGGCCTGCTGGAGTTCCTGATGGGGCCCGCTTGCAGCGCTTGACGGGTGCTGGCGCTGATTTCGGCGTGCTGAAGCCAGAACACGAGAGCGTTTCGCTGCAGAGCGTTCTGGAGAAGCGGTTCTATGAGTTCTTCGGGCACGTGGTTTCGGAGTGGAACCCCTGCTACGATGACGCGGGCGCGTGCAGATACACGTGGGACGATGAGGTTGGGGCCTTCGATGTTGACGTGGAGATGGAAGACGAGGCTGCTGCTGAGACGTTGGAGGCCCGGGCGGTCCGGAGCGTGCCTGCGTCTGCGCCGGAGTGCTTGAACTTGCGGAAGGTTCTGGACGAGGCCTTTCAGTCCGAGGCAGCAGGGACGTTGGACGTGCAGCCGGTTCGGAGAATGGTGTCCGCGCTGTGAACAGGGTTGCGCGCCACACGAAGCATGGCATGGGCCCGCCGAAGCTCGGGGTACATGCGTGTGCGCGCGGTAAGGAGGGGTGCGTGTTCTGCCGGTATGATTTTCCGCGAGAGAGGTGGGGCCGCGTCGGGCCGAGACCGTTCCGGATGGAGAAGGGGCGCAGGGAGGGCCACTGGCAGGCGGTGTTCCCGAGGAACGACCGGCTCTGCAACAGCTTGCCAATGGTCTTGTCCATGATGCCCGTCGTGACTCTGAACACGACGGGCGCGCGTGCCCTGAAGCCTGCGTCCGCACTGCGAGACAAGTCGGAGGATGAGCCGGTTCACTGGGATAGCAAAGTGGACAAGTTCGACAAGCGCCTGGAGTTGGTGCGGCGCCAGCGGGCCCGGGGCGACAGGTCCATCACGGAGGAGGAGGTGCGCGATGTGTCACTCTTCGAGTTTTACTGGAAGTACGCCGTGTATCGAGGGAAGCTGAGGCGCGGGAACCCTGCGGTGTGCCTGCAGGTGACGCCCGGCTTTAGCGCGGAGTGTGCGAGCGTGGAGCACGCCTGCCACGAGGCGTACGCGCGGGCGAACGTCATCGCGCACTGGCGGCACATGGCGACGGCGGACCGCAGAGCCATGATCGGTGCAGAGATGCGGCGCGACGTCCGCCCTGTGCCGGAAGTCTGCATTGGGGCCACGGATTTCGTGCCCCATGCTGGGGCGATCGGTTCCTGGGAGTGCAGGATCTGTGGTTCAAGTCGGGGGGGGCGGCTTGGAGGGGCAGGGAGGAACGGTTCTGGGGAGATATGTTGATGGAGATGCTCACGGACCCGATGCTCCGACAGTGGGTGCCGGCGTGGGTCGTGGAGCAGTACGAACGCGCGAATCCGTTCTACAAGGAGGTGCTGGGCGCAATCTTGGAGGCTGGTGGGGTGCGTACCAACCGCGAGCTGCTGAGGCGGACGCGCCGCGAGATGGTGCGTCGGCACCGGGCGCGGCAGCAGGGGCGTGACGCTGGGGCGGGCGACGCCGCGGGCGACGTGGGGGGCCAGGAATCCGACGGTGGCTCGAGGGAGGGTGACGCTGGCAGAGAGAGCGATGCGGCGGAGTCGGGGGAGGACGTGGAGGAGCTGGTGGACAGACTCGCGCAGACCGCCGAGGACGATCCCAACGAGGAGCCTCGGGATATCGTGTTGCGCGACCCGCGACCAGGGGAGGGTGTGGAGGGTGCCGCAGGTGCGGGGGAGGTGTCCGAGTGGGATCGCCGCCCAGCGGATGAGCGTGTTAGCGCGGCGGGCCCCGCGGTGCAGGCGGCAGACGTGCGCGTCGGGGATGTGGCGCGGGAGGACGTTCGCGGGAGGGTGCGTGTGAACCCGAAGGATTTCAATTGGCTGGATGAACCGTGCAATGTGTCGACAGGGGAGAAGCGGCGCCTCGAGGAGCTGCGGGATGTCTGGTACGGCAAGGCCAACGTGGGTGACGGGGCCGAGGTCGTCTTGCGCGAAGACCTGGACCCCTGGCAGAAGTTTGCCCACGACATCGTTATGGATGGACGCCACTCCGAGAAGGACCCGCTCCGCCTGATGGTCACGGGCGTGGCAGGCACGGGGAAGTCGCGCACGGTGCGTAGTTTTGTGGCGGCGAGGCGACAGAGGGCGCGTCAGACGGCTCCGCGGACCAGAATGGATCGGGTGCCGGGATTCCGGGGTGGGATGCGGGAGGGAAGGCGCTCTCAGTCGGAGATTGATGAGGAGGTGCGGAATTGCTGTTTGCTGGCTGCTCCGACAGGGTGCGCCTCGTTCCAGTTGAAGTATGGGGCGACTACTTTGCACAGGGCTTTCGGCGTTCCGGTGGGGTACTGCGGGCCTTGGAAGCAAAAGGGCGGTGAACGCTTCTTGCGGACGCGGGGCCGGTTGCGGCAGGCGAAGCTGTTTGTGTTGGATGAGATGAGTATGATCGGGCGGCAGATGTTGGGGAAGATCGAGTACAAGGTGCAGGAAACTCTGGGCACGGATGCGAAGTTTGCGGCACGCGGAGGAGGCGGAAAAGGAGGAAAGGGGAGGAAGATGGAGGAGGAGAAGCCAGTGTATCTCGGCGGGAAGGATGTCGTGCTGGCAGGAGATCCGCAGCAGGCGCCGCCCATCGGCGACGATCCGTTGTATCGAATGGGCAAGTATGAGGGGCATGGGAAAAATAAGCCGAGGGGGGCGGAGCGCACTCCAGACGATGCGTGGAGCACGGAGAAGTTGGTGGCCACGGGCCAGTTTGTGCGCAATACGTTCCAGGACGTCGCCGTGCTACGGCGCGTGCACAGATGGAGTGGGAAGAAGGAGGGTCTGTCCGCCGAGCGGCAGGCGGAGTACCGGCGGGATGCCGATCGTTTTCTGGAGGTGACCAAAGGAATGGCGCAGTGCACGTGGGACCAGTCGGATCATGCGTGGTTGAGGCGCCGGAACAGGTCGGTGCTGCAGATGACGAAGGAGGGCAGGGAGGAGCTCGCAGCGTTCGAGACGGCGCCGCTGCTGATGGATGGCAGGAAGGATCGGGCGTCGGGTGCCTGCGGCGCGGATAGGGTGAACCTGGAGAGGCTGTACCAGGTGGCGGCTGCCAGTGGCAAGCCCATTGCGTCTCTGCGCGCCTATCACAATTGGAAGGATAAAAGTAAATCTCGGCCGGAAGAGATGGCGGCCGACGATTTCCGAGGGATCGAGAACGAGCTTCACATGTGTGAAGGGGCGCGCGTGCTGCTGACGCAGAACTTGTGGGTCGAGGCGGGGTTGATGAACGGGGCGATGGGCACGCTGCGCGGGTACATGTGGCCGGACGGGGCGGACCCGCACAACAGTGCGCGCCCGGATCTGCAGGCGCCCATTTGTGTTTTCGTCGAGTTCGACGACGTCGATCTGGGAAAGGACGAGAATGGCGAGCCGCGGTCTTTCTTCAAGAACGATCCTGTGCGCAAGAACTGGGTGCCCATCTGGAGGCAGACTGTATCGTCCACGACGGAGGACGGCCTCGCGCGCGAGAACTACCCGCTGCAGCTGGCGTGGGCTTTGACGCACTGGAAGGCGCAGGGGATGACGTTGGCGAAAGTCCGCGTGCACATGTCGGCGAAGACCGCGGCCGTCGCTGGGATCGGGTTCGTCGCAACGACGCGCGTCAGGCATCCGTGGGACTTGGTGTTCGAGGAAGACTTGCCGGAGTACGGGGACTTCATGCGGGCCAGGCACACGACGGCGTTCCGGGAGCGCCGTCGGTTCGAGCTGCGGTTGGAGGCGCGCGCTTCGTCAACGTTGCGGAAGTATGGGTACTGCGAGGCGGATTTGTGGACCGCAGAGGAGAGGTGTGCGGCGGGGAGATTGTTGGGCCGTCTCGAGACCGTCCGTGCGGCGCAGGCGGAGAGGCTCAGAGGTCTGAACAGAGTGGTGGATGATGACACTTGGCTCTGGGGTGAGGACGGCGCGCCGTGCGTGTCCGCGTTGGCTGAGGCTGTCGATGCCGAGGCGGGGGGTGATGACGTCGCGCGGCGGCGTCTGACCGCCGTGGCTGACAGGCTCCTGGACCGGAAGAGGGTGCGCGGTGTGACGTTGGAGGAACGCGAGGCCGCGCGGGAGCTGGCGGGTGGGGATGCAGAGGATTTCTCTGGTGTTGACACGGTGGAAGAGTTGCGGGGGCGTTTGAGGGCTGCCGCTGCGCGGCTGTCGCGGGAGCGCCCAGACGACGACGGAGTGGAGTTGTTGGGCCGTGTCGCTGACATGATGGTGGATCGGTGGGTGGCGTGTGGGCGGTGGGATGGTCGCGTGTTCGATGTCGTGGAACCGAGCCTGGGCCCGCTGCACATGAGCGCTGTGAAGGAGGCCATGGGTGCGCTGGTGCCGCCGAGACTGCACGGGAGCTTGGATAAGGCGGCCAGGAAGATGAAGGATGCGTTCGGGGATGTTCGCGGTGGCTGCGCGCTGCGGATGGACAAGTGGGTCGTGAACGTGCGGTCGGAGGGCGCTCTGGCGGAGGGCAGACTGGAGCGTCAAGCGTTGGAGTTCTTCCTGAAGGTGGCGCGACAGCTGTGCTCAGGGTTAGACCTGCCGATGACTGTGGCCTCGGCAAAGGTGGGCGAGCACGTCGGCGCGGAGGAGAACCCAGAGCATTTTGCTCGGGTGGCGCACAACTGGACGAGCGTTTGGGACGCGAGCTGCGTCAGCGATAAGAAGGAGTTGCTGATGGTTGCTGCCGTGGACGCTCTGAGCGTGTCTGGCGTTCCCCAGGATTGGATCTTCGTGCGCGTCCAGGCTGGTCGGGCGGGGGAGGCGCTCGGGCGTGCCGAGTCTCTGACCGTGTGCGTGTACGATCGAGGCCGCAGGGAGGCGGTTGCAGGGCGAATCGCTCGGAATATCGACGCGCTGCTGCGGCCGATACAGGCCAGTGATGGGCGGCGCCCGCCACCAGTGGTAGAGTTTGGGGAGGCGCCGCACGTTCGGGTGCCTTCGCAGAGGATCGCCGGCGCACTCGGGCTCCTGCTGGGCCACGTTGGTCGCGGGGCCGGTGCCAGGGTGCTGGATGCGTCGGCGGAGTCGTTCGTGCCAGACGTGTGTCGTGCGTTGCGGGGCGCGTTCGCGTCTTTCCGCGCGGGCGTCGGCGCGCGGGGTGCGCGGGATGTCATGGAGTTGTTGCTCTCGGACCAGGAGTGCCGTGACGCTCTGGACCTCTTCGGCGTCGCCCCGCGCGCGGATGTGTCTGGGCCCAGTGCGGCGGGCGCGGGCCGGGCGATGGCGGGTGTGGTGGGGAGGGCCGTGGACGAGGCAGGCGAGGGAGAGGGCCTTGAGGGCGCGTCGACGTTGTCGTTTGCGACGTGGAACATTGCTGGTGGGCATCGCGCTGCCGTGGCGCCGCATTCCTGGACCGCGCGGGATCAGCGCGCCGCGGTTCTTGGCGAGGTGCTCCGTTGGAGGCAGGCGCGCGGGTGTGACGTCGTTGCCTTGCAGGAGTGCGAGGGCGGGGGTGCGTACGAGGAGCTGTCAGGGGAGTTTCAATTGGCGGGCGTTGCGCAGGCGCACGAGTCCAGGGGGTATGTGCATCTGTACGTCAGGCACGGTCTGCGGGCGGAATCTGTGGCTGTGCCAGGGCAGGATCCGTGCGTGCTGTGCCGTGTCCAGGTGCCCGGAGACGGCGGCGCCGGCGGCGATGGGCACGTGCACGTGGCGGCGGTGCACCTGCCCACGGACGCGTCATGGGAACGGCGTCGTGCGATACTTGGGAAGATTGTGGCGAAGTGCGGGGACGAATGCCATCGGCTGCTCATCGTGGGCGACATGAACAGCACGGATGCGCAGGTGCAGGCAGCCGTGGAGCAGTTGCGTCTGAGGGACGCATGGTATGAGGGCCGATCCTGGGGTTGCCCCGGCAATAAGTTCTATTCGGGTCTCGGCGAGAGGGGGGCTGTCGGCCAGAGACGTGACCGGGTGCTCTTTGGAGCGGATCTCTGGTCCGAGGTGCACTTGGTAGGGAAAGGGAAGGTGTTCTTCGAGGGTTCCGAGTTCCACATGTCCGACCACTATGGGCTGTTCGGGTATGTGCGTGCCCACGCGTGCTTTGGATCTCGGGAGCAGAAGATGAGGGCCGTGGCGCAGCGCGCGCGAGTCGTGCTGCAGGCGACGCGCGATCAGTCACAGAGACTGGAGGGTGTGGAGGTTCAGAGTCGGTTACAGCGTGGTCGAGAGTCCGCGGCGCTGGCCCGGCAGCAGGCGCAGGAACGAGATCGAGAGGCGTACTTGCGGACGCAGCAGCGGGCTGCCGGCCGCCGACAGCGCCGTCGGGAACAAGCGATATCCGCAGCGTTCGGGCCACAGAGTTTGTTTGCTTTGGGTCGCCCGGTTCCGCCGCCGCCGAGCCCCTGCCCGCCTCCGCCGCAACCGTGCCCGGCAGACATGTATGTCCCGAACGTGGCTGGCATTCGCGCGGCTTCGTGGGACAGCGTGCGGTGCGTGCCCGTCCGAGGGATGCCGCGGCCATGGCACACCTGCTACGTGGTCAGTGTGACGCAGCTGATGTTGCGGACGCCTGCCGTGTTGGAGTGGCTTCGATGGCATTCAGAGCAGCAGTGCGAGGACCGGGGCACGGGGCGTTGTTGCGTGTGCGGGATGTGGGAGACGTACAACCAGTTGTGCTCGCGACGCTGGCAGCAGGGACCTGTGAGTGTGCTGCGGCGTACGAGCGTTGACTGCGACGACGATGTGATGGGGCGGCCGAGTGAGTTCAATGACCCGTGGCAGCAGCAGGATGTGTTTGCGTATTGGGGTAAGCTGATGGTGGCTGCGCGTGACGCAGAGATGTTGGCAGGTCGGTTTGCGCAGCGGGAACCCGATAGCATCCGCGCGGTGAATCTGCGGGTGACGTGCGTTGATCAGATGTTCGGGTTCGTCGTGGAGAAGCGGGAGAAGTGTGACGTGTGCAATTACGAGACTGTCGCGTACGAGGCTGAGGATGTGCTGAAGCTGCGTGTTCATGGGCGTCCAGGTGGGCCCTTGATGCTGCAGGAGTTGTACTGCGACTTTTGTGCTCCTGAAGATATCGAGAAGAGCTGCCCGGGGTGCTGCCGCGACGAGCACGACCGGGTTAAGCACGTGAGGCAGACGAGAGCCACTGGTGTGCCACAGGTTCTGGTGGTTCAATTGAGGAGGGGCTCCGAGGCGCGGGAGGCAGTGTGGGTGGAAGAGCAACTGAGGCTGCCAGGGCTTCCCCAGATGCAGTTGGTCGGTGTGGTTTACCATAATGGGCGGTCAGTTAATTGCGGCCATTACACGACTCTGTGCCGCGTTCATGATGGGAGGTACTTCATGTTTGACGACGACGAGCCACCGCGCTTGATCCGAGACGAGCCGGCGCACATCAAGCAGAAGGAGGCGTACATGGCAGTGTATTGCCGCCTGGGCCGCGGTCAGGGGCAGGGCGCAGCCGCAGGTGCGACCGAGGTGGACGCAGCGCGTGAGGGGCAGGGCAGTGGCGGGAGTGGGCCGGGGGGCGGTGATGCGAGCGCGTCTGGTGGCGGCGGATGGGGCGGGGGTGGGGCTGTTGGTGGTGACGCCGACGGAGCGACGGAGCGCGAGGGGGGGAGTGGGGCGTCGGCGGCCCGAGGGAACGGGCGCGCGGGCGGCGTCGCTGGCGATCGGGCCGGGGCTTCGGCGTCTGTTGGGTCGAGGGGTGAGCCTACGTCCGGCGGTGGAGTTGGTGCAGGACCAGGCCGTGGAGGACGCAGGGGGGGCGTTGTCTCGGTTGCCGCCGCCGAGCCGCGTTCCGCGAGCAGGCGCCTGCGGAGGAAGTGCGCGGTTTCGACGTCAGGGGAGGGGCGCGCCGTCGATGGTGATGGTGCGGCTGGGCGGCGAGCGGTCACGACGAAGGGCAGGGCTTCGGGCGCAGCCGAGTCAAGGGGCGCGGCAGGCGCCCGCGACTTGACCGCTGGGGTTGGCGGGGGGCGGTGTCTCCGAGGGAGGGGGGGGTCTCTGGCTCGCCTGGTGGCGCCGCTCCGCGTTCCGCCGCGCGGCGGGCGCGGGAAAAGACGGCGACGCCTCGCTCGGATGCAGGGGCGGCGGGTGGCGCGGCGGGCGCGGCTGGAGTCAGGGATGTCGGCGGGGAGCGCGACGTCGCTGGGCCAGGGCGCGTCCGAGGTGCTCGAGGGTCCGGGGGGGCGCGCGCGGGCGGCGGGGGTCTAGGTGGCGATGTGGCGTGCGCGAGTGTCGCGGGGGGGAAAGATGCGGCAGCGGTGGAGACGGTGTGGGTTTCAGCGTCGGGGAAACGAAAGGTGGAGCCTCGGTCAGAGGCGGAGGTCCCGCGGAGGAGCTCGGCGCGTTTGGCGGCGCGAGCTGCGCCCGGCCCCGTCGCGGTCGAGGAGGGGGCTGCCGCGGGCGAGGGCGCGTATATACGGGGGGGGGTGCTGGTGCGCCCGAGGCGCGCGGGGCCGTCTGGACCGTCGAGTGGCGGCGGCGCCGCGCGAGTGGTGACAGGTTTCGGCGCGGGAAGGATCGAGAACTTGGCTGCGTTCCAGCGCAGCCGCGATTTTGGGGATGCGACGCGCGCGTCGCAGCGGGTCTCGGAGGGGGCCCGAGGGAGGTGCGTGGATATGCAGGGGAATGAGCTGGATCCGTCTGCGGGGTCCGCCTGGCATGCGGGTCGATAGGGCGGGGGGTGCGGTGGGAGCTGGGTGTTGAGGGGGGAAGAGTGGGGAAGCAAGACGGGGGGGGAGAGCGGGTAAATCAGGGCAAGGCTGTGCTGCGAGGTTCGGCTCCTCCCCCCTCAAGTCTTTTCTCTCCGCTGGCGCTCCGTGAGGGCGAAGTGGCTGGAGCGGAGGGAGGGCTGGCCCCGTAGTGGGGCGGTGCCTCCCCCCTCCGGAGCGCCAGCGAGGAGGGGGGTGCGCGTGGATGAAGGGCTGGAACTCTTTGTGGCGGTGGCGCCGATCAAGTGTTGGATGGTTCCGAAGGGATCGATGATTGGAGGGGCCTGGGGAGGGTCTCGGGTATGCCGGGAAATGAGTTGAATCCGTCGGCGTGGTTGTCGGAGTTCGCGAGGGCGGAGTGGTTGGAGTGGAGGGGCGGCCGGCCCCGAAATGGTGCGGCGCCTTCCCCCTCCGGAGCGCCGGAAGGGGGTGTGGTGGGTGGGGGGGGGCTCTGTGTGCCTGTCTGTGTGTCTGTGTGTCTATGTCTCTATGTGTCTATGTGTCTGTGTGTCTGTGTGTCTGTGTGTCTGTGTTTTTGCGTCTGTGTGTCTGCGTGTCAGTGTGTCAGTGTGTCTGTGTATCTGTTTGTGTGTGTGTGTGTGTGTCTGTGTGTCTGTCTGTCTGGGTGTTTGTGTGTCTGTGTACCTGTGTGTCTATGGTCAGGAGGAAAAAAAGCACAGACGCAATTAATCGTCGCTTCGATAGAATATATGGGAAAATATGGCGAGTGGGATGGAAGACAAAAGCACAGAAAATATGGGGGCATATGGGGATTTGTTCAATTTGTGTGTATTCATTTGTGTGTCCTGGGGCTCCTTCATTTTTGCCTGCGTGTCTGTGTGTCCTTGTGTCTGCGTGTCTGTGTGTTGTTGTGTCTGCGTGTCTGCGTGTCTGTGTGTCCGCGTGTCTGTGTGTCCGTGTGTCTTGTGTGTCTGTGTGTCTGTGTGTCTGTGACTCTGGTGCTCTGTGTGTCTGTGTGCTTGAGTGTCTGTGTCTCTGTGTGTCTGTGTATTTGTGTGTCTGTATGTCTGCGTGTCTGTGTGTCTTCGTGTCTGTGTGTCTGTGTGTCTGTGTGTCCGTGTGTCTGTGTGTCTGTGTGTCTGTGTGTCTGTGTGTCTGTTTGTGTGTGTGTGTGTCTGTGTGTCTGTGTGTCTGTGTGTCTGTGTGTCTGTGTGTCTGTGTGTCTGTGTGTCTGTGTGTCTGTGTGTCTGTGACTGTGTGTCTGAGTGTCCGTGTGTATTTTGTGTCTGTATGGCCGTGTGTCTGTCTGTCTGTGTGTGTGGTTGTCTGTGTGTCCGTGTGTCCGTGTGTCCGTGTGTCTGTGTGTCTATGTGTCTGTCTGTCTCTCTGTATGTCTGTCTGTCTGTTTGTCTGTCTGTGTGTCTGTGTGTCAGTGTGTCTGTGTGTCTGTGTGTCTGTGTGTCTGTGTGCCTGTGTTTCTGTCTTTCTGTCTTTCTGTGTGTCTGTGTGTCTGTGCTGCTGTGTGTCTGTGTGTTTGTGTGTCTGTGTGTCAGTGTGTCTGTGTGTCTGTGTGTCTGCGTGTCTCTGTGTCTGTGTTTCTGTGTGTCAGTGTGTCAGTGTGTCTGTGTCTCTGTGTGTCTGTGTGTCTGTGTGGCTGTGTGTCTGTGTGTCTGTGTGTCTGGGTGTCTGGGTGACCGTGTGTCTGTGTGTCTGTGTGTCTGTGTGTCTGTGTGTCTGTGTGTCTGTGTGTCTTTTTTTTTTTGCGTCTGTGTGTCTGTGTGTCAGTGTGGCAGTGTGTCCGTGTAACTGTTTGTCTGTGTGTCTGTGTGTCTGTCTGTCTGTGTGTCTGTGTGCCTGTGTGCTTTTGTGCCTGCGTGTCTGTGTGTCCCTTTGTCTGCGTGTCTGTGTGTTGGTGTTTCTGCGTGTCTGCGTGTGCTTGTGTGTCTGTGTGTCTGTGTGTCTGTGTGTCTGTGTGTCTGTGTGTCTGAGTGTCTGTGTGTCTGTGTGTCTGTGTGTCTGGTGCTGTGTGTGTCAGTGTGTTTGAGTGTCTGTGTGTCTGTGTGTCTGTGTATTTGTGTGTCTGTGTGTCTGCGTGTATGCGTGTCTTTTTGTCTGTGTGTCTGTGTGTCTGTGTTTCTGTGTGTCTGTGTGTCTGTGTGTCTGTGTGTCTGTGTGTCTGTGTGTCCGTGTGTATGTGTGTCTGTGTGTCTGTGTGTCTGTGTATCTGTCTCTCTGTCTTTCTGTTTGTCTGTGTGTCTGTTTGTCTGTGTGTCTGTGTGCCTGAGTGTCCGTGTGTCTGTGTGTCTGTGTGTCTGTGTGTCTGTGGGTCTGTGTGTCCGTGTGTCTGTGTGTCTGTTTGTCTGTGTGTCCCTGTGCCTCTGTGTCAGTCTTCCTGTCATTCTTTGTGTCCTGTGTCTGTGTGTTTGTGTATCTGTGTGTCTGGTTGCTTGTGTGTCTGTGGGTCCGTGTGTCAGTGTGTCTGTGTGTCTGTGTTTCTGTGTGCCAGTGTGTCAATTTGTCAGTGTGTCAGTGTGTCTGTGTGTCTGTGTGTCTATGTGTCTGTGTGTCTGGGTGTCTGGGTGTCAGTCTGGCAGTGTGTCCGTGTGTCTGTGTGCCTGTGTGTCTGTGTATCTGTGTGTCTGGTTGTCTGTGTGTCTGGGTGTCTGTGTGTTTGTGTGTCTGTGTGTCTGTGTGTGTGTCCGTGTGTCTGTGTGTCTGCATGTCCGTGTGTCCGTGTGTCCGTGTGTCTGTCTGTCTGTGTGTCTGTGTGTCTGTGTGTCTGTGTGTCTGTGTGTTTCTGTTTTGGTGTGTCTGTGTGTCTGTGTGTTGGTGTCTGTGTGTCCGTGTGTCCGTGTGTCTGTGTGTCTGTGTGTCTGTGTGTCTGTGTGTCTGTGTGTCTGTGTGTCTGTGTGTCCGTGTGTCTGTGTGTATGTGTGTGTGTCTGTCTGTCTGTGTGTCGGTGTGTCTGTGTGTCTGTGTGTCTGTGTCTGTGTGTCTGTATGTCCGTGTGTCTTTTGTGCCCGTGTGTCCGTGTGTCCGTTATCTGTGTGTCTGTATGTCCGTGTGCTTGTGTGTCTGTGTGTCTGTGGGTCTCAGTGTCTGCGTGTCTGGGTGTCTGTGTGTCTGTGTGACTGGTTGTCTGTGTCTCTGTGTATCCTTGTGTCTGCGCGTCTTTGTGTCTGTGTGTCTGCGTTTCTATATGTCAGTATGTCTGTGTGTCTGTCTGTCTGTGGATCTGTCTTTCTGTGCGTGTGTGTGTGGGTGTCTGTCTGTGTGTCTCTGCGCGTGTATTTGCGTGTGTGTGTGCGCGTGTGTGTGTGTGTGTCAGTGTGTGTGTGTGCGCGTGGCGCTGGCATCCCCGCGCTGCCCCCCCCCCCCTTTCCCGGGCGCTCCGCGAGGGCGGAGTGGTTGGAGTGGAGGGAGGGCCCGCCCTAAATTGGGGCTCAAGGGCTCAAGGACGGCTGGATCCCACAGACGTCCAGGCAGCGGGCGGCCCGCCAGCGCGGGGCCATAGCCTGCCGTCAGAGCACCGACGAGTTCGGCGACGACACAGGTCAGCTAGGTGCTTTGTCTTGCTTGTTTTTGTGCTTCACTGTGTACATCGACATTGCAGGGAGTTTGTCTTCGTATCTTATCGGGTCAGACGGACACACTTTCTGACGGACACATTGCGGCTATTGCTTCTTGTCTCATCTGACGGACACATTGTTCTGACGGACACATTGTTCTGACACTGCACATTGTCTGGTCTGACGGACACATTGTTCACACATTGCACATTCTTTAGGTCTGACGGACACATTGTTGCTATCTCTTCTTGTGACAACGGCGGGCTACGACTTTCGGCAGCTCAATAAGCGACGATCCAGACAATCAGAGGTCACCGACACACAGTGGCTCAACAGGTACGGGGTTCAGGAAGTCACTGACACACAGTGGCTCAGTAGGTACAGCGCTGACAAAAAGATGTTGCAAGAAGTGAAGTCCTCTCAGGATAACATATCTGCAACTGTGCCCTTCCCTGACGATCGCTCTGTTCGTGCACGGGTATCAGAGGATGATAGACAGGCGGAGGAGGTGAGGAGACAAAATGTGATTGCCAATGAGAAGAATGACAGTATTCGTTTGTTGCTTGAAATGGGGTTTGCCAGCAAAGACAACCAGACAGCCATTCGACATACCCTCGATCAACATACGACCAGAATGGATGTTCAGCAGAAGGCCATTGACAACCTCGGAGATCGTCAGACGAAACTTGAGTCCCTTGTTGCGTCTATTCAAGCGGGAGGTGCTCCCTCGGTCGCGTCGGGTCCAGGATCGGGCGGAGGTACGGGAGGTACGACTGCACAACAGGCGGCACGTAACATGTGGCGCCCGACTTTCCTGGAGGTTAAGGGGTGGGTCAAGGATTGGCGTAACCCTGCTGTGCGCAACCAACAAATGTTGACATATGAGGATGGTATGACGATTATTAAATATATTGCCAGCGTACTCAGTGAGGACGACAGGGCGTTGCTCGACTCAGACAGGACTGAACGACTCAACTCAGGCCGGGTGATGTTCGGTAACATGAAGATGGCGGTGAAGGGGGGAGTAGAAGCAGACATCATTTGGAGATGGAAGAAATACCTCGATCAAGTTGTGACTCCTGTGCACAATCGTACACCTCCCCCCCCAGGTATCCAGATGCCATCGCCTGAACATCTCATCCAGGGCCTTTCCCAACAGATAGATCCGACTTCATTGCGTTTCTCCGTGGACTGTGCACCATGGAAGCGACCACATGTCAAAGCTACGAGCCGATTCATGGCAGTTATGCGAGCACAGATTCCTACGGTGTCACTTCGTCCTGAGATCGGCCCCCCTGTCAGCACCATCTATTGTACTGTGAATGGTCAACGCCCTTTCGCTCTGGGGGAATTTCGTGAAGGTACAGGCTGGCAACTCTGGGATGATGCATGGAGGAACCTTGTGACGACATACGGTGTGCAGATCACAAAGGATACATTTCTTACGGAGTACAATCGTCAGTGAAAGAGAGCCCGACAGTTCTTTCCAATAAATGCTGCGACGTGGAACTGTCAAAGGGCTGGTGCAAAGAATTGCAGAGCGGCGGAAGTAATACACTGTCTGTCCCATGTTGGCCTTGCTGCTATTCAGGAGGGACAACATCTGATATCTAGTGAGTGCACACGCCTGGGGTTTAGTGTTTTCCCATCAAAGGATGGGAAGGCGGCCATTATGATGAACGGACAATGGAAGGGGCAGATTCGGGACATTATCACTACACAATCTAGGCTGGTCGTGGCTGTCTTGGGCAAGAAAAACCACCCAATTATCTTTGCGAGCGTTTATCTTCCTGATGAGAGCGTCAAAGATGCTGAGACTATATGTGACGAAACGGTTGCGGAACTTACACGGATTATTAGAGAATGCAGTGGGAAATATAGGACTCCAAGCGTGGTTATCTCAGGGGATTTCAATGTGGAGCTCCCTGGGAACACTTGTGGGGAATTCAAGGGTATTAGATATGCTATCGCGGGTGGTGGTGTGGATGGGAGGATGGTTTATTCGGAGGAGGGTACTAAGATCAGAGAGAGGGAGAGGATCAAAAACGACATGAGGAGGAGGATAATAGGTATGCTCATGGAGTTCGGTTTGAAGGCTGCCAACACATTTCAAGATAGGTCTGTGACGTGGACAGGCTACGCGAGGGGGCGCGTGCCAGCAAGGTCCGCTGTGCTCGACTATATGTGTATACCGCTTCGCTGGGACATAGCGGAGATGACGGTATCATACGAGTTTCACAGAGGGGGTAAGCTGGCTACCAGCCGCTTGTCTGACCATGCGATGCTTTTTCTTTCTGCTAGAGACCACGGGAGTCCTGACATATTTTGGAACGCATGTTATAGACCACGGGTGCAGTTGGTAGGTTACACGCCGAGTACATGGTATGACGAGAACATCGCACGTACACAATGTGATGAGATGATGGAACGGATTCATGATTTCCAGGGTGACGGTGATGATGATGACATGGGCCTCAAAGGGACCCCCAATGGTATACCTTACGAGACAAAGACCTGCGACGACGACGGTCCTGGATGTGGTACTCCTCGGGACTTTCGTGGTTTGGCTTCTGGACTCGTGAACAGTTTTACCAAGGGAGTTGCTTTTCAGACCAGGGATGCCGCTCGAATACCTCCCGTACGACCGTCAGGACTCCAGCCGTTGCTTGAACGGCGTCGTGCTTTGCCGCCTGGACAGAGTCCTGAGAGGCGTGAGCTGACACGTCAGCTCAACGCCCTGCGGAGACAATACCGCCGTGCTCGTCTGGAGTGGCAGATCCCGCCCGTGCGCAGACGTGTACGCAACACATTACACAATCTGGGAGGGACGGAGGATAGACAGCATTGGGAGAGGATCATACATCGTACTTGTCAGGAGCAGTTCTCATCTCTTGAGGCACGTTCGGCCAACAGTCGCCTGTTGCAGGAGCTGCGACGGGAGGCCAACATGATGCCGGCCTCGAATTTGCCTTTCAGCACGCTCTTGCGTGCTCGGAGTCGGCTCCGATCGTCCAGGGCGACAGGACGGGACGGTGTGCCGTGCGAGATTGAAGAAAATACCATGGGCCTCTCTGAATAAGATGCACACAATCTTTGACCAGGTCTTTAGGGGTGTGATCCCATACCCTGAAAGTTGGCGTGAGATCCTTGTTTGTGTTATGCCGAAGAAGACCCTCACTAGTAACATGTCCGACTGCAGGTTCCTCTGCTTGCTCAATGCTATCGCACGTTGGTATGTCAGCACGCTTGTGTGTATGATTGAGGAGTCTGTGGAGTCTTCGGGTGTACTACGCCGTTTGGGCCTCTACGGATTCCAGCGCAATCGCAAGACTTTCGAAATCACTGCGGCCCTCAAAAATATGGGCCAACATGCGTCCAAATGGCGTGATCAACAACTGCACGTTGCTATCTGTGATATCCGTAGGGCCTTCGACCATGCCACTGTGGGGAAACTCCGTGAGGCCCTTCAATGGAGTCAGGTACCTTTGCAGTTTCAGATACCCCTTCTGGAGGCTGTACTCTATGGAAGTTGTGAGGTCACAGGTGAGGGTCTGAGTATTGAGGGATTCTCTTGGGATGTGAATATTAGAACTGGAGGTCCAGAAGGGCCACTGGCTTTCAACCTTATTGCTGCCCACATGTGGAGTGCGACGTTTCATACATGGGATGTCTTGGGGTACGGTTACAGATGCGAGATTGTAGGGGAAAAATGGAGTACGACGGTTCAACATACGGTCAACCACATGGTATGGGCCGATAACGTGGTAGTACTGGCTCAAAGCGAATCACAACTTACAGAGATGCTTTCGCAGCTCACACACTCTCTTGTGCGACACGGCATGGAATGGAAACCCATTCAAGCTGATGCCACTCCCATCCCTCTGCTTGGCGAATACCTTGTGTTTGGACAGGATGTTAGTTTTGAACAGGATGGTACGATCTCACAGGCACATAATCTTGAGATCTCATCGACGACCAATGAATTTCAGACTTTTCGTTTATCTCGTGTGACGTCTACGGTGCTGCTGGGTGTATTCATTACCACCGACTATCGGGCACATTCTCATGAGGATCTGGCCTATCGACTGGATGCTGCAAGGAGGGCATTCTATGCACAGAAGGCTTACTATGGGGCCAGATGTGTGCCTATCAACGCTAAGTTTCAGAGGTATACGGAGCGGATTCAATCTCAGATACTGTATGGAGGATAGAATCTCACGTTGGATGACAGCAGTCTTGAGGACATCCACCGCTTTGAGGGCCAATGCTTGCTGCAAATTGTGGCCACGAGGAGACTGCCAGAGGAGTCTATTCAGGACTATGAGCTGCGTCGGAGGAGGAGATGCAGAACATTGTTTCAGGAGGCAGGTTTTATGCCACTGCCACAGCGTTTGTTGTTAGCATGCTGGAATGTTGCCAAGGATTTGTCAAATTTTATACAATCTGTGCCTGTGTATAACTGCCACGATCGTTGTTGGTATGATGCGAGATTTGGTATGATGGCCTTCCCTAAGCAATGGGATAACATGCGTGATCGAGCTGCCGCATTTTTCCATGCACATGCTTCCACACGTATTCGTCGGGAGGAAGGGGATATGAGGAGGAGGAAAATGGGGAGGGAAGTGACGGCTCAGCGCACATGGCAGTACCCACTACAGCAGTTCTTTGGTGATGACTGGTGGGACTGCATGCTACAAAGTGACTTTTTCACGTGGGCTGTCGTGACGGCGGCCGAGCATATACACAAATATTTTCAGCCAGAACACAAGAGAGGATGTGTTACCAACTACGAGAAGGAGGAGGAGTTCGGTATTAGTGGAGGTATGGAGGAAGAAAGGGAACCCAAGAGAAGAAGGATGGAGGAGGAGGAGAATTTGAGACTCAGCAAACGGATTGCATTATCGTACATGCGTGAGACGGTCTGGGATTTTACTACCCCTGGACTACCTGTGGAGATCTGCGGTGATAGTCTGCTGATTGTGTCGTGGATCAACGGTGTGTGGGCATGTGAACAGGTGGACTATCGCAAACGAGTTGCCAACTTGCAGGATCGGTTATACAATGTAGGTGTGCAGGAGGGGGGGAGACCACCTATGAAGGGACGTGACATTGTGAAGCATATCTTTAGGGAGAATAATGAGAGAGCTGACAGACTGACACATGAGGCCCGCGAGGGCCAAACTTATATCAAAGAGTCGTACGATTCTATATTTACTAACACGATGAATGTCGTTGCCATTCGGGGGGCCTGGGATGGTGGCGTCTCGGCCTTAGGGGTTGGGTGTGGCTGCTGGCTCGATATCGGGTTTCGGACAAATACTAACGACTGTGTTTGGACGGAGGTGTACAGAGAAGCCTGGTGTTTGAGCGATGCTTGCACAGTTACTCAAGCTGAACTGAGTGCCGCGGAACGGCTGCTTGCAGCCACAGCTCGTCTTGCGCGCGTTTGCCGTCTCTTGTCATGTTGATGCCTGTGCTTGTGTATATCTACGCGCTTCGCGCTTTATACTGTACAGGCTGAATTGTAACAGCTGACGCTGCCGTGTGGACACTGCGACTGGGCTCTGAGAGTCCGCTTCAGTCGACTCCAAGCCAAGCCAAGCCTCCCCCCTCCGGAGCGTCTGCGTGTCTGTGTTTCTGCGTGTCTGTTTGTCTGTGTGTCTTTGTGTCGATGTGTCTATGTGTCCGTGTGTCTGTATGTCTGTGTGTCTGTGTGTCTGTGTGTCTGTGTGTCTGTGTCTGTGTGTCTGTGTGTCTGTGTGTCCCTGTGTCTTTTGTTTCTGTATGGCCGTCTGTGTCTGGTGTCTGTGCTTCTGTCTGTGCGTGTTTGTCTGTGTGTCCGTGCGTCCGTGTGTCTGTGTGTCTGTGTGTCGGCGTGTCTTTGTGCCCTGTGTTTCTGTGTGTCAGTGTGTCAGTGTGTCTGTGTCTCTGTGTTTCTGAGTGTCTGTGTGTCTGTGTGTCTATTTATCTGTGTGTCTGTGTGTGTGTCTGTCTGTCTGTGTGTCTTCAGTGTGACAGTGTGTCTGTGTGTCTGTGTGTCTGTGTGTCTGTATTTTTTTTGGGCGTCTGTGTGTCAGTGTGTCAGTGTGTTTGTGTATCTGTTTGTCTGTGTGTCTGTGTGTCTGTCTGTCTGTGTGTCTGTGTGCCTGTGTGCCTTTGTGCCTGCGTGTCTGTGTGTCCTTGTGTCTGCGTGTCTGTGTGTTGGTGTTTTTGCGTGTCTGCGTGTGACTGCGTCTCTGTGCGTCTGTGTGCCTGTGTGTCTGTGTGTCTGAGTGTCTGCGTGTCTGTGTGTCTGGTGCTGCGTGTGTCAGTGTGCTTGAATGTCTGTGTGTCTGTGTGTCTGTGTATTTGTGTGTCTGTATCTCTGTGTGTCTGTGTGTCTGCGTGTCTGTGTTTCTGTGTGTCTGTGTGTCTGTGTGTCTGTGTGTCTGTGTGTCTGTGCTTCCGTGTGTTTGTGTGTATGTGTGTCTCTGTGTCTGTGTGTCTGTGTGCTTGTGTGTTCTGTCTTTCTGTCTTTCTGTGTGTCTGTGTGTCTGTGTGTCTGTGTGTCTGAATGTCCAAGTTTTTGCGTGTCTGTGTGTCTGTGTGTCTGTGTGTTTGTGTGTCTGTGTGTTTGTGTGTCTGTGTGTCCCTGTGCCTGTGTGTGTTTTTCTGTCTTTCTTTGTGTCCGTGTGTCTGTGTGTCTGTGTATCTGTATGTCTGGTTGCCTGTGTGTCTATGTGTCTGTGTGTCTGTGTGTCTGGGTGTTTGGGTGTCCGTCTGTCAGTGTGTCCGTGTGTCTGTGTGTCTGTGTTTCTGTGTATCCTTGTATTTGTGTGTCTGTATGTCTCTGTGTCTGTGTGTCTGCGTTTCTGTGGGTCCGTGTGTGTGTCCGTGTGTCTGTGTGTCAGCGTGTCCGTGTGCCCATGTGTCTGTGTGTCTGTGCGTCTGTGTGTCTGTGGGCCCGTGTGTGTGTCTGTGTGTCTGTGTGTCAGCGTGTCCGTGTAACCATGTGTCTGTGTGTCTGTGTGTCTGTGTGTATGTGTGTGTGTGTCTGTGTGTCTGAATGTCTGTGAGTCTTGTGTGTTTTTGTGTTGGTGTGTCCGTGTGTCTGTGTGCTGGTGTCTGTGTGTTCGTGTGTCCGTGTGTCTGTGTGTTTGAGTGTCTGAGTGTTTGTGTGTCTGTGTTTCTGTGTGTCTGTGAGTTCGTGTGTCTGTGTGTATGTGTGTCTGTGTGTCTGTGTGTCTGTGTATCTGTCTGTCTGTGTGTCTCTGTGTCTGTTTGTCTGTGTGTCTGTACGTCCGTGTCTTTTGTGTCCGTGTGTCCGTGTGGTCGTGTCTGTGTGTTTGTATGTCTGTGTGTTTGTGTGTTCGTGTGTCTGTGTGTCTGAGTGTCTGCGTGTCTGGGTGTCTATGTGTCTGTGTGACTGGTTGTCTGTGTGTCTGTGCATCCTTGTGTCTGCGTGTCTTTGTGTGTGTGTCTGCGTGTCTGTGTGTCTGTCTGTTTGTGGATCTGTCTGTGAGTCTGTCTTTCTGTGCGTCTGTGTGTGTGTCTGTCTGTCTGTGCGCGTGAATTTGCGTGTGTGTGTGGGTGTGTGCGTGTGCGTGTCAGTGTGTGAGTGTGTGCGCGCGCGGCGCTGGCAGCCCCGCGCTGCCGCCCCCCCCCCCCCCTTCCGGGCGCTCCGCGAGGGCGGAGTGGTTGGAGTGGAGGGAGGGCCGGCCCCAAAATGGGGCGGCCCCAAAATGGGGCGGCTCAAGGACGGCTGGATCCCACAGACGTCCAGGGCAGCGGGCGGCCCGCCAGCGCGGGGCCATAGCCTGCCGTCAGAGCGCCGACGAGTTCGGCGACGACACAGGTCAGCTAGGTGCTTTGTCTTGCTTGTTTTTGTGCTTCTTTGTGTACATCGACATTGCAGGGAGCTTTCTTCGTATCTTATCTGGTTTGACAGACACATTTTGTGCTGGAATCGTGTACTTGTGCCTTTCGCCTGACGGACGGGTCACATATCTTTACTCAGCATATCAGAGTACTTGCGAAGACGGCGGGCTACGACTTTCGACAGCTCAACAAACGACGGAATAGGCAGCCAGAGGTATCAGACACACAGTGGCTCAATAGGTACGGTATTGCAGAACCCATCACAGAGGTCACAGACACACAGTGGCTCAACAAGTACAGTGCAGACAAAAACATGTTGCAGGCTGTACCAGTCGGTGAAGTGAAAGCCTCTCAGGATAATATCTCTGCAACGGTCCCTTTTCCTGATGATCGCTCTGTTCGTTCACGTGTATCAGATGATGAGAGACAGGCAGAGGAGATGAGGAGACATAATGTGATTGCTAATGAAAAGAATGACAGCATTCGTTTATTGCTTGAAATGGGGTTTGCCAGCAAAGATAACCAGACAGCCATTCGACACACCCTCGACCAACACACGACCAGAATGGATGTGCAGCAGAAGGCCATTGACACTCTCGGAGACCGTCAGACTAAACTTGAATCCATCGTTGCATCTATTCAGACAGCAGTGGCTCCCTCGGTGGCGTCTGGTCCAGGATCTGGCGGGGGTACAGGAGGGACGACTGCGCAGCAGGCAGCACGTAACATGTGGCGCCCGACTTTCCTTGAGGTAAAGGGGTGGGTGAAGGACTGGCGGAACCCTGCTCTACGAAACCAACAAATGCTGACATATGATGATGGTATGCGTATTATTAAGAATATTGCCAACGTACTCAGTGAAGATGACAGGGCGTTACTCGACTCAGACAGGACGGAACGACTCAACTCAGGCCGGGTGATGTTCGGTAACATGAAGATGGCGGTGATGGGGGGAGTAGAGGCAGACATCCTATGGAGATGGAAAAAGTACCTCGATCAGATTGTGACACCTGTGCAGAATCGTACGCCTCCCCCCCCAGGTATCCAGCTGCCGTCGCCGCAACATCTCATCCAGGGAGTTTCTCAGCAGATTGACCCAACAAGTCTGCGCTTCTCAGTGGACTGTGCACCATGGAAGCGACCACGTGTCAAAGCTACGAGCCGTTTCATGGCCGTTATGCGTGCTCAGATCCCTACGGTTTCACTTCGGGCTGAGATTGGCCCCCCTGTCAGCACCATCTACTGTACCGTGAGTGGTCAACGACCTTTCCCTCTGGGAGAATTTCGTGAAGGTACGGGCTGGCAGCTCTGGGATGATGCATGGAGGAATCTTGTGACGACATATGGTGTGCAGACCACAAAGGATACATTTCTGACAGAATACAATCGTCAGTGAAAGAGAGCCCGACAGTTTTTCCAAGTAAAGGCTGCAACTTGGAACTGTCAGAGGGCTGGTGCTAAAAACTGCAGAGCAGCGGAGGTGATACACTGTTTGGCCCATGTCGGCCTGGCGGCGATTCAGGAGGGACAACATCTGATATCGAGTGAGTGCACACGTTTGGGGTTTAGTGTTTTCCCATCAAGGGATGGGAAGGCGGCCATTCTGATGAACGGACAATGGAAGGGACAAATTCGGGATATTATCACTACACAATCTAGGCTGGTTGTGGCTGTCTTGGGAAAGAAAAACCACCCTATTATCTTTGCGAGCGTCTACCTACCTGATGAAAGTGTCAAAGATGCTGAGACTATTTGTGACGAAACGATTGCTGAACTTACACGGATTATTAGAGAATGCAGTGGTAAATATAGGACTCCAAGCGTAGTTATCTCGGGGGATTTCAATGTGGAGCTCCCTGGGAACATCAGTGGGGAATTCAAGGGTATAAGATATGCTATCACGGGTGGTGGTGTGGATGGGGGGATGGTTTATTCGGAGGAGGGTACCAAGATCAGAGAGAGAGAGAGGATCAAACAAGACATGAGGAGGAGGATATTAGGTCTGCTCATGGAGTTCGGTTTGAAGGCTGCCAACACATTTCAAGATAGGTCTGTGACGTGGACAGGCTACGCGAGGGGGCGCGTGCCAGCCAGGTCCGCTGTGCTCGACTATATGTGCATACCGCTCCGCTGGGATATAGTGGACATGACGGTATCTTACGAGTTTCACCGAGGGGGTAAGCTGGCGACTAGCCGCTTGTCGGGCCATGCGATGCTCGTTCTTGCCGCTAGAGACCACGGGAGTCCTGACAGATTTTGGAATGCATGTTACCGACCACGGGTGCAGTTGGTAGGCTATACACCGAGTACATGGTATGATGAGAATATCGCACGTACACAATGTGATGAGATGATGGAAAATATTCAGGATTTCCAGGGTGACGATGACGATGACAACTTGGGCCTCAAAGGGACCCCCAATGGTATACCTTACGAGACAAAGACCTGCGACGACGATGGTCTTGGATGTGGTACTCCTCGGGACTTTCGTGGTTTGGCTTCTGGACTCGTGAGCAGTTTTACACAGGGAGTTCATTTTCAGACCAGGGATGCCGCTCAAAAACCTCCCGTGCGACCGTCAGGACTCCAGCCTTTGCTTGAACGGCGTCGTGCACTTCCGCCTGGACTCAGTCCTGAGAGGCGTGAGCTGACACGTAAGCTCAACGCCCTGCGGAGACAATACCGCCGTGCTCGTCTGGAGTGGCAGATTCCGCCCGTACGCAGACGTGTACGCAACACACTACACAATCTGGGAGGGACGGAGGATAGACAGCACTGGGAGAGGATCATACATCATACCTGTCAGGAGCAGTTCTCATCGCTAGAGGCACGTTCGGCCAACAGTCGCTTGCTACAGGAGCTGCGACGAGAGGCCAGCATGATGCCGGCCAGGCATCTACCTTTCAGCACGTTTTTACGTGCTCGGAGTCGGCTCCGATCGTCCAGGGCGGCAGGACGTGATGGAGTGCCGTGCGAGATATTGAAGAAAATACCGTGGGCCTCTCTGAATAAGATACACACGTTATTTGATCAGGTCTTCAGGGGCTCTATTCCGTACCCCGAGAGTTGGCGAGAGATCCTTGTTTGCGTGATGCCAAAGAAGAGTTTAACCAGTAACATGTCCGACTGCAGGTTCCTGTGCTTGCTGAATGCTATCGCACGTTGGTATGTTAGCACGCTTGTGTGTATGATCGAGGAGTCTGTGGAGTCTTCGGGTGTATTACGCCGTCTGGGTCTCTACGGTTTCCAGCGCAACCGCAAAACATTCGAAATCACTGCGGCCCTCAAAAACATGGGCCAACATGCGTCCAAATGGCGTGATCAAGAACTGCACGTTGCTATCTGTGATATACGTAGGGCCTTCGACCATGCCACTGTGGGGAAACTCCGTGCGGCCCTTCAATGGAGTCAGGTACCTCTGCAATTTCAGATACCACTTCTGGAGGCTGTGCTCTATGGGAGCTGTGAGGTCACAGGTGAGGGTCTAAGTATTCAGGGTTTCTCTTGGGATGTGAATATTAGGACTGGAGGTCCAGAAGGGCCACTGGCTTTCAATCTTATTGCTGCCCACATGTGGAGTGCGACGTTTCATACATGGGATGTCTTGGGATACGGTTACAGATGCGAGATTGTAGGGGAGAAATGGAGTACGACGGTTCAGCATACGGTCAACCACATGGTCTGGGCTGATAACGTGGTAGTACTGGCTCAAAGCGAATCGCAACTGACCGAGATGCTTTCGCAGCTCACACACTCTCTTGTGCGACACGGCATGGAATGGAAGCCCATTCCAACTGATGCTGCACCCATCCCGCTGCTTGGCGAATACCTTGTATTTGGACAGGATGTGAATTTTGAACATGACGGTACGGTCTCACAGGTGCATAATGTTGAGATCACCTCGACTACCAATGAATTTCAGACATTTCGGTTATCTCGTGTGACGTCCACGGTGCTCTTGGGTGTCTTCATTACCACTGACTATCGGGCACACTCTCATGAGGATCTGGCTTTCCGTCTCGATGCTGCAAGGAGAAGTTTCTATTCGCAGAAGGCATACTACGGGGCCAGATGTGTACCTATAAATGCTAAGTTCCAGAGGTATACGGAAAGGATACAATGTCAGATACTGTACGGAGGAGAAAATATTACATTGGATGACAGCAGCCTCGAGGACATACACCGCTTCGAGGGACAGTGTTTACTGCAGATCGTGGCCACAAGGAGGTTACCAGACGAGTCCATTCAGGACTATGAGCTGCGAAGGAGGAGGAGATGCAGAACCTTATTTCAGGACGCAGGTTTCATGCCACTGCCACAGCGACTATTGCTAGCATGCTGGAATGTTGCCAAGGATTTGTCAAGTTTTATCCAGTCTTTGCCTGTGCATAACTGTCACGATCGATGTTGGTACGACGCCAGATTTGGTATGATGGCTTTCCCAAAGCAGTGGGATATCATGCGTGACAGAGCTGCTGCATTTTTCCATGCACATGCCTCCACACGTATTCGTCGGGAGGAAGGGGATATGAGGAGGAGGAAAATAGGGAGGGAAGTGACGGCTCAGCGCACGTGGCAGTACCCACTACAACAGTTCTTCGGTGATGACTGGTGGGACTGCATGCTGCACAGTGATTTTTGCACGTGGGCTGTCGTGACGGCGGCCGAGCATATTCACAAGTATTTTCAGCCAGAACATAAGAGGGGATGTGGTAACAACTACGAGAAGGAGGAGGAGTTTGGTATTATTGGACATACGGAGGAGGAAAGTGAGCCCAAGAGAAGAAGGATGGAGGAGGAGGAGAACCTGAGACTCAGCAAACGTATTGCACTGTCGTACATGCGCGAGACGGTCTGGGATTTCACCGCTCCTGGACTACCTCTGGAGATCTGCGGGGATAGCCTGCTGATTGTGTCGTGGATCAACGGTGTGTGGGCATGTGAACAGGTGGACTATCGCAAACGAGTCGCCAACTTGCAAGATCAGTTATACAACATGTGTGTACAGGAGGGAGGGAGACCACCTATGAAGGGACGGGACATTGTGAAGCATATCTTTAGGGAAAACAATGAAAGAGCGGACACACTGACACATGAGGCCCGCGAGGGCCATACTTATATCAAAGAGTCGTACGATTCTATTTTTACTAACACGATGAATGTCGTTGCCATTCGGGGTGCCTGGGATGGTGGCGTCTCGGCCTTAGGAGTTGGGTGTGGTTGCTGGCTTGATATCGGGTTTCGGACAAATACTAACGACTGTGTTTGGACGGAGGTGTACAGAGAGGCCTGGTGTCTGAGCGATACATGCACTGTTACTCAAGCTGAACTGAGTGCCGCGGAACGGCTGCTCGCAGCCACAGCTCGTCTTTCGCGTGTATGCCGTCTCTTTTCATGTTGATGCCTGTGCTTGTTGCATATCTATGCGCTTCGCGCTGTGTACTGTACAGGCTGAATTGTAACAGCTGACGCTGCCGTGTGGACACTGCGACTGGGCTCTGAGAGCCCGCTTCAGTCGACTCCAAGCCAAGCCAAGCCTCCCCCCTCCGGAGCGCTGGAAGGGGGTGCGGTGGGTGGGGGGGCTCTGTCTGAGCAGACAGATGTCTGTGTGTCTGTGTATCTGTGTGGCTGTGTTTGTGTGCGTCTGTGTGTCTGTGTGTCAGTGTGTCAGTGTCTCTGTGTATCTGTTTGTCTGTGTGTCTGTGTGTCTGTCTGTCTGGGTGTTTGTGTGTCTGTGTGCCTGTGTGCCTTTGTGCCTGCGTGTCTGTGTGTCCTCGTGCCTGCTTGTCTGTGTGTGGGTGTGTCTGCGTGGCCGCGTGTCTGTGTGTCTGCGTGTCTGTGTGTCCGTGTGTCTATGTGTCTGTGTGTGTGTGTGTCTGTGTGCTTGAGTGTCTGTGTGTCTGTGTGCTTGAGTGTCTGTGTGTTTGTGTGTCTGTGTATTTGTGTGTCTGTATGGCTGTGTGTCTGTGTGTCTCCGTGTCTGTGTTTTTGTGTGTCTGTTTGTCTGTGTGTCTGTGTGTCTGTGTGTCTATGTGTCCGTGTGTCTCTGTGTCTGTGTGTCTGTGGGTCTGTGGGTCTGTGTGTCTGTTTGTCCGTGTGTCTGTGTGTCTCTATGGCCGTATGTCCGTCTGTCTGTGTGAGAGTTTGTCCGTGTGTCTGTGTGTCCGTGTGTCTGTGTGTCTGTGTGTCTCTGTGTCTGTGGGTCTTTGTGTCTGTGTGTCTATGTGTGTCTGTCTGTCTGTCTGTATGTGCGTCTGTGTGTCTGTGTGTCTGTGTGTCTGTGTGTCTGTGTGTCTGTGAGTCAGTGTGTCTGTGTGTCTGTTTGTATGTGTGCCTGTGTTTCTGTCTGCGTGTCTTCCTGTGGGTCTGTGTGTTTGTGGCCTTGTCTGTGTGTCTGTGTGTCTGTGAGTCTGTGTGTCTGTGTGTTTGTGTCTCTGTTTGTCTGCGTGTCTGTGTTTATGTGTGTCAGTGTGTCAGTGTGTCAGTGTTTCTGTGTCTCTGTGTGTCTGTGTGTCTGTGTGTCTGTGTGTCTGTGTGTCTGGGTGTCCCTGTTTCTGTGTGTCTGTGTGTCTGTGCGTCTGTGTGTCTGTGTGTCTGTTTCTCTTTTGCGTCTGTGTGTCTGTGTGTCAGTGTGTCAGTGTGTCGGTGTATTTGTTTGTGTGTGTCTGTATGTCTGTCTGTCTGTGTGCCTGTGTGCCTGTGTGCATTAATGCCTGCGTGTCTGTGTGTCCTTGTGTCTGTGTGTCTGTGTGCGTGTATGCGTGTGCCTGTGTGTCTGTGTGTTTGTGTTTCTGTGTGTCTGTGTGTCTGAGTGTCTGTGTGTCTGTGTGTCTGGTGCTGTGTGTGTCAGTGTGCTTGAGTGTCTGTGTGTCTGTGTGTCCTTGTATTTGTGTGTCTGTACGTCTGTGTGTCTGTGTGTCTGCGTGTCTGTGTGTCTGTGTGTCTGTGTGTCTGTGTGTCTGTGTGTCTGTGTGTCTGTGTGTCTTTGTGTCTGTGTGCCTGTGTGCCTGTGTTTCTGTCTTTCTGTCTTTTCCGTGTCTGTGTTTCTGTGTGTCTGTGTGTCTGTGTGTCTGTGAACCTGAGCGTCCGCTTGTCTGTGCGTCTGTTTGTCTGTGGGTCTGTGGGTCTCTGTGTCTGTGTGTCTGTGTGTCTGTGTGTCTGTGTGTCCCTGTGCCTGTTTGTGTTTGTCTGCCTGTCTTTGTGCCCGTGTGTTTTTGTGTTTGTGTATCTGTGTGTGTGGTGGCCTGTGTGTCTGTGTGTCCGTGTGTCCGTGTGTCAGTGTGGCTGTGTGTTTGTGTTTCTGTGTGTCAGTGTGTCAATGTGTCAGTGTGTCAGTGTGTTTGTGTGTCTATGTGTCTGTGTGTCTGTGTGTCTTGGTGTCTGGGTGTCAGTCTGTCAGTGTGTCCGCGTGTCTGTGTGTCCTGTGTGTCTGTGTGTCTGTGCATCTGTGTGTCTGGTTGTTTCTGTGTCTGTGTATCTGTGTGTTTGCGTGTCTGTGTGTCCGTGTGCGTGTCCGTGTGGTTGTGTGTCTGCGTGACCGCGTGTCCGTGTGTCTGTTTGTCTGTGTGTCTGTGTGTCTGTGTGTCTGTGTGTCTGTGTGTCTGTGTGTCTGTGTGTTTTTGTGTTGGTGTGTCTGTGTGTCTGTGTGTTGGTGTCTGTGTTCTGTGTGTCCGTGTGTCTGTGTGCCTGTGTGTCTGTGTGTCTGTGTGTCTGTGTGTCCGTGTGTCTGTGTGTATGTGTGTCTGTGTTTCTGTGTGTCTTTGTGTCTGTGTGTCTGTGTGTCTGTGTGTCTGTGTGTTTGGGTTTTGTGTGTCTGTATGTCCGTGTGTCTTTTGTGTCCGTGTGTCCGTGTCTGTGTTTCTGCATATCTGTGTGTTTGTGTGTCCGCGTGTCTGTGTGTCTGAGTATCTGCGTGTCTGGATGTCTGTGTGCCTGTGTGACTGGTTGGCTGTGTGTCTGTGTATCCTTGTGTCTGCGTGTCTGCGTGTCCGTGTGTCTGCGTGTCCGTCTGTCTGTGTGTCTGTGTGTCTGTCTGCCTGTGGAATTCTTGTTTGTCTGTGTTGTCATTTTTTTTTTTTTTTTGTTTTTTTTTTTTTTGTGGGGGGGGGGGGGTTTTTTTTTGTTTTTTTTTTTTTTTTTTTTTTTTTTTTTTTTTTTTTTTTTTTTTTTTTTTTTTTTTTTTTTTTTTTTTTTTTTTTGTTTTTGTTTTTTTTTGTTTTTTTTTGTTTTTTTTTTTTTTTTTTTTTTTTTAGAAATTTTTTCTGTGCGTCTGTGTGTGTGTCTGTCTGTCTGTCTGTCTGTCTGTCTGTCTGTCTGTCTGTCTGTCTGTCTGTGCGCGTGTATTTGCGTGTGTGTGTGTGTGTGTGTGCGTGCGTGTGTGTGTGTGTGTGTGTCAGTGTGTGTGTGTGTGTGCGTGCGCGCGCGGCGCTGGCAGCCCCGCGCTGGCCCCCCCCCCGCCTCTCCCTTTCTCGCGCGCTCCGCGAGGGCGGAGTGGTTGGTCCGTGGAGGGAGGGCCGGCCCCAAAATGGGGCGGTCCCTCCCCCCTCCGGAGCGCCGGAAGGGGGTGTGGTGGGTGGGGGGGGGGGGGCTCTGTCTGCCAGTCAGTGTGTCTGTGTGTCTATGTCTGTGTGTCTATGCTTCTGTGTGTCTGTGTTTTTGTGTGTATGTGTGTCAGTGTGTCAGTGTGTCAGTGTGTCTGTGTATCTGTTTGTCTGTGTGTCTGTGTGTCTGTCTGTCTGGGTGTCTGTGTGTCTGTGTGCCTGTGTGCCTTTGTGCCTGCGTGTCTGTGTGTCCTTGTGTCTGCGTGTCTGTTCGTTGGTGTGTCTGCGTGTCTGCGTGTCTGTGTGTCTGCGTGTCTGTGTGTCCGTGTGTCTGTGTGTCTTTGTGTCTGTGTGTCTGTGAATCTGGTGCTCTGTGTGTCTGTGTGCTTGAGTGTCTGTGTCTGTGTGTCTGTGTATTTGGGTGTCTGTATGTCTGTGTGTCTGTGTGTCTGCGTGTCTGTGTTTCTGTGTGTCTGTGTGTCTGTGTGTCTGTGTGTCTATGTGTCCGTGTGTCTGTGTGTCTGTGTGTCTTTGTGTCTGTTTGTCTGTGTGTCTGTGTGTCTGTGTGCCTGTGTCTGTGTGTCTTTGTGTCTGTGTGTCCGTGTGCTTGTGTCTGTGTCTGTCTGTCTGTCTGTCTGTCTGTGTGTGTGTTGTCTGTGTGTCCGTGTGTCCGTGTGTCTGTGTGTCTGTGTTTATGTGTGTCTGTGGGTCTCTGTGTTTGTGTGTCTGTGTGTGTGTCTGTCTGTCTGTCTGTGTGTCTGTCTGTCTGTGTGTCTGTGTGTCTTTGTGTCTGTGTGTCTGTGTGTCTGGTTGCATGTGTGTCTGTGTGTTCGTGTGTCTGTGTGTCTGTGTGTCTGTGTGTCTGTGTGTCTGTATGCCTGTGTGTCTGTGTGTCTGTGTGTCTGTCTGTCTGTCTGTCTGTGTGTCTGTATGTCTGATTGCCTGTGTGTCTGTGTGTCCGTGTGTCAGTGTGTCTGTGTGTCTGTGTTTCTGTGTGTCTGTGTGTCACTGTGTCAGAGTGCCAGTGTGTCTGTGTGTCTATGTGTCTATGTGTCTGTGTGTCTGGGTGTCTGTTTATCCTTGTATTTGTGTGTCTGTATGTCTCTGTGTCTGTGTGTCTGCGTGTGTGTGGGTCCGTGTGTGTGTGTCTGTGTGTCTGTGTGTCAGCGTGTCCGTGTAACCATGTGTCTGTGTGTCTGTGTGTATGTGTCTCTGTGTGTCTGTGTGTCTGAATGTCTGTGTGTCCTGTGTGTTTTTGTGTTGGTGTGTCTGTGTGTCTGTGTGTTGGTGTCTGTGTGTTCGTGTGTCCGTGTGTCTGTGTGTCTGAGTGTTTGTGTGTTTGTGTGTCCGTGTTTCTGTGTGTCTGTGAGTTCGCGTGTCTGTGTGTATGTGTGTCTGTGTGTCTTCGTGTCTGTGTGCCTGTGTGTCTCTGTGTCTGTGTGTCTCTGTGTCTGTTTGTCTGTGTGTCTGTATGCCCGTGTCTTTTGTGTCCTTGTGTCCGTGTGCTCGTGTCTGTGTGTTTGTATGTCTGTGTGTTTGTGTGTTCGTGTGTCTGTGTGTCTGAGTGTCTGCGTGTCTGGGTCTCTGTGTGTCTGTGTGACTGGTTGTCTGTGTGTCTGTGTATCCTTGTGTCTGCGTGTCTTTGTGTTTGTGTCTGCGTGTCTGTGTGTCTCTCTGTTTGTGGATCTGTCTGTGTGTCTGTCTTTCTGTGCGTCTGTGTGTGTGTGTGTGTCTGTCTGTCTGCTTGTGCGCGTGAATTTGCGTGTGTGTGTGTGCGCGTGCGTGTGTGCGTGTCAGTGTGTGCGTGTGAACGCGCGCGGCGCTGGCAGCCCCGCGCTGCCGCCCCCCCCCCCCCCCTTCCGGGCGCTCCGCGAGGGCGGAGTGGTTGGAGTGGAGGGAGGGCCGGCCCCAAAATGGGGCGGCGCTTCCCCCCTCCGGAGCGCTGGAAGGGGGTGTGGTGGGTGGGGGGGCTCTGTCTGCCTGTCTGTGTGTCTGTGTGTCTGTGTATCTGTGTGTCTGTGTTTTTGTGCGTCTGTGTGTCTGTGTGTCAGTGTGTCAGTGTGTCTGTGTATCTGTTTGTCTCTGTGTCTGTGTGTCTGTCTGTCTGGGTGTTTGTGTGTCTGTGTGCCTGTGTGCCTTTGTGCCTGCGTGTCTGTGTGTCCTTCGTAGCCGCGTGTCTGCGTGTCTGTGTGTCCGTGTGTCTATGTGTCTGTGTTTCTGTGTGTCTGTGTGCTTGAGTGTCTGTGTGTCTGTGTGCTTGAGTGTCTGTGTGTCTGTGTGTCTGTGTGTCTGTGTATTTGTGTGTCTGTATGGCTGTGTGTCTGTGTGTCTCCGTGTTTGTGTTTCTGTGTGTCTGTGTGTCTGAGTGTCTGCGTGTCTGGGTCTCTATGTGTCCGTGTGTCTGTGTGTCTGTGTGCCTGTGTGTCTGTGTGTCTGTGTGTCTGTGTGTCTGTGTGTCTGTGTGCCTGTGTGTCTGTGTCTGTGTATCTGTGTGTCTGTGTGTCCGTGTGTCTTTTGTGTCTGTATGGCCGTATGTCTGTCTGTCTGTGTGAGAGTTTGTCCGTGTGTCCGTGTGTCCGTGTGTCTGTGTGTCTGTGTGCTTGTGTATCTGTGGGTCTTTGTGTCTGTGTGTCTATGTCTGTCTGTCTGTCTGTCTGTCTGTCTGTCTGTATGTGTGTCTGTGTGTCTGTGTGTCTGTGTGTCTGTGTGTCTGTGTGTCTGTGTGTCTGTGAGTGAGTGTGTCTGTGTGTCTGTTTGTATGTGTGCCTGTGTTTCTGTCTGCGTGTCTTCCTGTGTGTCTGTGTGTTTGTGTTGCCTTGTCTGTGTGTCTGTGTGTCTGTGAGTCTGTGTGTCTGTGTGTTTGTGTCCCTGTGTGTCTGCGTGTCTTTGTTTCTGTGTGTCAGTGTGTCAGTGTGTCAATGTGTCTGTGTCTCTGTGTGTCTGTGTGTCTGTGTGTCTGTGTGTCTGGGTGTCCCTATTTCTGTGTGTCTGTGTGTCTGTGTGTCTGTGTGTCTGTTTCTTTTTTTGCGTCTGTGTGTCTGTGTGTCAGTGTGTCAGTGCATCGGTGTATCCGTTTGTGTGTGTCTGTGTGTCTGTCTGTGTGTGTCTGTGTGCCTGTGTGCCTTTGTGCCTGCGTGTCGGTGTGTCCTTGTGTCTGTGTGTCTGTGTGCGTGTATGCGTGTGCCTGTGTGTGTGTGTCTGTGTTTCTGTGTGTCTGTGTGTCTGAGTGTCAGAGTGTCTGTGTGTCTGTGCATCTGTGTGTCAGTGTGCTTGAGTGTCTGTGTGTCTGTGTGTCTTTGTATTTGTGTGTCTTTATGTCTGTGTGTCTGTGTGTCTGCGTGTCTGTGTGTCTGTGTGTCTGTGTGTCTGTGTGTCAGTGTGTCTGTGTGTCTGTGTGTCTGTGTGACTGTGTGACTGTGTTTCTGTCTTTCTGTCTTTCTGTGTGTCTGTGTTTCTGTGTGTCTGTGTGTCTGTGTGTCTGAGTGTCCGCTTGTCTGTGCGTCTGTGTGTCTGTGGGTCTGTGGGTCTCTGTATCTGTGTGTCTGTGTGTCTGTGTGTCTGTGTGTCCCTGTTTATCTGTGTGTGTGTGTGTTTGTCTGTCTGTCTTTGTGTCCGTGTGTTTTTGTGTCTGTGTATTTGTGTGTCTGGCGGCCTATGTGTCTGTGTGTCTGTGTGGCCGTGTGTCCGTGTGTCAGTGTGGCTGTGTGTCTGTGTTTCTGTGTGTCAGTGTGTCAGTGTGTCAGTGTGTCAGTGTGTCTGTGTGTCTATGTGTCTGTGTGTCTGTGTGTCTTGGTGTCTGGGTGTCAGTCTGTCAGTGTGTCCGCGTGTCTGTGTGTCTGTGTGTCTGTGTGTCTGTGCATCTGTGTGTCTGGTTGTTTATGTGTCTGTGTGTCTGTGTGATTGCGTGTCTGTGTGTCCGTGTGTGTGTCCGTGTGGTTGTGTGTCTGCGTGTCTGCGTGTCCGTGTGTCTGTGTGTCTGTGTTTCTGTGTGTCTGTGTGTCGGTGTGTCTGTGTGTCTGTGTGTCTGTGTGTCTGTGTGTTTTTGTGTTGGTGTGTCTGTGTGTCTGTGTGTTGGTGTCTGTGTTCCCTGTTTCCGTGTGTCTGTGTGCCTGTGTGTCTGTGTG
>CAUYUJ010003375.1:0-40000 GCA_963575745.1 Prorocentrum cordatum | reverse complement strand
GCGGGGGCGGAGTGGGTGGAGTGGGGGGGGGGCCGGCCCCGGAATGGCGCAGCGCCTCCCCCCTCCGGAGCGCCGGCGGAGAGGGCGGGGGGCGAGGCGCGCGTGGGCGGCTCGTGTGTAGGGGTGTGTGCGCCTGTGTGTATGTATGTATGTATGTATGTATTGATGTATGTATGTATATATATGTATATATATATATATATATATATGATTATGTGTGAACGCGTGCGTGCGTGCGTGTCTGTGTGTGCGTGAGTGTGTATGTGTGTGTGTGTTCGCATGCTGTCCTACGCGTGGTTTCATGTTTCTCTGTATGTCTGTGTTTTTAGGTGTGTGGCGTGTCTGTTGTGTGTGTGTGCTCGTTTGTGCTCGTGTGTGCGTGTGCTTGTATGTGTGAATGCATCTTCGCTACTCGGTTTCTCGACATCGCGCCGAACACTTTCAGGGTCGGATGGGGACATGGGAAATACCTTGTTTGAAATGTCTAAGAAGATCATATCTGAAGCTCTCTGCTTTTTTTCCGAGCACTCTCGAGGGTGCGAGGAGCTCTACGAGGTCCCCGGCGGTAACCAGGTTGACGGTTTACCGCCGGCGCCAGTTGGCCGACCCGGCCCCGACGGACAATGTGCGAACTTTGGGTCGGTTGGACAAACTTCGTGAGAGATTTGAACATTCGTTTTGAGATCTGGTATTTTTCGCACCTGTAGTGGGTTATTTCGCGTTCGCGAATACATTCTTAGGTCTCTAGCTGTAATATTACTATCAAAACACTTGGCGCAACCATCTCCGAATAAAAACATAAAAACGTGATTTTTCGAGTTTTCTGGGATTTTCTTCCAGAGTCTACCTGTATATGTACCGAGCAGGGCCGTGCGAGAAAAGAGCTCTACGAGGGCCCCGGCGGTAATCTGGTTGACGGTTTACCGCCGGTTCCAGTTCCGGGGAGCTGGAGAGCTACTTGGCAAGAAAAATCTCGACGGACCTTTTGGTGACTTTTGGTCAGTTGAAAATTTTGTTCTCAAAATTTGACCATTCGTTAGAGCTCTAGTATTTTTTCCCATGATATTCGATCTTATTCCCGCTCGCCATCTTGATCTCAGCTCGATCGGGTAACTGTAAAGGCCAAAAAGCAGGCAGGCGGGAACGGCCGTTTCGAGTCATCTTGATACGCGCTGTCGGTTTTCTCAAGATAACTCGAACTTGAGGACAACTACAGAGCTGGTCAGCACAGCTAATGCATTCAGAATAATCAGGCGCGTTCACCTGTTGAATCCAGAGGTCTGAACTCGGTCTGCTAGCCGAGCTAGGGTCGCAAACCTATTCGTATTATTCGAGTCACTGTAGCAGACGCTCTCGGTTTTTTCGTACTTAACTCGATCTGTGGTGCAACCACAGAGCTAATAATTACAGCAATCGATTGATTATCAGGCGCGTTCGTCTGGTGAATCAAGAACTCGGCCTGCTCCCCGAGCTAGGTTCGCGAACCTATTGGTATTGTTCGAGTCATCTTGAGAAGTGCTCGTGCTGGGGGGGGCTACAGTGCTGATGATCAGAGGAATCGATTTCGAGACATCAGGCGCGCCCGTTCGTCGAACCGAGAGCTCGGAACTCGGTCTGCTGCTCGAACGAGATCCGCGAAACTGCTGTATTATTCGAGTCATCCTGAGAGATACTCTCGGTTTTCTGCACTTAACTCAGGCTGTATGGGGGGCTGCAGAGCTGGTAATCACAGGAATCGATCCGCACACATCAGACGCGTCCGCCTGTCGCATTCAGAGGTCTGAACTCGGTTTCATACTCGAGCTCGATTGGAAAACTCTTCGTTTGTTTTGTTAGAGTCATCTTGAGAGGTCTATAATCGCTTAGGCTGAAAAACTAGTCGTTCTCTGAAATTCTTCTCCACATTATATATTGTCAGAAAGCTCTACGAGTCCCCCCGCAAAAAAAAGAAAGGTTGACGGTTTACCGCCGGCGCCCAGTTCGTAGAGCTTCCCTGAGGAAGTTATTGCTGGAAGCTGAAGAGTAATTCCCGGATAGCTCCTTGGAGAGCTGAGGGTTTCAGATAAGAAGCCGGAGGTGGGTGGAGAGGGGGACACGCCCACCTCCGCCGGTCCACGATTCTCGCTGCAGGTTGCCGGAGGTTGCAGCGGGTCCGGGAGCGTGGCTTCCTAGCGTTTCCCAATACGCGTGGCTCCAGGGTGCGTAAAGCGCTTCGGCAGAGCTTCGGAAGAACTTCGGCAGGTTATAGCTGGAAGCTAAGAGTAATTCCGGCGCGCTGGAGAGCTAGTTGACTCGAAAAAAAAGAACTGAAGTTTTCACAACTTTTGGTCGGTTGAAAATTATGTTCTCGAAATTCAACAATTCGTTTGAGCTCTAGTATTTTTTCCCGTGATATTCGATCTTATTCCCGCTCGCCATCTTGATCTCAGCTCGATCGGGTAACTTTGAAGGCCAAAAAGCACACTGGCGGGATTGCCCGTTTAGAGTCATCTTCAACGGCGTTGTCAGTATTTTGTACTTAACTCTAGCTGTAGAACAGCTACAGAGCTTGTAAGCACAGCTGTCACACTCAGAATCACCAGGCGCGTTCGCCTGTTGAATCCATAGGTCTGAACTCGGTCTGCTAGCCGAGCTAGGCCTGCAAACCTATTCGTATTATTCGAGTCGACTTGATACGCGTTGTCAGTATTTTCTCCTTAACTAGAGCTGTAGGGCAGCTATAGTGCTGGTAAGCACACCTATCGCACTCAGAATCATCAGGCGCGTTCGTCTATTGAATCCATAGGTCTGAACTCGGTCTGCTAGCCGAGCTAGGTCCGCAAATCTATTCTTATTATTCAAGTCAACTTTATACGCGTTGTCGGTATTTTCTTTAACTCGAGCTGTAGGGCAGCTACAGTGCTGGTAAGCACACCTATCTCACTCAGAATTATCAGGCGCGTTCGCCTGTTGAATCCATAGGTCTGAACTCGGTCTGCTAGCCGAGCTAGGTTCGCAAACCTATTCGTATTATTCGAGTCAACTTGATACGGATTGTCGGTATTTTGTTCTGAATTCGAGCAACAGGGCAGCTACAGAGCTGATAAGCACACCTATCGCACTCAGAATCATTAGGCGCGTTCGCCTGTCGAATCTGTAGGTCTGAACTCGGTCTGCTAGTCGAGCTAGGTCCGCAAACCTATTCGTATTATTGGGGTGATCTTGACAAACACTCTCGGTATTTTCTGTGAAACTATTCGCATTGTTCGAATCATCGTGAAAAGTGCTCTCAATTTTCTGCACTCAACTCGTGCTGGGGGAGGGCTACAGTGCTGCAGGTCATAGAAATCGATTTGCACACATCAGGCGCGTTCGTTGGTCGATTCGAGAGCTCAGAACTTGGTCTGCTGCTCGAAACAGGTCTGCGAAACTATTATATTATTCGAGTCCTCCTGAGAGATGCTGTCGGTTTCTGCACTTAACTCGGGCTGTAGGGGGGCTGCAGGGCTGGTAATCACATGAGTCGATTCGCAGACATCAGACGCGTCCGCCTGTCGCATTGAGAGGTCTGAACTCGGTCTGATCAGACGCGTCCGCTTGTCGCATTCAGAGGTCAAAAAATATTCACTATGAGTCAGAACGTTGGTAGGTGCTCTCGGTTTTCTCAACTTAAGTCGAGCTTGGAAGCTCTACGAGTTCCCCGGCGGTAACCAAGGTTGACGGTCTACCGCCGGCGCCCAGTGACTCGTAGAGCCTCCCTAAGCTAGTTGCTGGAAGCTTAAGAGTAATTCCGGCGCGCTGGAGAGCTAGTTGGCAAGAAAAATCTCGACGGAACTTTTGGTGACTTTTGGTCGATTGAAAAATTTGTTCTCGAAATTTGACCATTCGTTAGAGCTCTAGTATTTTTTCCCGTGGTATTCGATCTTATTACCGCTCGCCGTCTTGATCTCAGGTCGATCGGGTAACTTTGAAGGCCAAAAAGCACTCTGGCGGGATCGGCCGTTTCGAGTCATCTTGATATGCGCTGACGGTTTTATGAACATAACTCGAGCTTTAGGACATCTACAGAGCTGGTAAGCACAGCTAATGCATGCAGAATGATCAGGCGCGTTCGCCTGTTGAACCCAGAGGTCTGGACTCGGTCTGTGAGCCGAGCTAGGTCTGCAAGCCTATTCGTATTATTCGAGTCATCTTGACAGAAACTCTCGGTTTTCTGTACTTAACTCGAGCTGTAAGACAGCCCCAGAGCTGATATTTACAGAAGCTGATTCTGCTCGATCTAGAATCACGAAATTATTCGTATTGGTCGAGTCATCTCGAGAAGTGCTCTCGGTTTTCTTCATTCAACTTGCGCTGAGAGGGGGCTACAGTGCTGGTTCTGATATGAATCGATTTGAAGAGATCATCCGCGTCCGCCCGTCGAATCCAGAGCTCGGAACTCGGTCTGCTGCCCGAACTAGGTTCGCGGAACTATTCTATTGTTCGAGTCATCCCGAGAGATACTGTCGGTTTTCTGCACTGACCTCGGGCTCTGGGGGGGCTGTGGGGCTGATAATGACAGACTCGCAGACATCAGACGCGTCCGCTTATCGCATTTAGAGATCAAAAAATATTCACTATGAGTCAGAATGTTGTAGATGCTGTCGGTTTTCTCAACTGAAGTCGAGCTTGGAAGCTCTACGAGTTCCCCGGCGGTAACCAAGGTTGACGGTTTACCGCCGGCGCCCAGTTCTTCCAGGCTTCTGGGCAAATCTTCCTTGTGCGCTTTGAAGGGCCCCACGCATCGTAAACGGCGCCCCTGCAAGCGTCTCCTGCGAGGTTTCCAGCGTCCCGCGCATCGTTTCAAGCGGCACGGCAGAGGTCCCCGTGCGGCGTGTTGGAGCGCTTCGCGCTCCGCGCCTGGCTTCGCTATCCGGGTTTTGGACGCTTACAAGTACCTCGTAGAGCTCTTCGGCAACGATGAGCTAGAGGAATTCCGGCGCGGGATGCAGCAAGTTCGCCAACCCGGTCTGGTAGAGCTCTTCGGCAACGATGAGCTAGAGGAATTCCGGCGCGGGGTGCAGCTAGTTCGCCAATCCGGTCTGGGCGGACACTGTGGCAACCTCGGGTCGGTTTTTCGAAGATGGCGAGAGATTTTGAAATACCTCGTAGAGCTCTTCGGCATCGATGAGCTAGAGAAATCACTCGTAGAGCTTCCCTAAGCCAGTTGCTGGAAGCTTAAGAGTAATTCCGGCGCGCTGGAGAGCTAGTTGGCAAGAAAAATCTCGACGGAACTTTTGCTGACTTTTGGTCGGTTGAAAATTTTGTTCCCAAAATTTGAACATTCGTTTGAGCTCTAGTATTTTTTTCCCATGATATTCGATATTACTCCCGCTGGCCATCTTGATCTCAGCTCGATTGGGTAACTTGGAAGGCCAAAAGGCACTCTGGCGGGATCGGCCGTTTCGAGTCATCTTGATATGCGCTGACGGTTTCCTGAACATAACTCGAGCTGTAGGGCAGCTACAGAGCTGGTAAGCACAGCTAATGCATGCAGAATGATCAGGCGCGTTCGCCTGTTGAACCCAGAGGTCTGAACTCGGTCTGTCAGCCGAGCTAGATCTGCAAACCTATTCGTATTTTTCGAGTCCTCTTGACAGAAACTCTCGGTTTTATGTACTTAACTCGAGCTGTAAGACAGCTACAGAGCTGATATTTACAGAAACTGATTCAGAATCGTCAGTTGCGTTTGTGTGTCGAATCCAGAGCTCTGAACTCGGTTCTGCTCGAGCTAGAATCGCGAAATTATTGGTATTGGTCGAGTGATCTTGAGAAGTGCTCTCGGTTTTCTTCACTCAACTTGCGCTGAGAGGGGGCTACAGTGCTGGTTGTCATATGAATCGATTTAAAGAGATCATGCGCGTCCGCCTGTCGAATCCATAGCTCGGAACTCGGTCTGCTGCCCGAACTAGGTTCGCGAAACTATTGTATTGTTCGAGTCATCCTGAGAGATGCTGTCGATTTTCTGCACTGACCTCAGGCTGTAGAGGGGCTGCGGGGCTGGTAATGACAGGAGTCGATTCGCAAACATCAGACGCGTCCGCTTGTCGCATTCAGAGGTCAAAAAATATTCACTATGAGTCAGAATGTTGGTAGGTGTTGTCGGTTTTCTCAACTTAAGTCGAGCTTGGAAGCTCTACGAGTTCCCCGGCGGTAACCAAGGTTGACGGTTTACCGCCGGCGCTCAGTTCGGGCGCGGGCGGGAGCTAGTTGGCCAACCCGGCCCGGGCGCACAATGTGGTAACCTGGGGTCGGTTTTTGGAAGATAGCGAGATATGACTCGTAGAGCTTCCCTAAGCTAGTGACTCGTAGAGCTTCCCTAAGCTAGTTGCTGGAAGCTTAAGAGTAATTCCGGCGCGCTGGAGAGCTAGTTGGCAAGAAAAATCTCGACGGAACTTTTGGTGACTTTTGGTCGGTTGAAAATTTTGTTCTCGAAATTTGACAATTCGTTTGAGCTCTAGTATTTTTTCCCGTGATATTCGATCTTATTCCCGCTCGCCATCTTGATCTCAGCTCGATCGGGTAATTTTGAAGGCCAAAAAGCACTCTGGCGGGATCGGCCGTTTCGAGTCATCTTGATATGCGCTGACGGTTTTATGAACATAACTCGAGCTGTAGGGCAGCTACAGAGCTGGTAAGCACAGCTAATGCATGCAGAATGATCAGGCGCGTTCGCCTGTTGAACCCAGAGGTCTGAACTCGGTCTGTGAGCCGAGCTAGGTCCGCAAACCTTTCGTATTATTCGAGTCATCTTGACAGAAACTCTCGGTTTTCTGTACTTAACTCGAGCTGTAAGACAGCTACAGAGCTGATATTTACAGAAACTGATTCAGAATCGTCAGTTGCGTTTGTCTGTCGAATCCAGAGCTCTGAACTCGGTCTTCTGCTCGATCTAGAATCGCGAAATTATTCGTATTGGTCGAGTCATCTTGAGAAGTGCTCTCGGTTTTCTTCACTCAACTTGCGCTGAGAGGGGCTACAGTGCTGGTTGTCATATGAATCGATTTAAAGAGATCATGCGCGTCCGCCTGTCGAATCCAGAGCTCGGAACTCGGTCTGCTGCCCGAACTAGGTTCGCGAAACTATTGTATTGTTCGAGTCATCCTGAGAGATGCTGTCGGTTTTCTGCACTGACCTCGGGCTGTAGGGGGGCTGCGGGGCTGGTAATGACAGGAGTCGATTCGCAGACATCAGACGCGTCCGCTTGTCGCATTCAGAGGTCAAAAAATATTCACTATGAGTCAGAATGTTGGTAGGTGCTGTCGGTTTTCTCAACTTAAGTCGAGCTTGGAAGCTCTACGAGTTCCCCGGCGGTAACCAAGGTTGACGGTTTACCGCCGGCGCCCATTGCTGGAAGCTTAAGGAGTAACTCCGGAGCCGTAAGAGCGCTGGAGAGGACTAGTTGGACAAGAAAAATCTCGACGGAACTTTTGCCTGACTTTTGGTGGTTGAAAATTTGATTCTCGAAATTTGAACATTCGAGGCTATAGTAAATTTCACTCTATAAATTTTTCCCGTGATATTCGATCTTATTCCCGCTCGCCATCTTGATCTCAGCTCGATCGGGTAACTTTGAAGGCCAAAAAGCACTCTGCGGGAACGGCCGTTTCGAGTCATCTTGATACGCGCTGTCGGTTTTCTGAATATAACTCGAGCTCTAGGGCAGCTACAGAGCTGGTAAGCACAGCTTATGCATGCAGAATGATCAGGCGCGTTCGCCTGTTGAACCCAGAGGTCTGAACTCGGTCTGTCAGCCGAGCTAGGTCCGCAAACCTATTCGTATTATTCGAGTCCTCTTGACAGAAACTCTCGGTTTTATGTACTTAACTCGAGCAGTAAGACAGCTACAGAGCGCATATTTACAGAAACTGATTCAGAATCGTCAGTTGCGTTTGTTGAATCCAGAGCTCTGAACTCGGTCTTCTGCCCGATCGAGAATCGCGAAATTACTCGTATTGGTCGACCCATCTTCAGAAGTGCTCTCGATCTTCTTCACTCAACTTGCGCTGAGAGAATGCTACAGTGCTGGTTGTCATATGAATCGATTTAATGAGATCATGCGCGTCCGCCGATCGAATCCATAGCTCGGAACTCGGTCTGCTGCCCGAACTAGGTTCGCGAAACTATTGTATTGTTCGGGTCATCCTGAGAGATGCTGTCGATTTTCTGCACTGACCTCGGGCTGTAGAGGGGCTGCGGGGCTGGTAATGACAGGAGTCGATTCGCAAACATCAGACGCGTCCGCTTGTCGCATTCAGAGGTCAAAAAATATTCACTATGAGTCAGAATGTTGGTAGGTGCTGTCGGTTTTCTCAACTTAAGTCGAGCTTGGAAGCTCTACGAGTTCCCCGGCGGTAACCAAGGTTGACGGTTTACCGCCGGCGCCCAGTTTTGAAATTCGTTTTGCAAATTTGAGTTTTTATTCTATGCAGTGTATCATGGCGCTTTCGATGGTGCAATTCTTAGGGCTCTAGCTACATTATATCGATCAAAAGACTGCGGGGAACCAGTATTCTGTACGACCGAAAATACGATGTCTTTATTTTTGAGACTGGTATTGAGAAGCGTTTTTCTGCTGTGATCTCGAATCTCACTTGTCTATTCAGAGCTCTACGAGGGTCCCGGCGGTAACCTGGTTGACGGTTTACCGCCGGATCCCAGTCAGTGGACGCTTACAAGTCTTCCTTGCGCGCTCTGCAGGGCCCCACGCATCGTAAACGACGCCCCTGCAAGCGTCTCCTGCGAGTTTCCAGCGTCCCGCGCATCGTTTCAGGCGGCCTGGCAAAGGTCTCCGTGCGGCGTTCCGCGCTTGCCTTCGCTATCCGGGTTTTGGACGCTTACAAGTGAACGCTTACAAGTGCCTCGTAGAGCTCTGATGGTAGAAGAGCTAGAGGAATTCGGCGACAGGGCGAAGCTAGTTGACGAAATGCCAAAACGGGACGCGATCATACCTTCCGCGACCTGGCTCAGCCGATTTTGCAGTTCTAACAATTCGTTTGGCTGCTAGAGCGAAGCTTGGCATTACAGAAGTTACCTCACTAATTCTTAGTTGATTCCGTCCAAAAAATCTCCCGAGCGAAGCCAGGGACCGACTGCACGTTGGCAGTCCAATTCTCCAGTTTGCAGAAACTGCCACCAGAAGCTATCTGCTTGAACTGCTAGTTCTCTCAGACGTCTGCTTGTACTTCTAGTGCCTCGTAGAGCTCTGATGGTAGACGAGAGGCATTCGGCGACGGGGTGGAGCTAGTTGGCGAAATGCCAAAAAGGGACGCGATCATAGCTTCCGCGGCCTGGCTCAGCCGATTTCGCAGTTCTAACAATTCGTTTGGGCTGACGCTTGGCATAACAGAAGTTATCTAATACATTCTCAGTTCATTGCATCGAAAATTTTCCCGAGCGAAGCCAGGCGCTGACTTCACGTTGACAGTCCAAAAATGCAATTTTCCAGTTTTGCAGAAAATACCATCATAAGCTATCTGATTGCACTGGACGCCGGCGGTAAACCGTCACCTTTGTTACCGCCGGGGGACTCGTAGAGCTTCCTGACAGTATAAACTGTGGAAAAAAAAACTCCAGAGAACGACTAGTTTTTCATCCCAAGCGATTTCAGACCAAGATGAGTCTAACAAAAAACAAAGAGTTTCGCGACCCAGTTCGAGTATCAAACTGAGTTCAGACCTCTGAATGGGACAGGCGGACGCGTCTGATGTCTGCGAATCGACTTATGTGATGACCAGCCCCCCTACAGCCCGAGTTAAGTGCAGAAAAACGACAGCATCTCTCAGGATAACTCGAATAATAGAATAAGTTTGCAGACCCAGTTCGAGCGCTTCAGAATCGACCGACGGACGCGCCTGATATGTGCAAATCGATTCCTGAGACCAGCAGCACTGTAGCGCTCCCCCAGCACGAGTGGAGTGCATAAAATTGAGAGCACCTCTCAAGACGATTCGGACAATACGAATAGTTTCGCAAACCTAGCTCGGGCAGCAGGCCGAGTTCAGAGCTCTCGATTCAACAGACGAGCGCGCCTGATAATTCCCAAGATTTCTGTGACTATGAGCTCTGTAGCTGCCCTGCAGCTCGAGCTAAGTTCAGAAATCCGAGAGCATCTGTCTAGATGACTCGAATAATACGAAGGTTTGCGGACCTAGCTCGGCTAGTAGACCGAGTTCAGACCTCCGGATTCAACCGGCGAACGCGCCTGATGATTCTGAATGCGTTAGGTGTGCTCACCAGCTCTGTAGCTGCCCTACAGTTCGAGTTAAATACAAAATACCGACAACGCGTATCAAGATAACTCGAAACGGGCGTCCCGCGGGGGCGCTTTTTGGCAGTAAAAGGTACCCGATCGAGCTGAGATCAAGATGGCGAGCGGGAATAAGATCGAATATCACGGGACAAAATACTAGAGCTCTAACGAATTGTTGAATTCCGAGAACAAAACTGGCGCCGGCGGTAAACCGTCAACCTGGTCACCGCCGGGAACCTCGTAGAGCTCATTTCCCGCGTAAGAGTGCTCGAGTCGAAAGAGAGAGCTTCTGAAAGCATTTCTCGAAAAACAGAAAAAATGATTTTCTTCGTGTATGGTTCCTCAAAGTGTTTTGATAGTAAAAGTGCGCCTACAGAGCTCATGCTAAGACAGAGAGGCCCTCATACTCGTTTACAGGTGCGAAAAATCTGCTTTCTCAAAATGAATTGTCAAATATCTTTCAAAAAATTGCAAAACCACCCAAAAGTTATCACTTTGTCCTTTCTGGCCGGGTCGGTGAACTAGCTCCACCCCGCGCCGGAATTCCTCTAGCTCATCGATGACGAAGAGCTCTACGAGGTATTTTCAACCGACCAAAAGTCAGCAAAAGGTCCGTCGAAATCTTTCTTGCCAACTAGCTCTCCAGCGCCCCGGAATTACTCTTTAAGCTTCCAGCAATAACTTGCTAAGGGAAGCTCTACGAGTTACTTCTAGTTCTCTCAGGCGTCTGCTTGCACTTCTAGTGCCTCGTAGAGCTCTGATGGTAGAAGAGCTAGAGGAATTTGGCGACAGGGTGGAGCTAGTTGGCGAAATGTCGAAAAGGGACGCGATCATACCTTTCGCGGCCTGGCTCAGCCGATTTTGCAGTTCTAACAATTCGTTTGGACTGCTATTTGCGCAGAGCGAAGCTTGGCATTACAGAAGTTACCTCAAACCTTCTTCAGTCTTCCGTCGAAAAATTATCCCGGCGAAAGACAGGACCGGACTTCACGTTGGCAGTCCAAAAATGCAAATTTTCTCCAGTTTGCAGAAAATGGCCCCATTCATAATCTTATCTGCTTGCACTTCTAGTTCTCTCAGGCGTCTGCTTGCACTTCTAGTGCCTCGTAGAGCTCTGATGGTAGAAGAGCTAGAGGAATTCGGCGACAGGGTGGAGCTAGTTGGCGAAATGTAGAAAAGGGACGCGATCATACCTTCCGCGGCCTGGCTCAGCCGATTTTGCAGTTCTAACAATTCGTTTGGGCTGCTATTTGCGCAGAGCGAAATTTTGCATTACAGAAGTTACCTCGCAAATTCTGAGTTCATTCCGTCGAAAAATTCCCCCGGGCGAAGCCAGGGGCCGACATCACGTTGACAGTCCAAAAATGCAATTTTCCAGTTTTACAGAAAATACCATCAGAAGCTATCTGCTTGCACTTCTAGTTCTCTCAGGCGTCTGCTTGCACTTCTAGTGCCTCGTAGAGCTCTGATGGTAGAAGAGCTAGAGGAATTCGGCGACAGGGTGGAGCTAGTTGGCGAAATGTCGAAAAGGGGCGCGATCATACCTTCCGCGGCCTGGCTCGGCCGATTTTGCAGTTCTAACAATTCGTTTGGGCTGCTATTTGCGCAGAGCGAAGCTTGGCATTCCAGAAGTTACCTCACAAATTCTTAGTTCATTCCGTCGAAAAATTCTCCCGAGCGAAGCCAGGGACACACTTCGCGTTGGCAGTCCAAAAATGCAATTTTCCAGTTTTGCAGAAAATGCCATCAGAAGCTATCTGCTTGCACTTCTAGTTCTCTCAGGCGTCTGCTTGCACTTCTAGTGTCTCGCAGAGCTCTGATGGTAGAAGAGCTAGAGGAATTCGGCGACAGGGTGGAGCTAGTTGGCGAAATGTCGAAAAGGGACGCGATCATACCTTCCGCGGCCTGGCTCAGCCGATTTTGCAGTTCTAAAAATTCGTTTGGGCTGCTATATGCGCAGAGCGAAGATTGGTATTCCAGAAGTTACCTCACAACTTCTTAGTTCATTCCGTCGAAAAATTCTCCCGAGCGAAGCCAGGGACCGACTTCACGTTGGCAGTCCAAAAATGCAATTTCCAGTTTTGCAGAAAATGCCATCAGAAGCTATCTGCTTGCACTTCTAGTTCTCTCAGGCGTCTGCTTGCACTTCTAGTGCCTCGTAGAGCTCTGATGGTAGAAGAGCTAGAGGAATTCGGCGACAGGGTGGAGCTAGTTGGCGAAATGTCGAAAAGGGATGCGATCATAGCTTCCGCGGCCTGGCTCAGCCGATTTTGCAGTTCTAACAATTCGTTTGGGCTGCTATTTGCGCAGAGCGAAGCTTGGCATTACAGAAGTTATCTCATACATTCTCAGTTCATTCCGTCGAAATATTCTCCCGAGCGAAGCCAGGGACCGACTTCACGTTGGCAGTCCAAAAATACCTCGTAGAGCTCTTCGGCATCGATGAGCTAGAGGAATTCCGGCGCGGGGTGGAGCTAGTTGGCCGACCCGACCAAAAGAGACAATGTGATAACCTTGGGTCGGTTTTGCTGTGATTTGAAAGATATTTGACAATTCATTTTGAGAATCGGTATTTTTCTCACGTGTAGTGGGTTATGCCGCGTCTGCCAGTTAAATTCTCAGGTCCGTAGCTGCAATATTACTATCAAAAGACTTGCTGGAAGCAACTGCGTTCCGAGTCATCTTGACACGCGTTCACGGTTTTCTGTACTTAACTCGAGATTTTGAGAGATACAGAGCTGATGCTTACAGAAACCGATTCAGAATGATCAGGCGCGTTCGCCTGTTGCATCCAGAGGCCTGAACTCGGTCTGCTACTCGAGCTAGGTCCGTAAAAGGCATCTTCACCAGTGATGCACTCAAGATTCAGAGGAGCTACAGAGCTGGTACGCACATAAACTGATTCAGTATCACCAGGCGCTTGCGTCTGTTGCATCGAGAGGCCTGAACTCGTTCTGCTAGGCGAGCTAGGTCCACAACGCTATTCGTATTTCTCAAGTTCTCTTTAGAGGCGCTGTCGGTATTCTGCACTTCACTCTAGCTGTAGCACAGCTACAGAGGTGGTACGCACAGAAACCGATACAGAATCATCAAGGGCGTTTGGCTGAAGCATCTAGAGCTCTGAACAGATTCTGCTTCTCGAGCTAAGTCCGCAAAACTATTTGTATGCGATCGATTTTTTAGAGTTTTTTGGCTCTCGCTTAAGCTTGTTTCACGTGTTCCGAGGAGCTGGGCAAGAAAAGAGCTCTACGAGGTCCCCGGCGGTAGCCAGGTTGACGGTTTACCGCCGGCGCCCAGTACCTCGTAGAGCTCTTCGGCATCGATGAGCTAGAGGAATTCGGGCGCGGGGTGGAGCTAGTTGGCCGACCCGGCCGAGGCGGACAATGTGACAACTTTTGGGTGGTTTTGCGAAATTTTGAAAGATATTTGACAATTCATTTTGAGAAAGCAGATTTTTCGCACCTGTAATCGACTATGAGGGCCTCTCTGTCTTAGTATGAGCTCTGTAGGCGGACTTTCACTATCAAAACACTTGGCGAAACCATCTTTGTGTCGACGCGAAAAAAATGAATTTTTCCCTTTTTCGAGAAATGCTTCCAGAAGCTCTCTCTTTCGACTCTGAGCACTCTTACGCGTGAAAGGAGCTCTACGAGGTTCCCGGCGGTGACCAGGTTGACGGTTCACCGCCGGCGCCAGTGTGTGTTCTCTTTGCTCTCCGGGTTTTAGATGTTATCAAGTTCCCGGAGAGCTCGCTGAGAGCTTAAAGATTTAAAATTACAAGCCGGACAGTGGTTTTGCCCGCCAGGAGCGTCTTTCCGTCCCTCCACGTTCCCTGCAGCGACCCGCCTGAGCCGGCAACGGGTCCGGGAGAGCTTTCGGCGAGCTTCCGCGCGTGCCTGCACGCGTGCAGGCACGCATGGAAGCGCCCCTGACAGCGCTTCAGCAGCGCTGCAGGGGGCCTCCCCAGAGCGCCAGACGAGCTTTACGAGAGCGTTGGAGGGCTCACGAGCTGTACGAGAGCGTTAGAGGGCTCGCCAGGAAAGCTTTCTGGTGTGTTTGCCCTTTGCTCCCCGGGTTTTGGACGCTACCATGCATAGATTCACGGAGAGCTCTCTGAGAGCTAAGGGGTTTTAGATTAGAAGCCGGACGGTGGTGGTGCCCGCCAGTTGCTCATCTCCGCCGCTCCACGATTCCCGCAGCAACCTGTAAAACTGGACGCTGGCGGTAACGTCAATCTTTCTTACCGCCGGAGGACTCGTAGAGCTTCCTGACCCTATATCTCGTAGAGCTCATCGGCATCGATGAGCTAGAGGAATTCCGGCGCGGGGTGGAGCTAGTACCTCGTAGAGCTCTTCGGCATCGATGAGCTAGAGAAATTCCGACGGGGGTTGGAGCTAGTTGGTCGACCCGGCCAGAAAGGACAAAGTGATAATTTACCTCGTAGAGCTCTTCGGGATCGATGAGCTAGAGGAATTCCGGAGCGAGGTGGAGCTAGTTGGCCCACACGGCCGAGGCGGACAATGTGGTAACTTTTGGGTGATTTTGCGATTTTTTGAAATATATTTGACCATTTATTTTGAGAAAGCAGATTTTTTCGCATCTGTAGACAACTATGAGGGCCTCAGCGTCTTAATATGAGCTCTCTACATGCACTCTTACGATCAAAACACTTGGCGGAACCAACTTCATGTCGACATGAGAAAAATCATGTTTTCTCTTTTCTGAGAAATGCTTCCAGAAGCCCTCTCGTTTGATACTGAGCACTCTTACGCGTGTTAGGAGCTCTACGAGGTTCCCGGCGGTGACCAGGTTGACGGTTCACCGCCGGCGCCAGTTTGGGTGGTTTTGCAATTTTTTGAAAGATATTTGACAATTCATTAAGCAGATTTTTCGCACCTGTAAACGACTGTGAGGGCCTCTCTGTCTTAGTATGAGCTCCGTAGGCGCTCTTTTATTATCAAAACACTTGGAGCAACCATCTTCATATCGACACGAAAATCATTTTTTTCCCTTTTCGAGAAATGCTTCCAGAAGCTCTCTCTTTCGACTCTGAGCACTCTTACGCGTGAAAGAAGGAGCTCTACGAGGTTCCCGGCGGTGACCAGGTTAACGGTTCACCGCCGGCGCCAGTTGGCCGACCCGGCCTTAAGAGACAAAGTAGTGACTTTGGGTCGTTTTTGGTAAGATTTGAAAGATATTTGACAATTCATTTTAACAAACCAGATTTTTCTCACGTGTACTGGGTTATGCCGCGTCTGCCAGTTAAATTTTCAGGTCCGTAGCTGCAATATTACTATCGAAAGACTTGCAGGAACCGCTTTTGGATGGAAACCGAAAAATCGTTTTTTTTCGAATTTCTCGGCTCTCGCTTTAGAAGCTTCCTTTATGTTTTCCGAGTAGCGCTGTGCAAGAAAAGAGCTCTACGAGGTGCCCGGCGGTGACCTGGTTGACGGTTCACCGCCGGTTTCCAGTATAATGTCGAAAAAACTGCAGAGAACGAATAGTTTTTCAGCCTGAGCGATTTCAGACCTCTCGATGCAACAGCCAAGCGCTTCTCATGCTTCTGGATCGTTTCCTGTGCGCACGAGCTCCGTAGCTCTCCTACAGCCCGAGTTGCGTGCGAAAATCGACAGCACCTCTCAAGATCACTCGAACAATACGAATAGTTTGGCAAACCTAGTTCGAGTGTCAGACCGAGTTCAGACCTCTGAATTTCAGGTTTGCGTTCTCTTTGCTCTCGTACCTCGTAGAGCTCTTCGTTATCGATGAGCTAGAGGAATTCCGGCGCGGCGCGGAGCTAGTTGGCCGACCCGACCAGAAAGGACAAAGTGGTGACTTTGGGTCAATTTTTCCCGGGGAGCTCGCTGAGAGCTAAAGGGTTTAAGATTAGTAGCCGGAGGGTGGTGGTGCCCGCCAGGAGCTCCTCCACGGCGGTCCACAGGCCTCACAGAAACTTCGGCGGCCCGGCAGGGCGTCTGGGCGAGCTTCTGGCAGGCTTCCACGCGTGCCTGCATGCGTGCAGGCACGCATTGAAGCGATTCTGGCAGCGCTTCCGCAGCGCTCCAGGGGGGCCTCCCAAGGCTCTCCAGGAAAGATTTCCTCTCCGGGTTTTGGACGCTGCCAAGTGACTCGTAGAGCTCCCCTAAGCTAGCAGCTGGAAGCTTAAGAGTAATACCTCGTGGAGCTCTTCGGCGTCGATGAGCTAGAGGAATTCCGGCGCGGGATGGAGCTAGTAACTCGTAGAGTTTCCTCAGCAAGTTATTGCTGAGAGCTTCAGGGAAGTTTCCGGAGAGCTCGCTGAGAGCTAAAGGGTTCGTTAGAAGCCGGACGGTGGTGGTGCCCGACAGCAGCCCATCTCCGCCGCTCCACGATCCTCGCAGCAGCTCGCGTGACCCGGCAACTGGTCCGGGAGAGCTTTCGGCAAGCTTGCACGCTTGCCTGCGCGCGTGCAAGTTCCCGGAGAGCTCTCTGAGGGCTCAAGGGTTTAAGATTAGAAGCCGGACTGTGGTGGTGCCCGCCAGCAGCCCATCTTCGCCGGTCCAGAATCCCCGCAGCGGTTGGTTCTGCCCGGCAGCGTGTCCGGGAGAGCTTCCGGCAAGCTTCCACGCTTGCCCCCACGCGTGCAGGCACGCGTGGAAGCGTTCCTGGCATCGTTTCAAAGACGCTGCAGGGGGGCGCCCCGGGCCCCAGAAGAGCTTCACGAGAGTTTCTTTGGGCTTGCCAGAACGGCTTTTCAAAGCGTGTCCTCTTTGCTCTCCGGGTTTACCTCGTAGATTGGGCGCCACCAAGTGTTCCTGACAGCGCTTCACAAGCGCTTCACGGGAGCCCCCGTACCTCGTAGAGCTCTTCGGCATCGATGAGCTAGAGGAATTCCGGCGCGGGGCGGAGCTGGTTGGCCGAGCCGGCCGAGGCGGACAATGTGATAACTTTTCGGTGGTTTTGCGAAAATTTGAAAGATATTTGACCATTTATTTTGAGAAATCAGATTTTGACGCCGAGCATTGGCATATAAACTTCTCTCTAACAGCAGCTCAGCTCTCTCGATGTATTTTTACATGAGCTGACTTCCAGGAACTAAGCGAAAATGAACATCGAAAACATAGAATTTGAAGATTTTCGAAAAATCTCAATTTTTTGACTCTGTGTCGATTCTCTGCACTCTTACCAGTGAGAGGAGCTCTACGAGGTTCCCAGCGGTGACCAGGTTGACGGTTCACCGCCGGCGCCAGTTCGCTCTGCGGGTTTTGCGCGCTACCAATTCTTAACTCGTAGAGCTTCCCTGAGCAAGTAATACCTCGTAGAGCTCTTCGGCATCGATGAGCTAGAGCAATTCCGGCGTGGGATGGAGCTAGTTGGCCGACCCGGCCAGAACGGACACAGTGATAATTTTTGGGTGGTTTTGCGAATATTTAAAATATATTTGATCATATATTTTAAGAAAGCTTTTTTTCTCGCACCTGTGGACGACTATGAGGGCCTCTCCGTAACTCGTAGAGCTTCCCTTAGCAAGTTATCGCTGGAAGCTAAGAGTAGTTCCGGGGCGCTGGAGAGCTAGTTGGCAATAAAAATCTCGACGGACCTTTTGGTGACTTTTGGTCAGTTGAAAATTTTGTTCTCGAAATTCAACCATTCGTTAGAGCTCTAGTATTTTTTACCGTGATATTCGATCTTATTCCCGCTCGCCATCTTGATCTCAGCTCGATCGGGTAGCTTTAACTGCCAAAAAGCAGGCAGGCGGGATCGGCCGTTTCGAGTCATCTTGATACGCGTTCTCAGTATTTTGTACGGGCAGCTACAGAGCTGGTCACTACACCTATCGCATTCAGAATCATTAGGCGCGTTCGCCTGTTGAACCCAGAGGTCTGAACTCGGTCTGCTAGCCGAGCTAGGTCCGCAAACCTATTTGTATAATTCGAGTCATCTTGACAGACGCTCTCGGTTTTCGGTACTTAACTCGAGCTGTAGAGCAGCTACAGAGCTCATAGTCACAGAAATCGATTGGGAGTCATCAGGCGCGTTCGTCTGTTGAATCGAGAGATCTGAACTCGGCCTGCTGCCCGAGCTAGGGTCGCGAAACTATTCGTATTCTCCGAATCATCTTGAGAAGTGCTCTCAATTTTCTGCAATCAACTCGTGCTGGGAGAGGGCTACAGTGCTGCTGGTCACAGAAATCGATTCGGACAAATCAGGCACGTCCGTCCGTCGAACCCAAAACTCGGAATGTCGGTTTTCTGCATTTAACTCGGGCTGTAGGGGGGCTGCAGTGCTGTTAATCACATGAGTCGATTCGGAGACATCAGACGCGTCCGCCTGTCGCATTCAGAGGTCTGAACTCGGTTTGATATTCGAACTGTGCTGCGAAACGGTTTTTTTGGGTTAGAGTCATCTTGAGAGGTCCGAAATCGCTTGGGCTGAAAAACTAGTCGTTCTCTGGAGTTTTTTCCCACATTATATACTGTCAGGAAACTCTCTGAGTCCCCCGGCGGTAAGAAAGGTTGACGGTTTACCGCCGGCGCCCAGTCTGAATATGAGCTCTGTAGATGCGCTTTTACTATCAAAACACTTGGCGAAACCAACTTCATGTTTTCTTATTTTCGAGAAATGCTTCCAGAAGCCCTCTCTTTTGATGCTGAGCACTCTCACGCGTGCCAGGACCTCTACGAGGTTCCCGGCGGTGTCCAGGTTGACGGTTCACCGCCGGCGCCAGTTGCTAGAAGCTTAAGAGTAATAGCTCGTAGAGCTCTTCGGCATCGATGAGCTAGACGAATTTCCCGGAGAGCTCGCTGAGAGCTAAAGAATTCAAGTTTAGAAGCCGGACGGTGGTGGTGCCCGCCAGGAGCTCTTCCACGGCGGTTCACGTTCCCCGCGGCAACTCGTCCGGCCCGGCAACGTGTCCGGGAGAGGTTCTGGCAAGCTTCCACCCGTGCTTGCACGCGTACAGGCACGTAACTCGTAGAGCTTCCCTTAGCAAGTTATTGCTGGAAGTTTAAGAGTAATTCCGGGGCGCTGGAGAGCTAGTTGGCAAGAAAAATCTCGACGGACCTTTTGGTGACTTTTGGTCGGTTGAAAATTTTCTTCTCAAAGTTTGAACATTCGTTAGAGCGCTAGCATTTTTTCCCGTGATATTCGATCTTATTCCCGCTCGCCGTCTTGATCTCAGCTCGATCAGATACGTTTTACTGCCAAAAAGCAGACAGGCGGGATCGCCCGTTTCGGGTCATCTTGTCACGCGGTGACGTTTTTCTCAAGATAACTCGAGTTTCAGACAGCTACAGAGCTGGTAAGCACAGCTAATCGATTCAGAATGATCAGGCGCGTTCGCCTGTTGAACCCAGAGGTCTGAACTCGGTCTGCTAGCGAGCTAGGTCCGCAAAACAGTTTCGTATTATTCGAGTCATCTGACCGACGCTCTTCGGTTTCGACTTTTTTTTAACTCGAGCTAAGGACCCAGCTAAGAAGCGATAGCGTCCAGAATCTGACAGGAATCATCAGTGGCCGTTGTGTGTTGAATCCAGAGCTCTGAACTAGGTCTGCTGACCGATCTAGAATTGCGAAACTATTCGTATTGTTCGAGTCATCTTGAGAGATGCTGTCGGTTCTCTGCACTTAACTCGGGCTGTAGGGGGGCTGCATGGCTGGTAATCACTGGAATCGATTCGGAGACATCAGGCGCGTCCGCCTTTCGAATCCAGAGCTCCGAAATCTGTCTGCTGCCCGAACTAGGTCCGCGAAACTATTCGTATTGTTCGAGTCATCCTGAGAGGTGCTGTCGGTTTCCTGCACTTAACTCGGGCTCTAGGGGGGGCTGCAGGGCTGGTAATCACAGGAAGCGATTCAGAGACATCAGACGCGTCCGCCTGTCGCATGCAGAGGTCTGAACTCGGTCTGATACTCGAGCTAGGTTTGCCAAACTATTCGTATTGTTCGAGTCATCTTGAGAGATGCTGTCGATTTTCGCACGTAACTCGGGCTGTAGGAGAGCTACAGAGCTCGTACAGAAGACAATTTTCTCTTTTTTTTTCCCAAGGAAAAAGAAGCATCGGGGGCGTTCGGCTGTTGCACCCGAGATGTTTGAAATTGCTTGGGCTGAAAACCTATATTTTTCTGTTCATTTTTTTCGACATTATATGTTGTCAGGAAGCTCTACGAGTCCCCCGGCGGCAACAAAGGTTGACGGTTTACCGCCGGCGCCCAGTGTGGAAGCGATTCTGGCAGCGCTTCGGCAGCGGTAAGCACAGCTAATCGACTCAGAATGATCAGACGCGTTCGTCGTTGAACCCAGAGGTCTGAACTCGGTCTGCTAGCCGAGCTAGGTTAGCAAACCTATTCGTATTATTTGAGTGATCTTGAAAGACGCTCTCGGTTTTCTCTACTTAACTCGAGCTACAGGAAAGCTACAGAGCTCATACGTACAGAATCTGATTCACAATCATCAGTGACCGGTGTCTGTTGAATCCAGAGCTCTGAACTCGGTCTGCTGCCCGATCTAGAACCGCGAAACTATTCGTATTGTTCGAGTCATCTTGAGAGATGCTGTCGGTTCTCTACACTTAACTCAGGCTGTAGGGGGGCTGCATGGCTGGTAATCACTGGAATAGATTCGGAGACATCAGGCGCGTCCGCCGTTCGAATCCAGGGTCCGAACTCTGTGTGCTGCCGAAACTAGTTTCGCGCAACTATTCGTACTGTTCGAGTGATCCTGAGAGGTGCTGTCGGTTTCCTGCACTTAACTCGGGCTGTAGGGGGGATGCAGGCTGGTAATCACAGCAATCGATTGAGAGACATGAGACGCGTCCGCCAGTGGCATGCAGAGGTCTGCACTCGGTCTGATACTCGAGCTAGGTTTGCCAAACTATTCGTATTGTTCGAGTCATCTTGAGAGGTGCTGTCGATTTACGCACGTAACTCGGGCTGTAGGAGAGCTACAGAGCTCGCAAAGAAGACAATCCAGAAGCATCGGGGGCGTTCGGCTGTTGCATTCGAGAGGTCTCAAATTGCTTGGGCTGAAAAACTATTTTTTCGTTTTTTTTTTTGGGGGACATTATATTTTATCAGGAAGCTCTACGAGTCCCCCGGCGGTAAGAAAGGTTGACGGTTTGCCGCCGGCGCCAGTAATTCCGGCGCGCTCGAGAGCTAGTTGGCAAGAAAAATCTCGACGGAACTTTTGGTGACTTTTGGTCGGTTGAAAATTTTGTGCTCGAAATTTGACTATTCGTTAGAGCTCTAGTATTTTTTCCCGTGATATTCGATCTTATTCCCGCTCGCCATCTTGATCTCAGCTCGATCGGGTGAAAATTACTATCGAAAAGCACTGTGGCGGGATCGGCCGTTTCGAGTCATCTTGATACGCGCTGACGGTTTTCTGAACATAACTCGAGCTTTAGGACAGCTACAAAGCTGGTAAGCACAGCTAATCGATTCAGATTGATCAGGCGCCTTCGCCTGTTGAATCCAGAGGTCTGGACTCGGTCTGCTAGCCGAGCTAGGTCCGCAAACCTATTCGTATTATTCGAGTCGACTTGACAGAAACTCTCGGTTTTCTGTACTTAACTCGAGCTGTAGGACAGCTACAGTGCTGATATTTACAGACCGATTCCGAATCATCTGTTGCGTTTCTCTGTCGAATCCAGAGCTCTGAACTCGGTCTGCTGCCCGATCTAGAATCACGAAATTATCCGTATTGGTCGAGTCATCTTGAGAAGTGCTCTCGGTTTTCTTCACTCAACTCGCGCTGAGGGGGGCTACAGTGCTGGTGGTCAGAGGAATCGATTTCAAGACATCAGGCGCGTCCGCCTGTCGAATCCAGAGCTCGGAGGCTCTGAAACTACTGCATTGTTCGAGTCATCCTGAGAGGTGCTGTCGGTTTTCTTCACTTAACTCGGGCTGTACGGGGGCTGCAGGGCTGATAATGACAGGAGTCGATTCGCAGACATCAGACGCGTCTGCCTGTCGCATTCAGAGGTAAAAAAATATCCACTATGAGTCGGAATGTTGGTAGGTGCTGTCGGTTTTCTCAACTTAAGTCGAGCTAGGAAGCTCTACGAGTCTCCCGGCGGTAACCAAGGTTGACGGTTTACCGCCGGCGCCCAGTTGGCCCACCCGGCCGAGGCGGACAATGTGACAACTTTCGGGTCGTTTCGCGAATGACTCGTAGAGCTTCTCTCGTAGAGTAATTCCTCGTAGAGCTCTTCGTCATCGATGAGCTAGAGGAATTCCGGCGCGGGGTGGAGCTAGTCGGACCACCCGGCCAGAAAGGACAAAGTGATAACTTTTCGGTGGTTTTGCATTTTTTCAAAGATATTTGACCATTTATTTTGAGGAAGCAGATTTTTCGCAACTGTAGACGACTATGAGGGCCTCTGCGACTTAATCTGAGCTCTCTAGATGCACTTTTACTATCAAAACACTTGGCGAAACCAACTTTATGTCGACATCAAAAAAAACATGTTTTCTCTTCTTCGAGAAATGCTTCCAGAAGCCCTTTCTTTTGATGCTGAGCACTCTTACGCGTGTCAGGAGCTCTACGAGGTTCCCGGCGGTGACCAGGTTGACGGTTCACCGTCGGCGCCAGTTCGAACGCGCTGGAGAGCTAGTTGGCAAGAAAAATCTCGACGGAACTTTTGATGATATTTGGTCAGTTGAAAATTTTGTTCTCGAAATTCAACCATTCGTTAGAGCTCTGGTAGTTTTTCCCGTGATATTCGATCTCATTCCCGCTCGCCATCTTGATCTCATCTTGATCGGGTGAATATTACTATCGAAAAGCACGGTGGCGGGATCGGCCGTTTTGAGTCATCTTGATACGCGCTGACGGTTTTCTGAACATAACTCGGGCTTCGGGACAGCTACAGAGCTGGTAAGCACAGCTAATCGATCTAGAATGATTAGGCGCGTTCGCCTGTTTAATCGAGAGGTCTGAACTCGGTTTGTTAGCCGAGCTAGGTTCGCGAACCTATTCGTATTATTCGAGTCATCTTGACAGGAACTCTCGGTTTTCTGTACTTAACTCGAGCTGTAGGACAGCTACAGTGCTGATATTTACAGAAACCGATTCCGAATCATCTGTTGCGTTTGTCTGTCGAATTCAGAGCTCTGAACTCGGTCTGCTGCCCGATCTAGAATCACGAAATTATCCGTATTGGTCGAGTCATCTTGAGAAGTGCTCTCGGTTTTCTTCACCCAACTCGCGCTGAGGGGGGCTACAGTGCTGGTGGTCACAGGAATCGATTTGAAGACATCAGGCGCGTCCGCCTGTCGAATCCAGAGCTCGGAACTCGGTCTGCTGCCCGATTGGGTCTGCGAAGCTACTGTATTGTTCGAGTCATCCTAAGAGCTGCTGTCGGTTTTCTGCACTTAACTCAGGCTGTAGGGGGGCTGCAGGGCTGGTAATGACAGGAGTCGATTCGCAGACATCAGACGGGTCTGTCTGTCGCATTCAGAGGTCAAAAAATATTCAGTATGAGTCGGAATGTTGGTAGGTGCTGTCGGTTTTCTCACTTTAAGTCGAGCTAGGAAGCTCTACGAGTCTCCCGGCGGTAACCAAGGTTGACGGTTTACCGCCGGCGCCCAGTTGACAATTCATTTTGAGAAAGCAGATTTTTCGCACCTGTAACCGATTATGAGGGCCTCTCTGTCTTAGTATGAGCTCTGTAGGCGCACGTTTACTATCAAAACACTTGGCGGAACCATCTCCATGTCGACGCGAAAAAAATCATTTTTTCTCTTTTTCGAGAAATGCTTCCAGAAGCTCTCTCTTTCGACTCCGAGCACTCTTACGCGTGAAATGAGCTCTGCGAGGTTCCCGGCGGTGACCAGGTTGACGGTTCAGCGCCGGCGCCAGTTCCGGGGCGCTGGAGAGCTAGCTGGCAAGAAAAATCTCGACGAACATTTTGATGACTTTTGGTCGGTTGAAAATTCGGTTCTCGAAATTCAACCATTCATTAGAGCTCTAGTATTTTTCCCGTGATATTCCATCTCATTACCGCTCGCCATCTTGATCTCAGCAGGTACCTTTTACTGCCAAAAAGCACTGCGGCGGGATCGCCCGTCTCGGGTCAGCTTGTCACGCGGTCACGGTTTTCTCAAGATAACTCGAGCTTCAGGACAGGTGCAGAGCTGGTAAGCACAGCTAATCGATTCAGAATAATCAGGCGCGTTAGCCTGTTGAACCCAGAGTCTGAACTCGGTCTGCTAGCCGAGCTGGGTTCGTAAACTTATTCGTATTATTCGAGTTATCTTGAGAGACGCTCTGGGTTTTCTGTACTTAAGTCGAGCTAAAGGACAGTACAGAGCTGATACGTACAGAATCTGATTCAGAATCTTCAGTGGCCTTTGTCTGTTGACTCCAGAGCTCTGAGCTCGGTCTGTTGCCCGATCTAGAATCCATCGCAAAAACTATTCGTATTGTTCGAGTTATCTTGAGAGATGCTGTTGGTTCTGCAGCTGCATGGATGGTAATCACTAGAATCGATTCGGAGACATCAGGCGCGTCCGCCTTCCGAATCCAGAGCTTCGAACTCTGTCTGCTGCCCGAACTAGGTCTGCGAAAATATTCGCATTGTTCGAGTCATCCTGACAGTTGCTGTCGGTTTCCTGCACTTAACTCGGGCTGTAGGGGGGCTGTTTGGCTGGTAATCACAGGAGTCGATTCGCAGACATCAGACGCGCCCACCTGTCGCATGCAGAGGTCTGAACTCGGTCCGACACTCGAGCTAGGTTTGCCAAACTATTCGTATTATTCGAGTCATCTTGAGAGGTGCTGTCGATTTTCACACGTAACTCGGGCTGTAGCAGAGCTAGAGAGCTCGTACAGAAGAGAATCCAGAAGCATCGGGGGCGTTCGGCTGTTGCATCCGAGAGGTTTGAAATTGCTTGGGCTGAAAAACTACATTTTCCGTGTTTTTTTTTCTACCTTATATGTTGTCAGGAAGCTCTACGAGTCCCCCGGCGGTAACAAAGGTTGACGGTTTACCGCCGGCGCCCAGTAATTCCGGGGCGCTGGAGAGCTAGTTGGCAAGAAAAATCTCGACGGACCTTTTGGTGACTTTTGGTTGAAAATTTTGTTCTCGAAATTCAACAATTCGTCAGAGCTCTAGTATTTTTTCCCGTGATATTCGATCTTATTCCCGCTCGCCATCTTGATCTCAGCTCGATCGGGTACCTTTCACTGCCAAAAAGCACTCCGGCGGGATCGGCCGTTTCGAGTTATCTTGGCACGTGATGTCGGGTTTTCTAAGATAACTCGAGCTTCTTTTTTTTTTCTTTTGTTTTATCTTTTTTTTTTTTTATTTTTTTTTTTCTTTTTTTTATGTTCTTTTTTTTTTTTTTTTTTTTTTTTTTTTTTTTTTTTTTTTTCTTTTTTCTTTTTGGGGTGGGGGGGGGCGGGTGGGGGGGGGGGGGTGGGGCCGCGGGGGGGGGGAGCTGGGGTGTGGGGGGCGGGGGGGGCCGGGGGGGGGGGGGGAGCGGGTGGGGGGGCGAGCGGGGGGGGTGGGGGGTGGGGAGGTCGGGGGGTGGGGGGGGGGGGGGGGGGGGGGGGGGCGACGGGGGGGGGTGGGGGGCCCGGGCTGAGGGGGGTGGGGGCGGTGGGCGGGCGTAGGCCGGGCGGGGGGGGGGGGCGGGGGGTGGGGGGGGCGTTCTTTTTCAGGACAGCTACAGAGCTAGTAAGCACAGCTAATCGATTCAGAATGATCAGGCGCGTTCGACTGTTGAACCCAGAGGTCTGAACTCGGTCTGCTAGCCGAGCTAGGTCCGCAAATCTATCGGTTTTCTGTACTTAACTCGATCTACAAGACAGCTAGAGCTGATACGTACAGAATCTGATTCAGAATCATCAGTGGCCGTTGTCTGTTGAATGCAGAGCTCTGAACTCGGTCTGCTGCCCGATCTAGAATCGCGAAACTATTCGTTTTGTTCGAGTCATCTTGAGAGATGCTGTCGGTTCTCTGCACTTAACTCGGAGTAGGGGGGCTACAGGGCTCGTACTTACAGAAATCGATTCAGAGACGTCAGGCGCGTCCGCCTGCCGAATCCAGAGATCGGAAATCGGTGTGCTGCCCGAACTAGGTCCGCGAAACTATTCGTATTGTTCGAGTCATCCTGAGAGGTGCTGTGGGTTTCCTGCACTTAGCTCGGGCTGTAGGGGGGGCTGCAGGGCTGGTAATCACAGGAATCGACTCAGAGACATCAGACGCGTTTGCAGAGATCTGAACTCGGTCTGATACTCGAGCTAGCTTTGCTAAACTATTCGTATTGTTCGAGTCATCTTGAGAGGTGCTGTCGATTATCGCACGTAACTCTGGCTGTAGGAGAGCTACAGAGCTCGTACAGAAGACAATCCAGAAGCATCGGGGCGTTCGGCTGTTGCATCCGAGAGGTCTGAAATTGCTTGGGTTGAAATTTTTTTTCTAGGTAATTTTTTTCGACATGACATGTTGTCAGGGAGCTCTACGAGTCCCCCGGCGGTAACAAAGGTTGACGGTTTACCGCCGGCGCCCATTCGCTCTCCGGGTTCTGGACGCTACCAAGTAACTCGTAGAGCTTCCCTGAGCTAGTTGCTGGAAGCTTAAGAGTAATTCCGGCGCTGGAGAGCTAGTTGGCAAGAAAAATCTCGACGGACCTTTTGCTGACTTTCGGTCGGTTGAAAATTTTGTTCTGGAAATTCAACAATTCGTTTGAGCTCTAGTATTTTTTCTGACCATATTCGATCTTATTCCCGCTCGCCGTCTCAATCTCAGCTCGATCGGGTGAATATTTCTGCAAAAAAGCATCGCGGCGGGATCGGCTGTTTCGAGTCATCTTGATACGCGTTGTCGGTATTTTGTACTTAACTCGAGCTGTAGGGCAGCTACAGAGCTCATTCTCACAGAAGTCGATTGCGAATCATCAGGCGCGTCCGTCTGTTCCATCTAGAGGTCTGAACTCGGTCTGCTGCCGGAGCTACGTCCGCCAAACTATTGGAGTCATCTTGAGAGGTGCTAACAGTTTTCTGCACTGAACTGGGGCTGTATGCCGGCCACAGGGCTCGTACTCAAAGAAATCGATTCAGAGTTATCAGGCGCGTCTGCCTGCCGAATCCAGAGCTCGGAATTCGGTGTGCTGCCCGAGCTAGATTTGCAAAACTATTCGTATTCGTCGAGTCATCTTGAGAGGTGCTGTCTGTTTTCTGCACTTAACTCGAGCTGTAAAGGGGCTGCAGGGTTGGTAATCACTGGAATCGATTCGGAGACATCAGTCGCGTCCACCTGTCGCATTCAGAGCTCTGAACTCGGGTTGCTCCCGAGCTAGGTCCGCGAACCTATTCGTATTGTTCGAGTCATCTTCAGAGGTGCTGTCGATTTTCTGCACTTAATTCGGGCTGTAAGGGGGCTGCAGGGCTGGTAATCACAGGGATCGATTCGGAGATATCAGGCGCGTCCGCCTGTCGCATTCAGATGTCTGAACTCGGTCTGATACTCGAGCTAGATTCGCGAAACTATTTCTATTGTTCGAGTGATCTTGAGAGGTGCTGTCGATTATCGCACGTAACTCGGGCTGTAACGGAGCTACGGAGCTCGTGCGCGCAGAAAACGATCCAGAAGCATGAGGGGCATAGGCTGTTGCATTGAGAGGTCTGAAATCGTTTAGAATGAGAAACTATTTGTTCTCTGCAAATTTTTCCGACATTATTTCTGCTCAGGAAGCTCTACGAGTCCCCCGGCGGTAACAAAGCTTGACAGTTTACCGCCGGCGCCCAGTTCCGGGGCGCTGGAGAGCTAGTTGGCAAGAAAAATCTCGACGGAACTTTTGATGTCTTTTGGTCAGTTGAAACTTTGGTTCTCGGAATTCAACAATTCGTTAGAGCTCTAGTGTTTTTTCCCGTGATATTCGATCTTATTCCCGCTCGCTATCTTAATCTCAGCTCGATCGGGTACCTTTTACTGCCAAAAAGCGCCCTGGCGGGATCGGCCGTTTCGAGTCATCTTGACGCGGTGTCGGTTTTCTCAAGATAACTCGAGCTTCAGGACAGCTACAGAGCTGGTAAGCACAGCTAATCGACTCAGAATGATCAGACGCGTTCGCCTGTTGAACCCAGAGGTCTGAACTCGGTCTGCTAGCCGAGCTAGGTTAGCAAACCTGTTCGCATTATTCGAGTCATCTTAAGACGCTCTCGGTTTTCTCAACTTAACTCGAGCTACAGGACAGCTACAGAGCTGATGCGTACATAATCTGAGTCAGAATCGTTAGTGGCCGTTGTCTGTTGAATCCAGAGCTCTGAACTCTGTCTGCTGCCCGATCTAGAATTGCAAAACTACTCGTATTGTTCGAGTCATCTTGAGAGATGCTGTCGGTTCTCTGCACTTAACTCGGGCTGTAGGGGGCTGGCTGCATGGCTGGTAATCACTGAAATCGATTTGGAGACATCAGGCGCGTCCGCCTTCCGAATCCGGAGCTCCGAACTCTTTCTGCTGCCCGAACTAGTTCCGTGTGCTGTCGGTTTCCTGCACTTAACTCGGGCTGTAGGGGGGTTTGCAGGGCTGGTAATCACAGGAATCGATTCAGATACATCAGACGCGTCCGCCTGTCGCATGCAGAGGTCTGAACTCGGTCTGATACTCGAGCCAGGTTTGCCAAGTTATTCGTATTGTTCGTCATCTTGAGAGGTGCTGTCGATTTACGCACGTAACTTGGGGCTGTAGGAGAGCTGCCTCGTACAGAAGAGAATCCAGAAGCATCGGGGGCGTTCGGCTGTTGCATCCGAGAGGTCTGAAATTGCTTGGGCTGAACAACTATTTTTTCGGTGTAATTTTTTTCCACATTATATGTTGTCAGGAAGCTCTACGAGTTCCCCAGCGGCAACAAAGGTTGACGGTTTACCGCCGGCGCCCAGTTGGCCCACCCGGCCGGGGCGGACAATGTGGCAACTTTTGGGTGGTTTTGCGAATATTCGAAAGATATTTAACCATTTATTTGGAGAAAGCAGATTTTTCGCACCTGTGGACGACTATGAGGGTCTCTGCGTCTTCATATGAGCTCTCTCGGTGCACTTTTACCATCAAAACACTTGGCGAAACCAACTTTACGTCGACCTGAGAAAAATCATGTTTCTCTTTTTCGAGAAATGCTTCCAGAAACCCTCTCTTTTGATGCTGAGCACTCTTACGCGTGCAAGGAGCTCTACGAGGTTCCCGGCGGTGACCAGGTTGCTCCACGAGGTTCCGGGCGGTGACCAGGTTGCTGCTGTCCCTCCTCGGGGGATCTCAGCGGTGACCTGGCCCGTCGGGGGCCTCCTCAAGCCTGTCTCCTCAGGCTGCCCCCTGGGCGGCCGTGGGCGCTCGTGGGTGCGCGCTGGCCCATAAGTTCGTGTACTTCGTCGGCTGCAACCTCCTGGACGTGCTGCGCATAGGTCGCTGCATTTGTACTCTGCTCGTGTTAGCGGGTGAGCCCACACGTGCCGCTGGAGGCGCAAGGCCGCTACCTGTTGCACTTGTATCTCTGCTGTTTGCTTGTGATACTCTTGGGAGCCCAGCACTTACCAGTTTTGCTCTGGCAGTTGAGGAGGACACTTTGACCGTTTTTGTTGCAGCAGATTTCATCACGTACCGACTTTCACCTTCACGGGGTTGGGATAAGTTTCTTGAAGAACTCGAGGACGAACACTATCGTGATCTGGAGGCTAGTAGGTGCCCTACTTGTCGAGCTTATCGGTATTCTACTTCCAGTTGTGGGCAGTGTGATCTTAAGAGAAAGATGGTTCCGACTTCTGATGATGATATGGGAACTGAGGGCAACGGAGAGAAGCGACAGAGGAAGCTCTTGGAAGATAGACGTCTTCTTGGTGATGCCGAGGGTGGTGGAGGAGGGGCAGGTAGTGGGAATGGAAGTGGTAGTAGTGGAGGAGGAGGAGGTGAAGCTGGATATCTGGCCACTATGCTCCGTGCACAGTTCGATGCCATGCGTGAAGATATGCAGAGGATGCTTATGCAGAACTCTGTTGACATCAAAGAGCAGATTCAAACGAGGGTATCAGAGCAGGTTGCCCCTATTGCTTCGTCGGTGCAGGAGATTCGTTCAGCTCAGGAGGCCCAGGCGAAAGAGATCAAAGCACTTCAGGCTCAGATGAACTTTAGGGATCCCTGGGCAGATTCATCATCTCTGGGAGGTGCGTCTACTCGTGACTCTCGTACTGCTGACTTCCAGAGGCCCTTTGTACCACATGTCCCGACTTGGATCCAGGTGAGCGGCTTCGCGCAAGAGGACCCCCGAAAGGTAGAAACTCGAGATAAGGCCAAGATCCAGATCGCCACGGTTAGGAACATGATAGGTAAGTTGTACACACTATCGCAAGCACGGGAGAGTGACGTTACTAAGATCTTCGACAGGGGTAGGACGGACGGGGATATCGCTTCCAATCGATTTGGTGTGACCAAGTTTCGCATATACTTCATGCCAGGGACTTCGAAAGAGACGGTCTGGGAAGTACGCAACGAGTGGGCCTCAGCCTGGTCCAGTTCTTGCCCTGATCTGGTCGGTTGCCAGAACAGTTTTGGACCATAGAAAGATCGACACCTCGGTTGGTTTGTCCAACCTGCACTGCAGGACCGACGTCGAGTTGGGGAGACTCGCAAGGCGACTGCGATCTTTCATAAGCTCAAGACTGTTGCCACCGCTCTCATCACTTTTGAGCCTGAAGGGCCTGCGAAGGCTTGGGCATACCTGCAGAAGGATAGTCAGAGTGATAAAGTGTGTGTAGGTACGTGGACGGATACCGTGGGATGGAAGTTCGTGGCCGAGCGGGTCCAGCACATCGATGCAGGTCTGGACTGCAAGACTTGGGAGAGGCAGGTGAGCAACAGCTCGTGACGGTGCCCAGCTTCTGTTGGAGGTTGGAACGTTCGGAGGTTGGGAAGATACACCTCCGAGTGCATGAATCACATTGCCGAATTAAAGATTTCCATCGTCGGGGTCCAAGAGAGCCAGTTTTTACACGACTTGGATCTTGCAGATGCGGGTTGGGATATACATCGCTCGGCAGATGAGGGGGAGAACGTGGGGAGACGGGCTGCCATCTTGTGCCGAGGTGTATGGAGACATCTGCTTATCGATGTTGTGTGTGGTCGTCGCTGGGTCATTGCGATCTTTCGCAAGCTCATCTTCGTTTCTGTCTATCCCCCTCATAAGGAGTCTGAGCGGGGTGCACAGGGTGAAGCACGCCGTTCTCCTGAAGGGTTTCTCGCGAGTTTCAAGCTCTATACGGACGTGCTATCGGATCTTGTTGCACATGTCTCTGCGGCCAAAAAGCGATTTCACATTGAGGAGGTTGTTATTTCGGCTGACGCCAACGTGGAGGTTTTCCCGCACCACAGGATCAATGGGGTGGAGGTTACGGGGGAGGCGGTGAAGGGGCCTATACGTAAGAGGGGGAGGTCTAGTGGAGGTGACGAAAGTAGAGCCAACAGGATGCGGGAGATGTACTCGGGGGCCTTTCTGAAGACCATGGGGGCCCTCAAGTTGCAGCTAGCTAACACTTTTGGGAATCGTCAGCCTACTTGGAGACACAATTCAAGCACATACGAGCACGTCTATGATTATCTTGCGGTCCCAGCTTCTTGGATGACTCCAGAGGTGACTTGTTCTTGGGTTGTGCCGTCCCAGGTCCCACGGTCGGAGGCGACGGAAAGGACGTTTAGCGATCACATGCTCTTGTGTGCCGAGATGCCCGCCCAGCATGCTCAGTTGAGGTATCGACGTCGGCCTCAGCTCAAGACCTGGAAGCTTCAGCCAGGGTTCGAGCTCCAGCAGGCAGCCGGCTTGGAGAGAGCGATCTGCCAGCCCGAGCTCGTGAATCAGATCCACACGGACGTAGGTTTTGAGGTCATGACACAGAGTATACTTGAGGGTGCCAGTGAGACTTTGGATATCTCCCGTTCTCGTGGTCAGCCTGTTTCAGACTATCCCAGATATTCGGAGGAGGATTTACTGATTAAGGAGGAGTTCTTTAAGGTCAGGAAGAGGTGGAGGGTGGCACGATATGGCGGGGCTAACGTGGGACAGGAGGAGTACGAGAGAGTCCAGGAGGAGTATAAGGGGACGGCTAAGCGGTGGCGTCGAGTTCGTAAGCGTCATGATCGTGCATGTGAGCTTTATCGTATTCGTGACGGTGTCCGTCGTAGGCCTGTTATTACGCACATGTATGTGGACGGGGTCCTCACGCGTGACCAGGAGAAGTGGATTGAGGGCCTTCGGCGTCATGGGCTCCTGAGGTACTCTAGCGATCCCCGCCGACAGGACACCAACGCGTGCTTGGATGAGCTCAAGAACCAGTGTAAGGCCCTGCGAGACTCTGGAGAGCCCCACCGCAACCCGATCAACATGGGTCTCTTGCTGGAGGCACGGTCTAGACTCAGGGAAGGACGGGCAACAGGTGCAGACGGGGTGTCGTCATCGGTGCTCGAAGCATTGCCATGGGAAGCCCTCCGACACATACTTACCTTATTCCGTTTGCTGTATGATCAGAAACATGTTTCACCGAAGTCCTGGAGAGAGATCTTGGTATGCTTGATGCCTAAGAATCCCAAAGCTCGTGATTTTGAAGAAACGCGGGCCCTTTCACTTCTTTCTCATTTTGGTAAATGGTATAGCAGTTGTCTATGTATACTTCTAGAACACCGCGTTCGGCAGGCTGCACCGCCAGGTTGCAACTTATATGGCTTGATCGCGGGTCACAAATGTTATGAGGTCACGGCCCCCTTCAAACGTCTTGCTCAACACGGCGTTGTGTGGGGGAAGGAGGAGAGTCTTTATCTTGCAAGTGCTGATATTGAAAAGGCGTTTGACAATTTCACGGTGAGATGTGCAGCAGAGGCGCTTTTATTCCATCATGTCCATCCTGCCCTTGTGTATGCTGTCTTTGAGAGTTATGCTTGTAATACGGCAGAGATCAGCTTCCAACAGTGTTCTACGACCATCTCGTGGGATACTTGCATTCGTACAGGTTCCTTGGAGGCGCCTTTGCTATTTGTTGCCCAGACACTTCGTATGCTTGCACCAGTGACGGCAGGTTGGAGGCAGTCTGGATACGGCGTCAGGCTCACTGATGAGGCATCCAATCTCTTGGTCAACCACTGGTTGTGGGCAGACAATATTTTGCTGTCAGCAGCTTCCAGGCGAGAACTGACTCATATGCTCGAGGACTTGACTGGGGTCCTCCACCGCTTCGGTTTCAACTGGAAAGCATCTTCGATGGAGTTCTTGGCTTGTGGCGTCCAAGGTCCATTGCAGGATATCCGCCTGCCTGTGCCGGGGCTCCTGCCTGCTGAGGTGGGTAGAAAGCGTTCTCGTGGGGCTTCCCAGAGCGCCGCAGGCCCTTCGGAGGAGATGATAGTGAGGCAGGTGGAGAGGATGGAGGTTCTTGGCACGCTATTGGACGTACGATTTCAGGATCATGAAGACATTAAGCACCGACTGGAGAAGGCACGGCGGGTCTTTATGAGTGAGATTTCTTTTTACTCGTCGCCCGTGGTTCCGCTTCGTTGTAAGTTTCAGCGTTATGATAGCAGGGTCAGAAGTTGCTTTCTGTACGGTTTGGAGGGTGCGACTTTGGATTCGGGTAGTCTCCAACAGATACATGCAGCTGAAGGCAACTTCTTGTCCACCATGAGACGTCTCAAAAAGAAGATCACGGAGTCCTGGGGAGAGTACTGGGGCAGGAGGATTCAAGGTGGTCGTCGCTTATTGAAATGGGCCCGTAAGCCTTCGATGGTCCAGCTCGCCCTTCATCGCCAGTGGCTCTTCGCCAAACATGTAGTGGGCACGATCCATGACGAGCATAGTCGGGTGGATGAGGACGCACTCAGTCAGGGCATTCTTTATCGTGAGCCACGAGATCCTGATATTTTTGGTGGTTCGCAGCGCTCCTTGGAGTTATCGGTCCCCTCGCCTACCCCGAATGCCAGACAGCTTAACAGTTCGTGTAGGAGAAAGGCACAGAGCGCATCTCCCTTGGAGAATAGGTCAGTTCGCAGACGTATAGCGGAGAACACGGCACATGAGCATCATGATTCACAACATGTACATGAGCCTGTTCGTAAGCGGGTACGCCATACCTATGCACGGGAGGAGGAAGGAGGATTGCCCACTGCCAGTATGCAGAGCGCCTTGACGATGATGCACGCGTCGGGGGAGTGGACTGAGCAGCGTGACGTACATGTTAGAGCTCTCCCTGGGGGCCGACGGTTTACTAGAGCCTGTCGTCATCGAGTCTTGACGGGACTTAGGGCTTGGTTCGAGGTCTTCGAGCACACGCACGGGGTTCATTGGGATCGCACGATGGTCTGGAATGAAACTGGCTGGCGTTCTTTCCTGGTGGGTGCCCTGGCCGCCCTGGACTTGGATGATCTTCTCGAGTTCTGCCTTCTTCGGGATCCTTTCACGGGTGAGTTCAAGCAGGAGGAGGAGGGGGAGGAGAAGTCAGAGGAGCAGCAACGACGGGAAAATGAACGGGTGGCGAAACGACTGGCCGCGATAAATGATGATGGAACCACTTGGCGTGGGGAAGGGGGTGGATATGGCTTGGAGCTCCGTGGGGATAGCCAGTGTGTTGTGCGCTGGCTTAATGGACGATATCGCTGTCACAATGAAGTATATCGCCGCACGATCAAGGGTATGCAGAACCGCCTTCACAGAATGAGTGAGGACCATCATCTTGTCACGGCTGAAGTGGGAAGGGATATGTGGAAATGGGTGTATAGGGAGTGCAACGATGAGGCGGACCATGAGACACATCTTGCACGTGAGGGTAAAGTAACTTCTGATGTTCGTTGGAATCATAGCACTCTTTATCATATTAGATCGGGTCATTATATTGTTCGTGCACTTAGAGGAGCTTTCGATGGTGGGCGGTGTGAACGTGGCACCTCGTGTGGCTGGGTTATGGATGCTTATCTTGTTCCCTCTCTTCCTCCTCACCAGCTTCCCCCCTGGACTTGTGCAGGGCGGATGGCACCCTGGAGTTGGCCGCAGAGGTTTCATGATCCCTAGCCACTGCACGAACGCACAGGCTGAGTTGGCAGCTGCACATTCGCTTCTCAATGGCATTGCCGAGATGTGTATACACGTACAGCTTGGTCGGTGATTGTTGTGTACTATATCTGCACAGCTTTGCTGTTGTAAGATACATGCTTAGCCCCGCTGTTTCTTCGATGTGTGTATATTCCTGTGCAGCTACGCTGTTGTATCATATCTGCACAGCTACGCTGACTTGTATATTCGCACAGCTCCGCTGTTAGTGCTTAGGTTGCCTGTAGGTAATCCTACCGCTGGCCCTGCCCCCTAAGGGGGCTCGAATCGGGCCCCGCAGACCGCAGACCAGGTTGACGGTTCACCGCCGGCGCCAGTTCGGACGCACTGGCGGGCTAGTTGGCTCGAAAAATCTCGACGGAACTAACTCGTAGAGCTTTCCTGAGCAAGCCGTTGCTGGAAGCTTAAGATCAATTCCGGAGCGCTGGAGAGCTAGTTGGCAAGAAAAATCTCGACGGACATATTGAGGAATTTTGGTTGGTTGAAGAGGAATTCTGGCGCGGGGTGGAGCTAGTTGCTCGACCCGGCCAGAAAGGACAATGTGACAACTAACTCGTAGAGCTTCCCTTAGCAAGTTGTTGCTGGAAGCTTAAGAGTGACTCGTAGAGCTTCCCTTAGCTAGTTGCTGGAAGCTTAAGAGTAATTCCGGCGCGCTGGAGAGCTAGTTGGCAAGACAAATATCGACGGACCTTTTGCTGACATTTGGTCGGTTGAAAAAGTTTGTTCTCGAAATTCAACCATTCGTTGGAGCTCTAGTGTTTTTTCTGACCATATTCGATATTATTCCCGCTCGCCATCTTAATCTCAGCTCGATCGGGTAAATATTTTTGTAAAAAGCATCGCGGCGGGATCGGCTCTTTCGAGTCATCTTGATACGCGTTGTCGGTATTTTGTACTTAACTCGAGCTGTAGGGCAGCTACGGAGCTCATTCTCGCAGAAATCGATTGCGAATCATGAGGCGCGTTCGTCTGTTCAATCTAGAGGTCTGAACTCGGTCTGCTGCCCGAGCTAGGTGCGGGAAACTTTTCGTATTGTTGGAGTCATCTTGAGCGGTGCTGACAGTTTTCTGCACTTAACTCGGGCTGCAGGGGGGCTACAGGCCTTGTACTCACAGGAATCGATTCCGAGACATCAGGCGCGTCCGCCTGCCGAATCCAGAGCTCGGAACTCGGTCTGCTGCCCGAACTAGGTCCGCGAAAACTATTCGTATTCGTCGAGTCATCTTGAGAGATGCTCTCCGTTTTCTGCACTTAACTCGAGCTGTAAGGCGGCTGCAGGGCTGGTAATCACTGGAATCGATTCAGAGACATCAGTCGCGTCTGCCTGTCGCATTCAGAGCCCTGAAGTCGGCCTGCTGCCTGAGCTAGGTCCGCGAAACTATTCGTATTGTTCGAGTCATCTTCAGAGGTGCTGTCGATTTTCTGCACTTAACTCGGGCTGTAAGGGAGCCGCAGGGCTGGTAATCACAGCAATCGCGGAGACATCAGGCGCGTCCGCCTGTTGCATTCAGATGTCTGAAAACTGGGTCTGATACTGTATTGTTCGAGTGATCTTGAGAGGTGCTGTCGATTCACGCACGTAACTCGGGCTGTAGCAGAGCTGCGGAGCTCGTGCGCACAGAAAACGATCCAGAAGCATGAGGGGCGTTTGGCTGTTGCATCGAGAGGTCTAAAATCGGTTGGGCAGAAAACCTATTCGTTTTCTAATTTTTTTGACATTATACATACTCAGGAAGCTCTACGAATCCCCCGGCGGTAAGGAAGCTCTACGAGTCCCCCGGCGGTAAGAAAGGTTGAGGAAGCGGAGTTTACCTCCCGCTCTCCCTCGGCCTTGTCCCGTCGGGGGGCTCACTCGAGCTGCATCGTGCAGTCAGGCAGCCTGCCCCTGGCCCGCCGCGCGGGGGGCGCGTGGCGATCGGGCCACTTCGGCGACTTCGGCTGCCCGCACTTGTTTGCGGCATTTTTTTGCTTCCCGAGGCAAGCAGGCCGCCTGCACTTGTTTGCGGCATTTGCCGCGTCGAGCTGGACGGGACGAGCCAGAGTCAATCGATCGATTTGGACCGCTGGGGAGCCAACTTCGGACATTGGGAGTGGGAGTATCTTGCCAGACAGGTTGGTAGAGCTCGACACGACGATAAGGATTCTCTAGTCGACATACCATCTGGGCCACCTGATCTCTCTCCCACTTTACCTCACCATCCTGTCGCCCCATATAACTTTCATCAGTTGAGTGCACATCTCAAACGTACTCGAGAAGATCGATCGTTCTGTGCCAAGTGGAATATCCCTTGTAATATCTCAGACGGCAAGATGGCTGCCTCATCAGCTGCTGCGGTCCCCGAGGTTTTCGCTATGGGCGCCACTGATATGCCCGTTCCAGGAGCCAAGGAGGAGGAGGTCCCAGAGGGAAAACGGGTCAAATTTCAGACGGTTGAAGGCCTCGAGGAGGCCATGACAAAGGGGATGGACAAGATCACGACGCTTGTTGCATCTCTGGGAGGTAAGATGACGGAGGGCTTCCAATCAACACATCGAAGCATCGCGGATCTCGGCACCCAGCTCAATGCTCGCGTTGATTCGGTGGAGAAAAATGTACAGCAGGCGATGACGGACATAGATGCTATTACTAAGAAGGTTGAGGATCAGAGGCTCCAGATAATCCAGCTCCAGCAGGATCCTGCAGGTGGGGCCCCCAGAGCAGGCACCTCTACGACAGCGTCCTCGGCGGAAACTCGGCAGTCAGTGCAGAATTTCACCCCATCGTTCGTCGAGCTCAAGGGATGGGTGACGGACTGGAGGGATGCAGAGAAGCGTCAGGAGGAGATGTTATCACAGCATGCGTTGAATTCACTGCTGAATGAGGTCCTGGCTGGAGAATGGTTCAGTGGTGTGAAGGAGTTTCTGGACCTGAACCAATCCAAGAGGTTCAACACAGGTAGAGAGGCGTGGGGTTATTCGCGTGCTCGGCTTTATTTCCAGAATGGGGTCACCAGTGACCAGCTGTGGGATCTTCGTCGTCGACTCGTTGCCGCGATCGCCGACAACAAACTCCAGCACGCTCCCAGGGCCCTCAAGGTCCACGTGGAGGCCCCCCCCCTGGAAGAAGCCCCATCTGGATGCCGCTGGGATCTTTCAGGCCAAGTTCAAGAGTTTCAAGAAGCATCATTCGAATCTCAGGGCTGAGACGGGACCACCGATTACTTTCATGTGGGGCTCCAGTGACCACTTACCACCTCCAGGGAAGATTGTGGCCAAGTTCTCTCTGCAGAATGGCTGGGAGATCACTCGTGCAATGAATCAGCTTGAGCCAGGGATCAACGTTGATGAGTTGCGAGCGAGGATTTCCAGTACGAACTAGAGGTGCCACGACACCATTGCGTCATGGAATGTGCGTCGGGCAGGTGCAGAGAACGGCCATGACATAATTAATTCACTACGTCGTTTAGATGTGGGACTCGCGGGGTTGTGCGAGTGTCAGTTCCTGTCAGTTCGTGATCTCAGCATGCGAGGTTACACAATTTTTCGGAGTACTTGTCGGAAGGCTGCGGTGATTATGTCTAAGTCTTGGAGAGACTCGCTCAGAGCCACATATCGTGGCAAAGGTTTTGTCATTTGTATTTATTCTAGTGTTACGGTTATTGTTGCATATATGCCACATGAGAGTATCAATGCCCTTACGGAAGAACAGTATGAGCATGATGTGTATGAACAGATATTGTTTGATATATCCCAAGTGCTTCGCACACATAGGTCTAAGTTCCCGAAGCAGCCGCAGGACCTGGTCTTCTTGACAGATGCTAACGTCGAACTCGAGCCAGATTCGGAGGTCAACGGCTTTAGAGATACTGGATCAGGGCTTCTGGAGGCGTCTGGGATTGCTGGGGATTCTACGGAGATTGATACTGGGATGGAGGAGGGAGCGGATGACGGCAACCCGTATATGACTCAAACAAAACGTGGTGCACGCAAAGCCAGACCTCATAGGCTTGTCTCGGGCTTCGAAATTCGACGGGCGTCTAGGTTGCAATCGATGAGGAGGGCCCTACTGGACTTCTGCGGGCTCTGGGGCATCAGGATGGAGAACACATTCGGGCAGAGGAGGGTTACTTTCAATTCAGGTACGGGGGTGGAGAAGGTGCTCGACTATGTTGGTGTCAGCCGTCGTTTACACAGGCAGGAGCTCACCGTTGGCTGGATGCTGCCTTCGGAAGTCGGCCACGCCTGGACGGAGCACCCTTGCAGCAGATACGAGCGGGCGCTGTCTGACCACGCCTGCATAGTTGTTCGCTTGTCTTGTGCACCGTCTGCGAAGAGACGGACCCAGCCTGCTCGAAAATTCATCCACTTGCAACCGGTGTCACAGCTGGAGTTTGCGAAGAACATGGACGATCGGGGCAGTCGTTACCGTGCTCTGTGCCAGGAAAATGCTGACCCAGAGGATCGACAGTAGATGTTGGATACGCTGGGACCTGACCTCATAAAGGCCGCCGAGGAGACCCCCCAGAAAGATATCAATCCCAGGAATAATGTGCCAAAGAAATCCGAGATCCACTGGGCCGCCCAGGCAAGTAAACGTGAAGCTCTTCGTCGGGGGGAGAGAGAGGAGGCTAAACGGTGCTCAAAGATTGTGAGGAGAGAAAGAAGGAGGCTTGAGGCAAGAGTACAGAGGTGGAGGAC
>CAUYUJ010003374.1:75000-79716 GCA_963575745.1 Prorocentrum cordatum | reverse complement strand
CCCTCCCTCCTCCTCCTCCTCCTCCTCCTCCTCCTCCTCCTCCTCCTCCTCCTCCAGGTAAGGTCGAGTTTCCGAGGTCTGGGTTTCCTTCCTTGTTCGACCTTCCTCAGGGAGTCTCCTGGTCCCTGCGGGGCAACGAAAATACTCCTCTTCCTCCTCCTCCTCTTCCTCCTCCTCCGCCTCCTCCTCCTCCTCCTCGTCCTCCTTCCCTCCTCCTCCTTCTTCCTCCTTCCTTCTCAGATTCGTCCTTCTCATCCTTCTCCTCCTCCTCCTCCTCCCCCCTCCTCCTCCCCTCCTTTTCCTCCCCCTGACATCCGCCGACGTGATTGTTTCACTCCGCGGATCTGTGATTGTTTAAATCCGCGGCTCCAGAGACCACGACCGCTTCCCCGGGGATAGTTTTTTGCCTCAGGGCCTTTTCTGATGGCTCCGCGGCCCGAGACGGACCCCCAGAAGACCGAAATCGAGGAAAACCCGCCGGTTGCAGAAGTGAGGTCGTCGGAGATTTGGGTTCCTCTTCCGCCGCCCTCATGCTCCCTCCCCCCTCTTCTAGCCCAGGGGGGGTCCCTTCGGCGTCGGCCCCTGCGCGTGCGCCGCCGCGCGCCGCTCCGCCGATGACCGGGCGCGTCCTCCGCGCATGAAGCCGCGGCGCCACCCGCAGCATCAGCAAGCGTGCGGCCTCGCGGCCGGGGGCGCGGAGCAGGAGCACCTGCAGTAGCCGGTAGCCTTCGGCCCATCCCGCCACCGCGCCTGGGCTGCAGGTCCGAAGCCTCCCAGTTCCCCGCTGGTATCTCCTGGGTGACCTCCCAGCAGGGCGCCGGGCCGCCACCTCTGGGGAGGGCGGGGGCGGAATGGTTGGGGCCAGGAGGATAGGAGGGGGGCCCAGAACCCTTGGCGTGGCGGAAAGAAAGTGGCGGATGATCTTGTGCTATCGTCGGCCTTTGGGGGGGCCCTCGCTGGGCCCCGGGACCGTCAAAGGACGATTCGGACTGAAAAGCCGGTCCCAGCGAATTGGTGGAGACATCAGGGGACCCACGTTGTGAAACAATCACGACTTCGGAGGTTTGGTGAGGGGGAGGCACGGTGAGGAGGACTTTTCTGCACTGCAGTTGGCGCACTTCAGTCTATAAGTGCTGTCGCTCACTTTCAAAAACAGCACCCCGCTGGCGCACCGGACATGCGCCTCGTGGCCTTGCGGCGTGTGCGCCCTCAGGGTCGCTTCACTCTTGAAGCTAGCACCGCTGTGAGTTGCATTGCTGCCGCATGTCTCCCAATCCTGTCTCGGGGATCCTGATCTGGGGATCGAGAACATTGTTCTGAGGATTGAGTACCGTGATCTGGGGACTGGACACTTCCACTAAGACCCGAGGACCCTGATGTGGGGACGGGACCCTGGTCTGGGGACTGAGGACCCCGATATGTGGCCTTGAGGGCCTCCCCAGTGAGGCCCAGTCTCTCTCTCGTCTCACACGCGAGGTGGCGTACGCAAGGTTACGTGCCCTGATAAGGCTCAGAAGGGAGCTCGTGGGCGCCTCCTGCCTGTGGTCGCGGCCGCACAGGGCCAGGGGCCTCGGAAGGGGGGAGTGGAAGAGAGAGGGAGGGAGGGGGGAGGAAGGGAGGGAGAGGATGGGGGGAGGGGGAGAAGGAGGAGGAGGAGGAGGAGGAGGAGGAGGCACGGTAGATGCGCTCGCGTTATATTTGACGTGATATCCCTCCCTCCCATCCCCTCCCATTGCACTGATTGTTCGCTGATTGTTCCTCTATCCGCGGACGCGTGTCATAGCCGATCTGTAACTCCCAGAAAAGAGCCCAGAGCTTCATGCGCAATTAAGAAAGGGGAGCTGAATACATAGGAGGGAGAGCAGGAGGTGGCGGGTGAGCAGGAGGATGATCAGGAGGAAAAGGAGGAGGAGGAGGACGAGGAGGAAGGAGGAGCTTGAGGACGAACAGCAGCAGCAGGCTGGAGTGGAATGAGAAGAAGGGCAGGACGATCAGGAGAAGGCGGAGGAGGCGAAAAGATGGGAGCGATAACGATGAAAGAGGGCTCGGATCCAAAGAAGTGGCCCGCGCTGAGGCGAGAGCGCTATTCTGAACGACGGCAGCACAGTGCCTATCCGAAAGTGAGGCCCACGCTGCGGCAGGAACACCGTTGTGAAACGCCCAAGACATTTGGAGTACAAGAAAACATGTTAATCGGCGCGGGCAGCAAACAGCGTGTCTCTAGTAATGTAGGTGGTGCAACATTCGCTGCGCAGTATATGTGGGACAGGTCGCGTGGTGCAATCTAGGTGGCGCAATTAGTTTTGAAAAACTTGGAGTTGACAACTCCAGTGCTCTCGCAATCATCCCACCCACTCGCCCGCAACCTGATTTGCAAAACCCACGCGGCGGCGATTGCGATGAGTGCTTGGCGTTGGCTGGTGTCCCTGCTGCTAGCCGAGCTAGCCCGCGCATGCTGGCACGCACAGCGATCAGCTAGTTTAGCGCCACCGACGCGGCCGCGATGGCGCTGACCGCTGGGCACTTCCCAGCGGGCACTTTACTGCGTGTCGGTGAGTTGGGCTGGCGCGGTTTCATGGCGACGTCGGCAGCGGCAGACCCCATGATAATAGTAGCGATGGTGGTGACTATGATGACGATGACGACAGCAAAGCCAATGACGGCGCCGATGCAAATCATGCCGATGACGATGAGTGTGTTCTCGCGTCGGTGATGAAGGTTTTGCGCGGAAATCGACGCGCGCGCGCGCGCGGCCGACGTTCGCGAGTGGCCCGCAAGGTGTTATATGAAAGGCATCATGCCCCCCCCCCAGCACGCGCGCAAGGGCATTCGAATGATTTCGACATGCGGCGCGCGATAGGCACGCTTGGAAGGATTTGATGATATTCTTTTCAAGAGTCCGCGAGAGCGCGCGCAGACTTTTTGTCACAACTGATGCTGCAAAACCAGATGTTCCCCAATCAGAGGTTGCATCTGAGGTCCTCGCGGATTCATATGTGCAGGTAACCTACGTCGCCGACTTCGGTGGCTGGGCCCGGGTGCCCGGGGGGGCCCGGGGGGGCCCGGGGGGGCCCAGGGGGCCCAGGGGCCCAGGGGCACAGGGGCCCGGGGGCCCGGGTGCCGTGGTGCCCGGGTGCCCAGGTGCCCAGGTGCCCAGGTGCCCGGGTGCCCGGGCGACCGGGTGCCCAGGTGCCTGGGTGCCCGGGTGCCCGGTAGCCCTAAAGCCCTAGAGCTTTATAGGTGTAACTATAGCCTTATAGCTCTATAGCCCTAGAGCCCTATAGCCTCATAGCCCTAATAGCCCTATAGCCTTTTTAGCCTTATAGCCCTAAAACCCTACAGCCCTACAGACCTACAGCCCTACAGTCATATAGCCCTATGGCCCTATAGCCAAATTGTGTTCCGAACATTCCGTGCTGAATTGCTGCGAAACCTAAGGCGTTCGAAAAGTTCCGGCATGAGCGCGCGACGACACGCGCGCGTGTATCTCGTCCGACGCTTTGCAAGGGACTCTTGCGACAGCACGCGCGCAAGGGCTTTCGAATGATTTCGACATGCGCGCGCGGGAGGCACGTTTGAGAGCGTTTAGTGAAAGTCTTGAAAACGTTTTACGGAAAAATGCAAAAGTGCGCGCGCAGACTTTTTGTGAAAACGTATGTTGCAAAGCCATGTGTTCTTCGCCCAATTGGGCTTGCCTAAGGGGCTCCTATTTGGTTAAGAAGAATGGTGCCCCAGGGGTGCACGTCGCCCGTTCCCCCGAGATTATTCGGGTTCCTCGGGTTCTTCGGCAATGCCACGCAAGGCCAAACAAGGCCAAGCATCGCGCCCATGCAGTAGTGAGCTTTCCCCTGATTGGGGTCGCGCTGGGTTCACTATTTGTTTTGGGGACATTCGGGTTTGAAATCATTACGAAACCTAATGTGTTCGAAGGGTTCCGGCATGCGCGCGCGACGAGGTGCGCGTGCGCACTTCGTCCCAGGGGCGTTCGAATGATTTCGACATGCGCGCGGGAGGCACGTTCGAGAGCATTTAATGAAAATGTTGAAAACCTAGGCTGTTGTTAATTATTAGCAAAAATATGCGCGCGGACCTTTTTCCCTGAAAGGGCATAGGCCCAGGGTTTTCTTTTAGGTGTTTGCCCCCGGATCTGACGACTGTAGGGCCGGAGAATTTCTTTTGCGATGAATAACGAGGTCGCGTAGGGCCGGCGAATTAAAGATTGAGGATATTCGAGCGAAACGCTTGTTTTTCAGAATTGGTTGAGGATGTCTCGAGCGAAACGCTTGTTTTGTGTTATAGATTGTCCTCTCCTGGGGACCAGAATTCAGAGGATCTCTCAAGTGAAATGCTTGTTTTCACGTGCCCAGGTCTTGAGGATGTCTCGAGCGAGACGCTTGGTTTCACGCCTCCAGGTTGCCCAGGCAGAGGTCTAGAGCCAGGAGTTGTTGAGGATGTCTCGAGCGAGACGCTTGGTTTCACGCGTCCTCGTCGCCCAGGCGGATGTGTAGCATGAGGATGTGTTGAGGAAGTCTCGATCGAGATGCTTGTTTGCACGTGTCCAGGTTGCCGAGGCGGATGCCTAGCATGAGGATGTGTTGAGAATGTCTCGAGAGATCGTCTTGTTTTCACGTGTCCAGGTTGCCCAGGCGGATGTCTAATATGAAGATGTGTTGGGGATGTCTCGAGCGAGACGTTTGCTTTCACGTGTGCAGGTCG
>CAUYUJ010003374.1:0-60000 GCA_963575745.1 Prorocentrum cordatum | reverse complement strand
TTGTGCAATATATGTTGTGCAATCTATCGTGTGCAATATATGTGGTGCAATCTACGTTGTGCAATCTACGTGGAGCAATCTATTCTGGTGGTCCTATCAATGTAAAAGAACGTAAAGCAACGACAACGCAGTTGCCAGACCGACAGCCAGGACCAATTCCTTAGAAAAGAAGGTAATCAATTTACATGGTGCAATCCAACGGCGGCGACGAGGCGGCGACGGAACGGCGACCGCGACAACATAGCCGCCAGACCGCCACACCAGACCAGACGACGGGCGGCGAGGAGGCGGCGACGGGGCAGTGACGGCGACAACATAGCCGCGAGACCGCCCCATTGGCCCACACGACGGGCGGCGACGGGGCGGCGACGTGGCGGCGACGGCGATAACATAGCCGGCAGACCGCCACGCCAGCCCAGACGACGTGCGGCGACGAGGCGGCGACGGGGCAGTGACGACGACAACATAGCCACTAGAGGTAAGAACACCTAAGTACAAGCACGGTTTCGGGAATATGATACATAACAACGTTTGAATTCATGCGTGTGCAAAACAGTATGCGGAGAGGGCCGAACATCTTCCGTACAGAGTTAGGGGAGAGAGGAGAGTAGTGCCCATGATGTGTAATTGTGGAGGGGGGGAGGGAGAGGAGGAGGAGGAGGAGGAGGAGGAGGAGGAGGAGGACGAGGACGAGGAGGAGGAGGAGGAGGAGGAGGGATGTCCGCCAAGTGCTCTGAGATGCCTGCTGCATTGCATACCGAGGGGCACATGGATCGAGCGGAGCTTTCGGTGAGAAGGCGCGTGCAGGATGGGTTGTGACCTTTTTCCGTGGCGCGCTCTCGTTGAGCATTTTACCGATCGAATAGCTGCAGGACGGACTTCCATTGCGATGGTAACTACAGCGAGTAGGCAAAGGATAGGGAGGGGGAGGCATGGAGGGAGGGAGGGAGGACGGAGGAGGAATGAGGGAGGAGGGGAAGGAGAAGGAGGGGGAGCATGAGAAGGGAGAGGGCCAGGGACAGGGAAGGAAGAGGGGCAGACGGACGAGAAGGAGGACGAAGACAGGGAGGAGGAGGAGGAGGAGGAGGACGAGGAGGACGGGGTGGCGGAGGAAGGCAACGAGGAGAACAAAGAGAATATAGTTTCAGTGTGCCGCACTGCTGCCCGTCAGATCGCGGCCGACCACTCGAGTTTCTTTTTCTTGCACCACTTCAGATTCTTCATCATTCCGCTCATCCGCATGGCAACCACCACCATCATCAGCATCATGGCCACCATCAGCAATAGCATTAGACATCTCAATTTGAAAAGCATGACAATCAGCATCATCACCGTGCGCATAGCCATCAGCAGCATCATCATCGCAATCATCAGCAGCAGCAGTACCATCATCATCATCAGCAAAAGCAGCAGCAGCATCAGCATCAGCATTATTTCATCATCGCAATATGCATGATCAGCTGCACCAGCATCATCATCAGCATCAGCTTGGTGACATCGCTATCATCATCACCATCACCACCGCCATCATCATCAGCATCATCAACATCATCGCCATCATCATCAGCATCATCATTTACGTTACTTGTCCCCTCGTGATTTTCTCTGGTGAGGGACATCGAGGAGAGAGGTAGAGAGCGAGGTATATCGTGTCCACAGCTTCGTTGGCACAATAGTCGTCATGGTAGCGGAGATGGCTGCGGCAAGTTCCTGCTGAGGCGCCCCTCCCTTCGGGCGCTGGCCGCCCGCGCGATCGCAGCCGACCGCGGGCCGGAGGACCCACGGAAGCAGCATCGAGCAGGACGTCAAGCTGAGGAGCGAGAAACAGAATTACGGGATCTACGTGATCCACCGCACGACCTACATGGTCAACAGCAGAGGGCAGCACGAGAAGCACAAGTATGAGATCTACGTGTTCAAAAGCACGATTTGCGTGGTCAACAGCAGAAACCAGCACGAGACGCGCGACTTCGAGATCTACGTGGTCAAAGATGGCAGAGACGGATGAGAATGGCAAGGTTCGGGGCTGAAACCACCGAACTTCGACGGACTCGAGGAGAACTGGATGGAGCGGTCGTTCGTGATGCAGGCTTTCTTGGGCGGACAGACGGCGCAAGCGCACCTTTTGCTGGAGGCCGCAGAGCAGCACGGAGGCCCTGACATCTGCATGGCGGAGACACTGCACAGGCTCGGAGCGGAAGGCGTGACGGCCAACAAGAAGATGTTCTTCTCATTGGCGATGACGGTGAAGGTAGCGCTCAGATGTTGATCAGGAGCGTAGAGGACCAGAACGGTGCGGTGGCCTGGCTGGCGTCGGTCAAGCGGCACGAGCCAGCCACCGCAGTCAGAGCGCACAGTATCATGACGAGCGTGTTCAATGTGAAGCAGTTCCTTGGCACGCTGGCGGAGTCCGAGACACAGCACTCGGAGCGGCAGCGCGACGTTCGACTATATGAGGCGGCGGCGGGAGAAGTGTTCCGCAGGCGCGAAGATGAGTAGCTTCCAAAATAAGGCGCCGCGCAACATGCCAACGGTAGCAATGCAGAGTGAGAGAAGCTACGACGAACTGGTCAGCACGACGGCACAGCACTGGTTAGCAGCAACGGTCGACGAGGACGGCTGCCAGCGGATCCAGACTGCGCCGAGCGGATCTGGCGCAGGCAGGGGCAACGGCAGCGCCGCGATGGGGGTGGACGCACTGACAAGACAGCACGGCAGCAAGGGCGACCAGAGAGGCGAAGGGAAAGGCAAGGGAGATCAGAAAGGCAAAGACAAAGGGCTACGACGGCAAAGGCAAGGGCCGCGGCGCAGGTCCGATGGCGAGAGCAGCGGCGACGAAGACATCTCATTGGAGCATGACGGGCGCACCTGGAACAAGGCTGCGCTACAACTGCGGTGGACGGGACCACTACGCACGGCACCGCTGGCACCCAGAAGGCAAGGGCGCGACGGGACAGATAGGCGACGGCAAGAGCAAGAACGGAACCGTGGGCGAGGTCACCAACGACGGCTGGAGCCAGATCGGCGCATCGGGACCAGGCAGCCGCGCGCCTTCAACGGTCGGACCATCAGCAAGCCAGATCGGAGCTCAAGGACCGCATCAGCCTGGAGTTCGAGCCATCACGCAGCAGGAAGCGACCGACGAGAACGAGTGGGAGCAAGCGTGCGAGAGCGAGCGGGAGAGAGGATGCACCCTCGCGCGACGGAGCACAAGAAGGTGTACAGCACAGTCTCAGATGGCGTCTGGAACACCAAGTGGATGCTGATGGACAACTGCACGGACGAGCACGTCTGCGGTCGAGGCGACTTACCACACGTGCAGATCGCGCCGAGTAAGAATCCGAGCCCGACGGTCGCTGACGGCAGCCCACTGCAGCACTGCGGCTCGAAGACGGCGGCGCCACTCATCGCGAGAGATGGAAGACCATCGTGGAGTTCCAGGTCGCGGACGCGAAGCAGCCCATCATGAGCGCTGGGAAGTTCTGCGGCCGCACCCCCACCAGGGCGGCCTGGTCCGACGGCAGAGGGGGACCGTTGAAGCACGAGACGGCGGGCTTCGTCAAGCAGACGGAGGTCAGCAACCACTGCGCGCTGGCGCGCTGGACGAAGGTCCACGACAACGCGGGGGAGGTCCGCGTGGATACGACGCTGCCGGCGCCCATCGGGGCAGCGGCCGCGGCAGCGAGACCCGGCGTTGAGGGCGACGGAGGAGCGGCGCGGCAGGCCTTGGGAGGTGCACCGCCAGCGCCAGTAGCAGGACCAGCACGACCAGCCCCAGCAGCACCACGACCCGCAGCGGACGCACGGCAAGACGCACCAGAGGAAGGACCAGCAGCACCACCAGGAGGTCGGGAGCACGTGGAGCCAGAAACGACAGCACACAGACTACTTGGACCACGGGAACCAAGCGCGGAGGAGGTCGAGAGACACGAGCTGACGCACCTCCCTTCTGAGCCCCGGCGCGAAATCTGCGCGAAGGCGAAGGCCAGCGACGCAACGCGCAGGTGGGAGGACAGACGCAACGAGATCACCCCGTTGCTGAGCTTTGACTACGGACAGGCAGGCGTCGAGGGGGGCCCAGTCAACTTCGAGTTCGCCGAGGGCAGCGACGCCTCCGCGGGCGGCATCTGGAGCTCAGCCTTCGTCCAGAAGGGACGAGACGACCTCTACACCATTGCCTCGGCAGCCGCGTGGATCATAGAGCTGGGTCGCTCGCGGGCCACGCCGCGATCAGGAGGCGCGGCAGAGTTCGCGCCCATCACAGCCGCGCGGGCCAGGGCGAGCAAGGATGGCATCTGCGAGACGATCCTGCCGCGGCATTCCGCGAGGCGCAACAGCCAGGCGAACGGCGGATCTGAGAGGGCCATTCAGACGATTTGGAAGCAGGTCGGGGCGCTGATGCCGACGGTCTCTGACAAGCTGAAGCACCGCCTCAGACCCAGCTCGACGTTCCTCACCCGGTTGCTCGCCACGCTGCGCGGCTGCACAATCGACGCACGGCACGCGAGGACACCAACCTGGCTCCCAACGAGAAGACGCACGTGCTCAAGTACCAGAAGCCGATCGCGGCGACGGGCGAGGCGGTGGGGCGGGGGCGCAGATCAACAAGCTGGAGCTCTCGCGGCCGGAGGGCGTCTGGCTGGGCAAAGACGCGAGGACGGACGAGTGCGCGACTGGCGCGCCGGCGGGGGCGCGCAGGCCCAGAGCGGCAAGAAGGTGGGGGGCAGGCGCTGCGGTAAGGAGCGGCTTCAGAAGATGAAGCGGACACCGAGGGGGCCGACGCCGACGACGAGAGGGCGCCCGCCGACGCAACGTTCGGCGCATGAGCCGATCTTGTCGGGACCGCCACCGCGACAGCTGGGCCCGCAAGGCCAGGGAGCAGCAGCGGCGGCAGCGGCGCTACCGCGCGGAGAGCAAGCGCCGCCAGCGCAGCCGGCACCAGCGGCAGCGGCAGCGGCAGCGACGGCTCCATTCGACGATATCGGCATGGACAGGAGCAGGACGGAGAGGGGGCCGAGAGCGGAGAGCGCAGGACTTTCTACGCCAAGGCCCCACCACCACAACCAGGAGGAGCACCGCTGCCAGAGATGAACCCGTAGAAATCACGAAGAAGACGGAAAAGGAGAAGATAAGAAGTCCCGAATGGCAGTCGCCAGCGCAGTCAGGGAGAGGCGCGAGGAGCCGACAGCGGAGAACGAGGAGGCCCACCCGCTGGAGGGCGACTTCACGGGGGCCAGGAAGGAGCACCTCGAGAGAAATTTCAGGCGATGGGAAGGAGATCGCGAATGTGATCCCGATCAGCGAGACGACGTCCAGGACCCCGACGGGCAAGCGGGTCGACGCATACCAGGCGGACGGCGCGGAGAATAGCAGGAGGACCACGAGGGGCCCCGAACGGAGAACCAACGGGCACGAGAGTTTTGCGGCGACGAACCCGTCGCTGCCACGCCTGGAGGCGACGTTGGTCACCGCGGAGATCCACGACCACGCCGCGGCGCTCGGCGACAGCAGCCGGGCGCTCTACCAGGCAGCGCCGACGGAGGATCGCATCAATTTAGAGCCGCCACCCAAAGTTGAAGCATTGGAAGGACGCGTTTGGGAAGCCTTGCGCGCGTTCCCAGGGCCGAAGGGCGCGCCGAAGGCCTGGGAGGACCACGGCGCGGGGGCCCTGGAGGAGATGGGCGCGGAGAGGGGGCGCTATGACGGGCGTATCTTCATGAGGGCGAAGGACAAGGCCTTGGCGGGCAGGCGCGCCGGCGACTTCCCGCCGACAGGGCCGCGCGAGTCAGTCGACAAGCATTTGATCGATATGGGTAGCAAGTTGAAGCTGCCGGACGCGGTGAAGCAGCACAAGGGCGGCGACGAGGCGACGATCCTGAGCACGCATGCGAAGAAGCTCAAGGGCGGCTACCTCATCGGCGGGAAGACCTCGCTGATAGACGACATCGTGGAGGAGCCCGGGCTGAAGAATGCGAAACCCTCTGCGCTGCCAGAGACCAAGACCGACGCGGAGATGAAGGATGATGACGTGAAGTTGGACGCGATGGGGCCACTGTCGGCACCGCGCTTGCGCGGGCATGCTCATCCAGCTGCCCAGCCGCAGACCTGACACCCAGCATGTAGTTGGCGTTCTCAGTCGGGGTGCGGCGGGGTCAACGGGAGCAGATCGGCAACGCCTGAAGAAGATGGCACGGTACTTGGCAGGCACAAAGGGCCTCAAGATGAAGCTGATTCCGGACATGAGCGAGGTCTGTGAGCAATGCATGGTCGACGCGGACTGGGCTGACGACAGGACAGACAGAGTATCTACGAGTGGCGGAGTGCTGAAGTACGACGCGTGCACGGTGTTGCCCTGGTCGAGGCGCCAAGGATGCGCGGCGCCAGGTTCGGTGGAGAGTGGGTTGCACGCGCTGGGTTCAGGAGATGCAGATGCGCTGGGCCGGGCATCAGTGCTCGCGGAGTGGGGCGAGCCGACGGCACCAAGAATGAGGAGAGACAGCAGCAGCGCGTTGCACAGAGTTAGGAAGCGGGGACCTGGCAAGATGAAGCACGTGGAGATTAGGTTCCTGGCGCTGCAGCATGGAGAGAACAGCACCTCCTCACCTTCGACAAGGTCAAGACCGATGACAACGAGAACGACATGCTCACGAAGCCCATGTTCAAGGAGAAGCTCGAGAAGTTCAGCGAGATGGTAGACATGACGAGGCCTGACACGCCGCCTCCCAAAGCAGTCGGGGCGGCGAAAAGCAGCAGAGGCTTGAGCCAGCAAGGGAGCGGTTAGAGCAGTAGAGCAGCAGTTTAGAGGAGTATGCTGAGAATAGACATCAGTTTATAGGGCTCGCGGGGCCGAAGGGCCCCACAGAACCCGTTCCATAGGCTTCGGAGTTTGCAGCGTTTCCTTCGCGAGGCATTGGTCCTAAGAGGACCCAGCGGCCTCGAGGGCGTGTTGAGGGAAATAGGGGAGAGAGAGAGAGAGAGAGAGAGAGAGATGCACATCGTATCCGTAGCCTCGTTGGCACAAAATTGTCATTCCCCTTACATGTGACCCCCTTCCTTCCATCCCCCCGATCCCCTGATCCCCAGTCATCCTTTTCATCCTTCTCCACCTCGTTGTCATTATGTGTATCGTGCATGTCTTCTCTACCGTAGCCTACCGAGGAGGTAAAGCCACGCGCGTCAAGTCACCAGAGCCATACTTCGAACAGGATGTGGAAGACTGCACAGCAGCGCATAGGGCAAGGCAAAGGCGTCAAATCTCCAACCCGCGCATCGCTACAGGTGCTAAAACATACCATGATCCCCCTCCCCATCACTCCCCTCGTGCTCGTTGTCTGGCCTGGCCCGACTCAACCCCGCCCCGAAAATTGATGATCAGCCTGGGGTTGTACATGGCTTGTTCTAGCGATGTTGGGCCTGATTCGGGCGAATCCGGCTTGGTATGTGAGGCGAAGGTTTATCCATAACCACCGCTTGGGAGATCGATCTGCAGAGACTTCGGCAGGCTGTGGATACGGACACAGTCGGGCCATAGGGCTTGATGTATCCTGTCCACCTCCTGTCGAGGTCCCCGAAAATTATGACGGTGGTTACGCACCTCTCCTCCTCACCCTCCTCTTCACCTTCCTCATCATCATCGTCAGCATCGTCATCACCATTATCTATTCATCCTGCTCCTCCTGCTCCTCCTGCCCCACCCCCGCGCAGCGCAACGAGCGGAAACGGGCAGGGGCATCCAGAAGGAGGCCTCCTGAAAAGAAGGCGGCGGACGATGAGCCAGAGTTCTGGCTGGTGCTCCTGGCCGCAGTGTGGTCGATGCTGCTCGCGGGTTGCTTCGGCGGGCTGACCGTCGGCCTGCTCGGCACCCCCTTTCTTTGCCCTCGCGGCCCTCTCTCCGTTCCCAGAGATCCGAGGCTCCGGAAAAATTGGAGCGGCCATTGGAGTCCTGAAAATTAACACCAACACCAACACAGGGTGTTGCCTCCACAGGGAGAAGATGATCCTAGATTTCGGTGTTGGTGGTAATATTTCAGTCACCTTGGAAGCCAGAAAATTACCACCATCACCGAGATCGGGATCTTCTTCCCTCGGTGGAGGCACACCGCCGATATTGGTGTTGGTGTCAACCTCTGGGTCTCCCAGGCCAGGTTTGGGCCGTTTTTGAAACCGGTCCAGGACGGAAAACCGGCCTCAGGGAAGTGGTCCAGACCTCTGGGAGGCCCAAGTATCGAACGAGTTGGAGCGCCAGATGTTTGGGTCGTGTTCCTCCGCGCGATCGTGCTTTTCCTGTTGTTCCCCTGCCCCGACTCTGGCAATGTTCCTCCTCTCGAAGAAGATGTATCTGCGCAAACGTAAACTTCCGGAGGTCCGCGCGGATTTCTTGGATCGGCGTTGTGCCCAGCGCCAATCCAAGAAATCCGCATCGAACTCCGAAAGTTAATTGTTATCCCGTTGCTCCTGCTCACTGCTTTGTCCTCCTCACGGCCATCATCATCAGCAGCAGCATTATCATCGTCCTTGTCCTCACCTCCATCCCGTGGGGCGCAGGTGGTGCTGCAGGCCAGAGCCTGCATACCCAGCCCCATCTCGCATTCCTCGCAGCCGCAGCGTGCAGGCGCTCCTGTTCGTCTTGTTCCCCGCGTCAGATTGAAGCCCTGTGTTGGCCGCCAGGATTCGCTCTCGGAGGTTGCAGCGCTGCAGCGTCATGCTGTGATCACGAGAGCAGGCTCGCCAGGGACTCCTCGCGCAGCTGTTGGAGGAGCACGAAGAGGACTAGGAGGAGGAGGAAGAGGAAAACGAAGAGGAGGAGGGAAGAAGAGAAGGAGGACAAGGACGACGAACCACAGCGAGAACAAGGACGAGGAGGGGGGAGGGGGGGGGAGGGGGAGGGGGAGGATGCGGGTTGATCGCACAGCCTTGAGAGCGGTTGGTCCCTAGACGAGGTGGCATGCCAATCCACCAACGGCCAAAGCAAATTTGAAACGACAAATCCCAACAATGATCTCAACATTGAATAGGCGCTAGTTACAAGAAAGACAAAGATACGGAACCCATCATTTCTTACCCTGGACGAGAGGCGGGGAGGAGGAGGAGGAGGAGGAGGAGGAGGAGGAGGAGGAGCGATAGGAGGGGGAGATGGGAAGGAGAAGACGGTGGATGGGAGGATGAAGCAGAGGAGAAGGAGCCCGTCGACCCCCTCACGTTGAGCGAGAAAAGTGCAGTCAGGGTGCTCGATCATGCGAAGTCGTACCATGTGGTGTTGTGTCGCTTCATATAACACTCAATACTACGAGCGTACTTCTCTTCTCAGGTGCCATTCTTGCCGTGCTCAAGCTGTGCCATGTAAGGGTTTGAGTGGATGGCCACAGGGTCGGTTCTGGTTGCTCGATACCGTGCCTTACGATGTCCACTAGTCTGGCTCCGGTCAGTCGTTTCCATGCCGCGCGGTGCCGTGTGAGTTGTGCAGGTTGGTTCGGTGAGAAGTTGTTGGTGCGGGAGCAATGCTCAGGCCTCCTGCATTGAATATATGTATATACATGGATAGACATCTCCGTATTATTATCCTTCTTATCCTTCCTAACATGAATCCCTCCTCTAATTGCTCCTGTCCCACTCATCAGCTTCTCCAGTCTATCTGTACACCCATGTCCGGGCTGCCGGTGTCCCTCCTCGTCCTCCTGCGTCTCGGCATGGACGAGACACACTTGCAGATGATCGTTGTGAAGAGGAACATGCCGTACCACCACGCGGCGGTGGGTCGATTGGGATACTATCTCCAGGGACGCCATTCGTTTCCATTTGGCCAGCGGGGCGAGTTGTGGGAAGTCATGTCGACCGGATATTGTGGCTCCCGATGCAGGAATGATGCCGAGGAGTTTCTGAAGTTTTCCCAAAGTAGGCGCCCCTCAAAAATAATTCAGCGAGTCCCACTCCTGTCTGACCCACCCGAGCACGCTCTGGCATACGCGGCGCTCAGAGAGCCGTAAGCATGGGCTTTGCACGAACATCTTGCCGTATACGTAGGGGCACGCGTAGGAGAAGAGGGAGGAGGAGCACGAGGCGGAGAAGAAGGGAAGTCCTTGTTGGTTTGAACATGCGTTTGCAGATACATGTTGTTATTGGCGCGAGGACGCGCATCCGACATGGGCTTTATGCACTGACGTGGAATGCGTCTTCCGCACGATCGCCCATCCCAAGTATGACCTCGTACGATCCCAGGCCAATCAAGATCCGGCGACCCACCTACCCATGATGTCCAAATGTATGTATACCCCAAGTTCGGCGACGCACGGTTGCGGCAGACCCATCAGATGGTCGATTTGGAAGCATGATCCATTGGTACATTCACAGCCTACATTCGTTTCACACCGATTCACAAATATGGATTAGATCGGCATGTGCTTATATATCTGCACGTATACATGCGAGCCCATGTACTAACGACATCGGGCAAGGCCAACGCTGAGGACCATTTAGAGAAGCTCCATGGCAGCGGGAGAACGCAGCCGATTCAGAGGCACAGCAGCACAGCAGGGTGGCAAGGGAAGGACGAGCTGTCCCACGACCGCAACTCCCGCGAGCGATTCGCAGCGAAGCTGCGCGCCTGGACTGCCGGGCGCTTGAAGTGAGCAGTGCGTTCGCTCCGTTCCGACGTCCTCCGCTCCCCGACTCGCTCGTCGAGCCACCTCTTGCGGCGGCTCGCCGACGCTGCAGCAGACGCCTCCCGCCCCTCCTTGGCCAAGAGCCCCTCGAGCTCGGTCCGCCGTCGAAGGAGAGGCCAGGATGTCGAGGACACCGCAGAGGCGGGCCACCAATCCAGCTCCGCGAGCCCTCGTCGATGCAGTCCAACTCGAGCAGGCGGCGGACGACGGGCCTCGAGCGCCTGGGCACGGCGCGCGACGTGCAGCCTGGCGCCCAGGCCTGTGCCTCCACGTCACGGTCGTGGATGTAGGCTCTCATTTCGTCGGCAGCCTTCGCCTCATCCACCCTCTCAGAGCCTTCCTCCCCTCTGCATCCCCCCTCCTACGCGGCACCATTGCTGAGCGAGACAGCAATCTCTCGTTGGCCGCTGGTCATTGCCGTGCGTGGGTTGAGGAACAAAAATTCAGTGGAGGGGCTGGTGAGACCCCGCCTGTGGGAAGCGTCATGTCCCGGTTCTCCGCGGGCAGGCCCACGACGCGGGCGACGCCGAAGAGCATGGAGGAGCGGACCCTTGCGCCGCACGTGCAGCGGAGAGGCACTCGAGGGCGGGGCCCGCGCCGATCTTGCCCCGCGACTTGAGCTCGGCGGCCCTCGCGCGCGGCCCAGGGCAGCCAGCATCTGCACCCGCGCTGCAGCCCACAGCACCCAGGCCCCGCCCTGCCCTCGCGCTCGAGCCCCTGACCCGCCCCTGCGGGCGCGGCGGAGCTGTGCCAGGCCAGGCCGCGCCCCGCCCGCGCGGCGCCCGAGACGCGCGCGCCCGCAGTGCCAGCAGCAGCCACAGGCGCGGTGTACTGCAGTCCGCGGCGCGGCTCGACCTCGCTGCCGGAAGCCATGGAGTCGGCGCCCGCGTCGAGGGCCGCAGCTAGACAGTCCGCCGCCGCGAGTTGGCCCTTCCGCCGCGCGAGCTCGGCCTGCAGCTCTGATGACTAGCCGACCCGCCCCGGCAGCCCCATCGGAGGAGGCCGCCCGCCGGCCGACATCCTCGGAGCCAATTGCTGAGGTCCTCCTGCCGCGCAAAATCCCCGGTGGCGTGCCATGCCTGCTTGAGCAACGGGGGTTGCACGCTGGCGGGCGGCTTGGGTCAAGAAATGGCCACGGATGGAAGGAGGAAAGAGAGGGAGATGAAAGCGATGAGAACGAGAGAGAGAGAGAGAGAGAAATGGGGAAAACAGATCAGAGAAGTAGGAATGGGCAGATGAGGTGTCTTCGCTGTGTAGCACTTCACAGATATCTCCGACAGGCAAGTCCTACCTTACTTCTTCCTGTCATCATCATCATCATCATCATCATCATCATCATCATCAGCATCATAATCAGCATCAGCATCAGCATCATCAGCATCACCATCATCACCATCATCATCATCAGCAGCAGCATCAGCATCATCATCATCCGTAGCAATTGTGGCGCAAGTTGGCTCAGGCTGTTTCGACCCAGGGGACATTCAATCAATCAACTCCGGGCGCCCTCACTGCCCTTAGGCGCTCTCCGAGCGATGGCGATGCTGAAGTGCCTGCTCACGCTCTCGCTGGCGACAAGTGCGGCCGCAGTCTCGGAGGCCAGCGACACCACTGCGGCCCTCCACGCGGAGATCGCGGAGCTGCGCGCTGAGCTGCGCGCGGGGCTGGAAAGCAGGCAGCGAGCGGAGGCGGCGCACGCGGCGAAGCTGCACGCGGAGCTGGAGAGCAGCCGTTCGATGGAGGAGGCGCGCGCGGCGGAGGCGGGCAGGCGCCTGGCTGCCGAGGCGGAGGAAAGGCGCTTGTCGTCTGATGCCACGATCAGCGCGATGACCAGCTCCTGGCTGATCCTGTGTGGGGCGCTGGTGATGTTCATGCACGCGGGTTTCACGATGCTGGAGACGGGCTGCTGCAGGGCCAAGAACGCGTCGAACGTGCTGATGAAGAATCTCGTGAACGTCTGCCTGGGCACGATCGGGTGGTGGGCCGTAGGGTACGGGTTCGCCTATGGCTTGGGAGATAATGTGCCCGACGAGGACATGGGAGGGAACGGCTACATCGGCTTGAACGGCTTTTTCGCCCACGACTACCTCGTCGAGGATTCCGATGGGAACAATTACTCAGACGGCACACAGTTGTCCTGGTTCTTCCAGTGGGCCTTCTGCACCGTCGGCGCCACCATTGTCAGTGGCGCAGTCGCCGAGCGGGTGCTCAGCTCCACATACGGGTTCTACGTCCTCATCATGACTGGCTTCATATATCCTGTGGTCGTCGCGTGGACTTGGGGCTACGGGTGGATCATGGCGTTGTTTGATGTCGGCGTCATCGACTTCGCGGGCAGCGGCATCGTCCACTTGACTGGGGGCATCAGCGGGCTCGCGGGCACCGTTGTGCTGGGTCCGCGCAAGGGCCGGTGGCAGAATCCGGAAGCTTTTGATCCGCACAATTTGCCTCTCGTCGTGCTGGGCACTTTCATCCTGTGGTTTGGCTGGTACGGCTTCAACTGCGGCTCCACCCTCGGAATGGACCAGGCTTCGGGCGAGCTGGCCGCCCACGTGGCCATGAACACCACCCTTGCCGCGGCGACTGGAGGCATCGTGGTCTTCTTCCTTCGCTTCGCCATCTATAGGTACTACGACGTGGGCGGCCTGTGCAACGGCATCCTAGCGGGCCTCGTGTCGATCACCGCGCCCTGCGGCAACGTGGAGGCTGGATCCGCGGTGGTGATCGGGCTGATCGGCGCCATCCTGTACCAGCTCGCCTCCATGCTGCTCCGCAAGCTCAAGATCGACGACCCCGTGGACGCGGTCCCAGTCCACGGCGCCTGCGGCATCTGGGGCGTGCTCGCCGCGGTCTTCTTCGACATGGGAACGCTTGGGGGCAATGACCACTTCCACGGCTGGAGCGGCTTCGGCTGCATGACCAACGAGGATGGCGAATGCGCTCACGGCCTGTTTGTCGACGCCCTGCTGGCGCACCTCATCATGATCGGCGTCATAATTGCCTGGTCTGGGATCCTCTCCGGTATCGTCTTCTTCGTGCTCAAGCTGACCGGTTGCTTGCGCATCGACTCGGAGACAGAGGACGTCGGGGTGGACGCCAGGAAACACTCCCCGAGTAAGGCCTACTCCATGGACAGCACGCCCGTCACTATCGGGAACTCGCAGATGTCCGAGAGCATCTGAGCCGTCTTCCGGTCGTGAGAGCGCACCGGGCAAGAGCCGAGTGGGGGCCAGTGGCCTTCGGCCCCGGAGGCCGGATATGATTTCCCATCATTCCACTGACAGGAGCCCCCGGAAAAGCCTCGATCCAAGGACCGCAGTGTGCTGTCCCGAGTCTCTTCAAAATCGAGGATACTGGACGTTTTTGTTGCTCCTTTTTGGGGGCGGGGTCTGGCGGTTCCCGGGGAAGGCCAAGATCACCGGAGGCGTTTGGGGCAAAGTCTCCCCAGGGCGAGAGGTCTTCGGGCGGCCGCCCCGTCGTCAGAATCCGAAGCTACGCACACATGGTTCGTATGCGAGCTCGTCCGCCACACCCGCGGTTGCCGACTTGTTGGCACATGGGGGGATGGAGTCTCCCCCGGCTTGGTGACATGGCCACGCCCTCTTCTTTCCTTCCTCATTCCTTCTCTTCCCCCTCTCGGCGTGCACGATGATGGTGAGATGATGACATCGCCGGGTCTTCGACTAGCTCTTACCTTCTCGAGAAGATACCCGACGTAGATATACCTTAGCAGCTTGCGCAGAAAAAAAGCAAAAAAATCCGCATCCTCTCCATCACCCTCGTCTCCACCATTGTCGTCATCAGCATCATCAGCATCATCATCATCCGAATCATCACCACCGTGATTTATGATTTGTGTTTGTATTACTCGTCTTCGCCGCATTAGTAGTGCAATAATTCTCTTATTCGAACTGCTTTATTGATACTGACAGCATGCATCCTTCTTAACCCGCCTCCTCTTTTCTCCCTCCGTCCTCCTCCCTCCCTCCCTCCCTCCCTCCTCCCTCGTCCTCCTCCTCATCCTCCTCGTCCTTCTCCTCCTCCTCTTCCTCATCATCGTCATCATCAGCATCGTCAGCATCATCATGGGGACAATGCATCAGGATAATGGTCGCCACCTTGCAGACGCGAAGTCCAAGGTCGCGTCTGCTCATTGGGCCTAAACGCCACCGGCCATACACATATAAATGCGCACCAGGGCCCGGGCCCCCAGGACCGCGACCTCTACCGCAAATGTGTGTGTGTGTGCAGGCCCTTGGGGGGCCCCAGAGGCCCACAAAACGCCACCATAAAGCGCCAAGAGAGCCCGAAGACGACCAAGAGGGACCCGCGACGCCCACAGGCCGCTCCAAGACGCACAGGCCGTTTCGAGACGCACAAGATGGCCCCCAAGACACCCAGAGAGGCTTCCCAGACGCCTCCTGTGTGTATATACTTATGTATATATATATATATATATATATATATAGACACACACATAACGGGGGGCGGGCCCGGGGGCCTGGGGGCCACGACCACTACCGCAAATGTGTAGCCCAGGGGCCCGGCCGGACCTTGGGGGGCCCAAAATCGCTTCGGAGGGCGGTCCGATGAGCGACGGCGGCCCCAGCCAGCCGCCAACCACCCTGAAGCCGGTTTCGACAGATCACGGGACGTCTCCAACGGCCCCAGAGGCTTCGAAGACGCCGCGTAACCCGTGCAATTTGACGAGGGCCCCGAGAGGCAAAAATAGCCCCATTCCCTTCGTAAAACGTACGTTTGTACCGTATTCGTGTTTTTCGTCGTCGTGCCGTCCTTGACTGCCTCAGAGGCCCCTAAGATCGCCCCTGCGCGGCCCAAGAGGCCCCCCAGAGGGCGCCAAGACGGCCCAAGAAGGTCCCAGGCCAGTCTCAGAGGCACCCCAGACGGCCCCAACGGCCACCCAGAGGGCTCCAAGAGGAGCCCAAGATGGGGCAATCCAATTGGAATTGCGAGCCCACGCCCCAAGAGGACCCCCGAGACCCCCAAGAGGCCCCTAAGCAGCCAACACGAGGCCTCCAAGACGCCTCATAACCCGTGCAATTTGACCCCCCAGAGGGCCCCGAGAGGCAAAAATGGCCCCATTCCTTTCGTAAAACGTACATGTTAACCGCATGTGTGTTTTTCGTCTTCGCACCGTCCTTGACAGCCTCGGGGGCCCATGTGATCGCCCCAACACGGCCGAAGAGACCCCCCAGAGGGCGCTCAAGACGGCCCAAGAGGGTCCCAAGGCAGTCCCAGAGGCAGCGGAGATGGCCCGAACGGCCTCCCAAATGGCTGAGCTGGGGAAATCCAGTTGGAATTGCGAGACTCCCGCCCCAAGAGGACCCCCTGAGGCCCCCAAGAGGCCCCCAAGCAGCCCCCAAGAGGCGTCCAAGACGCCTCACAACACGTGCACTTTGTCCCCCAAGAGGGCTTCGTAAACCAGCATTGTTACCAGATTCGTCTTTTTGGTCTTCGTACCGTCCTTACCAACTTCAGGGGCCCCCAAGATCGCCCCAAAACGGCCCAGGAGGCCCCCCAGGGGGCGCCAAGACGGCCCAAGAGGGCCACAAGACAGTCCCAGAGCCACCCAGACGGCCCGAATGGCCTCCCGAAGCGCCCCGAGTGGAGCCCAACGTGGGGAATCCAATTGGAATTGCGAGCCCCCCGCCCCAAGAGGACCCCCAAGGGGCTCCCAAGAGGCTCCCACGAGGCCCCCTGCAGAGGCGCCCAAGAAGCCCCCAGAAGGCCCCCATAACGTCTCAAACGGGCATCGACGGTGACGACGACGGCCGCTTGGCGCCCGGCGCCGCTTGGCCGGCGGACCCGCGCGCACGCTGGCGCGCGGAGCTTCTGGAGCTGCCTAGGCTGGAGCAGCCCTTGACCTTGACCTTAGAAAGAGCGTGTTCTACCGCTGCTGGCGGAAAACCAGGGGGGTCACTGGGGGATCCCATCCCGTCCCCCCGGGGTCATTACCATTCCGAAACCCTTTTACCCCCCCTCGCCGCCGGCAAAAAATCCCCGCTCCTCGGGACAGTGGGACAGTGGTGGGGACATTGGGACAGTGGTGAGGACGGTGGTGGTGGGGACAGTGGTGTGGGGACAGTGGGACACTGGTGGGGACAGTGGGACAGTGGTGGGGACGGTGGTGGTGGGGACAGTGGTGAGGGGGCAGCGGGACAATGGTGGGGACGTAGTGGTGGGGACAGTGGTGAAGGCGGTGGTGAGGACGGTGGTGGGACAGTGGTACAGTGGGGGCAGTGGTGGGGACAGAGGACAGTGGTGGGGACAGTGGGACAGTGGGACAGTGGGACAGCACAGTGGGACAGCGGCGGGGACAGTGGGGACAGTTGGACAGTGGCGGGAACAGCGGGGACAGTGGGACAGAGGTGGGGACAGCGGGGACAATGGGGAGAGTGGGACCGTGGTGGGACACTGGTGGAGACACTGGGGACGGTGAGACACTGGTGGGGGCACTGGTGGAAAAAGCGGGGACAATGGTGGGAACAGTGGGGACACTGGGACAGTGGCGGGGACAGTGGGACGGTCGGTGGTCGGGACGGTGGTGGTGGGGACAGTGGTGTGGGGAAAGTGGGACAGTGGTGGGGACAGTGGGACAGTAGTGGAGACGGTGGTGGTGGGGCCAGTAGTGAGGGCGGTGGTGAGGACGGTGGTGGGACAATGGGACAGGGGCACAGTAGGGACAGTGGTGGGAACAGTGGGACAGCTCAGCGGGACAGCGGCGGGGACACCGGGACAGTGGGGACAGTGGGACAGTGGTGGGGACCGTGGGGAAAGTGGGGAGAGTGGGACCGTGGTGGGAACAGTGGTGGGGACAGCGGGGACAGTGGGGACAGTGCGACAGTGGTGGGGGCACTGGTGGGGACAGTGGGGAGGGTGGTGGAAAAAGTGGGGACAGTGGTGGTGGTGACGGTGGTGCTGGGGACAGCGGTGGGTGATGTGGTGCGGACGGTGGTGGTGACCCGGTCGTTTGCCGGCGGTGCGAAGGGGGGTTCGGACCGGTAGTGACCCCCCCGGTTTTCTGGAGGGGGAGGGTGGGTTCGAACTGGTAGTGACCCCCCCCGGTTTTCCGCCAGGGGGGGGGGCAGGGGGGGAGTTTTGCCGGAGGGAGGGAGGTGGAGGGGGGGGGTCCAGCAGGGGGGGGGCGGATTTTCGAGAGCGGGGGGGGGGCCCGGGTTCCGGAGGAAGAGGGGGGGAATTTTCCACAGCAAGCGGCGGTGGATCACGCTTCCCCTGACCGAAAGATGACCTCAACTAGAGCCTGAGCGCGCGCGAAGCGCGCGCGATGGTTCTAGTCTTTATCTGTGGCAGCACCTCCATATCCGTACCGACGCGAGTACAACTCGCCATCCGCCTCATCTTCTCCAAGAGCCACTGCGGGGTCGCAGCTTGGATAGGCGCTGACGAACGTGCCATGCAGCTTTTCTAATCCTAGTACCACCGTGTGCTCCGCAGCATCGCCGGGCTGATGGGGTACAGGAGCGACGGCACCGCCACAGATGGACAAGTGCGAGCTGACATCGATGCCCCAGCGCTGCCAGAGTTGATACGGGCAAGCCGCGTGGCTGCACTCGCATTGCTGCTAAGGGCAGGGCCTTCGGTAGTGAAGGCGCTGGTAGCAGCATGGCCGAAACCCCCGTCGGCAAGGCATGTGCTCCCCGACCTCCGCCACATGGCGAAAGCGTTTCCCGCGCACCTGGCCCAGCTAGATGATCAGTGTTGGTCGCCAGAGGTGTGGGAGCAGCTTATACGTGCTCAACCTCAGCTTCGGCGCCGTCTGTCACAAGAGCTTCGGTGGTGGATCCCATGATGTGCTCTTGACCCTGGTCGCCGCCTGGCTTCTGGGGAAGCAGCCGCCGCGCTTCCCAGCCGACGCCATCCAGTTCAATTTAGTTGATTGCCCCCAAGTGCGGGCGCGGCTGCAAGAGCTCACAGGGGCTCGCAGCACAAAGGCGACGTGCGCACGCCGTGCGCATGGTATAGAAGGCTCGCGCAGTCCAGCATGCAGGTTCGAATGTTTCACCCGTGCGCGACCTTCGCACCACCTGCAGGACTCCTCTCATTGGTGCAGGGCGCAGATGACATCGGGCAAGATCCTCAGACTGCCAGCCAATGCGGTCTGAGCCGCTTACGAGAAGCAGAGGGCAGCTGCCAAGAAAGTAGTGGCCCGCGGGAAAACCAGAACGCACGCGCTTCGGTCGCCAGAGCCGCAGCCATAAGCGGCATTTGGAAAGTGATGCATTATGTCTGTCGTCTGTCGGCGTCCTTGCGCCAAGTCCGAGAGCTATGCCGCGACCGTGGCATAGCAACTGTACCAGCCACCTCCAGCCAGTTAAATTCACCTTCCCTCAGCAGGCACGCCGTAGTATGAGATGACAGCCAGGCATCTTAGGATCCCTGATGCATGCGAGCGATTCTCGCCGTAGCATGAGCACACAACAACAAATCGCTGGTGGATGTTCGGCCCAAGCTTGCTCCAGCGGTGCTCTTGGAGTAGTGGCCCACTGGTCGAAGAGGGTCACAAGACCGCCGGAGAAGACCCCAAGATGTCCCAAGACTGTTTCGACAGGGACAGGCTAAGAAAGCAAGCCAAGGCTCCTAGAGGAGACCAATACGGCCCAGGAGGGCCCCAAGAGCGCACCAGATGACGGCCCAAGAGGGCCCCAGGATGGCCCAGGAGACCCCCAACCGACCCACGAGTCCCCAAAGGGCCCTAGGAGCTGACAAGGTGGACCCAAGAGGTCGACCCGTTAGAGTGGCTCCTACATGTTGGAAGTGACGGAGCGGTGACGTAGCTGTTGTTTCAAACAGTATACTGGCTCTGAATGGTCCTCGAAGCGCACTCAACAAATCTGGCCCGAATGTTTGCCCTCCGAATCATGTACGTAATGCGTGCTAACACCTGGCGCTTCGCGTGCGGTCCTGGCGGGAGCGTGTCGCGAGCGGTGCTTTCGTTCAAGGGGCGGTGGCTCTCCAGTCCCCAAGCCTCTTCCTCCTCCTCCTCCTCCTCCTCCTCCTCCTCCTCCTCCTCCTCCTCCTCCTCCTCCTCCTCCTCCTCCTCCTCGTGCTTGCACCTTGGGGGTCTTACCTGTTCCCTGGAGCAGTTGGACCGGACTCCTGGGTTCTCGGCTGCTGCGCGGCCGTGGGCGCCTGCCTCGTGGGTGCCCTGCGCGCCGCCTGGCATTCTCAGGTCTTCTGCGGGTGCGCTGCCGTGGGCGGCTCGGGCTGTCGCCCGGGGGGCCCAGCCGTGAGCGCCGTCGTGGGGCGCCCCGGGCGGTGGCTGGGACGCCCGAGCTCTCCCAACGCCTGCCCCGCGGGCGCACCGTGGGCGCCACGGCGCGGCGGGCGGGCGAGGGCGCGCCTGCCGAGGCCCCCTGGCTTGGGGGGCACGTGGCTCGGCGGCAGGGCGACACACCTTCTCAGCTCCCGAGGGGGCCCAAGGCCGCAAGCCTGGGAGCGGAGAGCACGGCCTTGTGGAGAGGAGGTGGCAAAAGACCGAGCTTGCCCCACACAGCGTGGCATCACACGGCTCACACCACGCGCTGCGTCCGTCTCACACCACACTGCCCGCACCACGCGGCTAGCACCACACCGTTGGCACATCCAGGGCGCACGAAGCCACAGCCTGGAGTCCACGCTGGCAAGCGTTATGTTGGAAAGGATGCCCGTGCACCCCGCAAATGTCTTCGGCCGGCCGCGTCCAAGACTCTCGATTATCCCAGGCAGGAGGTACGAGTCTGTCCGTTCGGAAGACCACTCGGTCGGAAGACATTTCTCCCAGAATTCAATCACCCAGAAGACTGTCCGCTCGGAGGATCGCTCGGCCAGAGGCCGATCGCTTAGAAGATCGCTCGCCCAGAAGAACGCTCTCCTGGCAAACGCTCGCCCTGAAGCCGTTCGCCCGACGACCGCTCGCCCGGAAGGCCAGCCGCCAACTTCTTTGGTTGGCCGTGCCTCCGTTGTGCCCAACCGTCCCCAGCCTTGATGGCGCCTCGCGCCGCCGCCAGTGCCTTTGGCTGGCCGTATCCTCGGTCATTACCATTCATATCCAGCCCTGAAGTTTCCAGACCTCCCAAGTGAGTTCGAAGTAGATGGACGCGGTGGATCGCGCCGCATCGCCGATGTACCTGAAATGCCATGCGGCTCGATGTGGAGCCCGAGTTTGTCCACGCCGACGTCACCGATGCAGAGCCGACGTCGCCGATGCATCGGCGATGCGGCGCTATCTTTCGACCCCATCTGCTCGGACCCCATCTGGAAGGCCTCTGGCATTATCCTGCGCATCCACCAATGTCCGTGGCTAGCCGCATCTCCAGCCGTCCCTGACTTCCCTGCGAAACCCGCCGTACAGCTAATACGCTGAGATAATAGCCGCGTTGGGCTCAGGAGAGGATTTGGTTCTAGAGCCGATCCTCAGGTCTAGGCTGGGGAGCCTCTTCGTGGCCGAGGCTCGCCGTGGCCCGAAAGCCCAATTCGTTCCTCACTCAGCGCTCCCTACGGCAGCACGACGACTGTAGCCGTGAGCATGGAGTTGTTCGGACCGGGGATGGGCAGCAGCGGGTGGCGGCGGCGGGCGCGGTCCCGCCCGCAACGTTGGCGCTGCTGCGCGCGGGTTGGGCTGCGGCCCCATCCCGTGGTGGCCGTCGCGGGGATGGGGGGGCGCAGAGGTCAGAGCTCATCGAGCGCTGATGCGGCGGGAGGACGGCGGAGGTCACTGCTGGGAAGGGCTCCTGGGGGCAGGGCGCCAGGCTGGCGGTGTGGTGCGCTGTGGCCTGGGGCTCGAGGCTCGCAGTGGCACGATGGCTGTACGGCTCGACGCGTGCACGGGCACGGGCGCTGGCCGAGGCGTCGGCCGATTCTGCCACCCTGTTGGGGATGCCGTGGCCGGTGGTTCTTGGGGGCAAGCGCGCCGACCGACCGCTGCCGCGCCCTGGGGCCTTAGAGAGCCCCCAAGAGGAGCCCACGCCGGCCCAAGAGAGCCCCGATAGGGTCAGGAGTTTTGGTTCCGCCGGTTCTGGCCCGCCACGCTCCAGCACGACGCTATCCACTTCTCGGCCTCCCCGCGTCAACGTCCCCATGTTTTCTCTGCTTCCCGCCCCGCGAAGCAGAGCGACACGCTATCCGCTCCCAGGGGATAGCGTGTCGCCGCGGCTGCCGCCACGACACGCTAAGCCAAAGTTCCCGACCGTAGTCGTAGTCGGCGGTGAGCCCAGGCGGGAAGTCATCGTGCTGCCATAACCCTGGCTGCGAGATGTCGGGTCCTAGAGTTGCAGGTTGTTGGGCAATCTCGAACATGGCCCGAGGGATTCCAGCCTCGGTATGCTGTCCGGCAGCTGCACCTCGCCGAGGTCGTTCTGGGGGTGCCCGAATCGTTCCGAACGGCCGCTGGAGACCAGAGTTCAGTCGGGCCTGTCCCCCTACAGGGGGATTTTGCACGAAAAATTAAAAATAGCCCAAAATTCTTCAAACATTGTCAAAAATATTCGCAAAATCGTCCCCATATTCAATCGCTTCGCTCATTCCGCCGGCCCATATTGTAGCATCGCTGGCACTCGCTTGCGTGCTTGGGGGGGCATTTGGGGGGCCTCCTGGGGCCGCGTGGGGGCCTCTTGGGGGCCTCCTGAGGGGTCTCGTGGGGGCATCTTAGGGCCTCTTGGGGACCTCTTGGACCTCTTGGGAGCCTTCCGGGCCTTTCGGGGGCCTCTTGGGCGCTCCTGGGGGCCGTCTTGGGGGTCTCTTGGAGCCGTTTCGGGGGCCCCCTCTTGGAGCCGTCTTGGGGGCCTCTTGGGCTGTCTTGGAGGCCTCTTGGGTGCGCGGTCGCCAAGCACACGTGCGATTCGATGTTTGACGAAAAAGACGATTCTCCTCCAGTGGTGATGAGAAAAGAGCACATCGTGAGAATCGGCCGCTTGCGAAGGCCATGGAGCAAGCCGGTTGGAATTAGAAGCCTGACGGGCCGAAACCAGCGACGACACCGATGCAGGATCTGATTATTGAGTACAGTTCGGCAGGTGCCAGCTGACAGGCAGCAAGGAAGGGCAAGCCAAGGCCCATTGCCCAGTCGGACGCTTCTCCGACCGACCTCACGTTCCTGGCATAGCTTGTCTGGACCGAGATGGTGTTCAGCGCATCAAGTGCATCATCACGAGTGAGGCACCCTGCTGCGATCTGGGCAGCCGGGATACCGTTTTTTGTTTGTTCTCTCTCTCTCTCTCTCTTCCCGCCCTCTCTCTCTCCCTCTCTCTCTGCCTTCCCAGCCTCGCCCTTATCATCAGTTCAGATTGTCGTTCTCCTGTCGTGGACCTCGCAGACCGCGCCAGAGGGGAGGATACCCCTACCCCTGTTTCTCAGGCGGCACCTCCCGCCACAAGAGGTGGGCGCGGCGGGCGCTAGTACCTCGCGCGCCCAGACGGATCTTCTGCCTGAACTATTGCGATCTCTCTCTCTCTCTCTCTGCCTCTAATCCCTCTTCCGCTTTTCCTTCCCACTCCCTTCCCTCTTTCCCTCGCTCCCTGGCCACCCCTCCCTCCGCCCCCACCCCCATCCTTCCTGTCCTCACTCCACCCCTCCTCTTTTCCCTCTCCTTCCCCACTGCCGCCCATTACCAGCCACCGCCGCGCCCCGGCGTTCGCCCCTGCCCCCCCCCCCCCCGACCCTCCTCCGCCCAGGACGAGGCTGCGACGGCTGCTAGGCGAGTTCCGCCGAAGGGACCAGCCCAAGTTGGCCATCGTGCTCCGCGAGGACGCCGCGGGGGCGCCCCCCGTGCAGTCTGCCGCCCGCCGCGCGGCCACGGCGGGGCCGCCTCGACGGATCCGCACGCGCCACCCGGCAGTGGCATCCCCTATGAGCGGTCAGATGAGCCACCCTCGGCCAGCATCGTCTAACGGATCCCCAGCCCCACTGGGCCAGGGAGTCTCGGCCCCACCAGCCCACCCTCCCAAATGGGGACAGGCCCCGCGAAGCCTGGAGGAGCAGGCATAGGTCCACATCTGGGCGGGAACGTGGGCCAGGGGGGCCAAGGCCACGCCAGTGAGGATAGTGATCGGTCAAACGATGCTCACCCTGGATCTTCCGGACGTGGACCATTTCTCTCCCTTTCGTGTCGCTCTTGCCTGCTTGTGCCGCATACCCGCCCAATTCTTGCAGGTCGCGCCGAAAAATATTATAACGAGCTTCCCTGGGGTTAGTTCTTCGCCCCGGGTGCGTCTCTGACGGTCCCGGGGCCCGAAGACGCCCCCCTGAGGGGGAAAGAAAAAAAACGAAGGCGTCAAAAAAAACAATCGAGGATAAAAGATGCCCTACTTCCAGGGCCTCTCGGCCTGCACCTTCCGCACCTTTCTCGCGGAAGGTGCCAGCCGCGCTGCGGCGGCCGCCGCGGTCGCCGCTGCGGCCTCGACCCTGGCCGCCGCAGCGGCCGCGGCGATGGTCGCAGCAGCGCGGCACCTGCCGCGCGGAGGAAGGTGCGGAAGGTGTAGGTCGAGGGGCAGCTCCAGGAGGTCCTCCAGCAAGTCCCACCAAGGCGCAAATCATTGCTTTCTTGTGTTGTCAGGAGGAAAAGAAACACACAGACACAATTAATCCTCGATTCCCCAGAACATATGGGAAAACATGGGAAGTGGGGGGGAAGACAGAAACACAGAAAATATAGGAAAAGATGGGGATTATTATTATTGGTGTGTATTTATTTGTGTGTCCTGGGGCCCCTTCATGTTGGTCGTTGAAGAGTGTCGGCGTTGACTTCAGATCGGGCGGCAGGGCTCCCGAGTGCTCTTGGAGGGTGGGGAAAAGGGGGCCGCGAGCTCGCAGGTGAGCTGGCGCCCGAGCCTCGGGCGCCCAGCGGAAGCCTCCTGCGAGCACCATGAAGGGCGCATCCCTCGTCCTGCCTCCTCCGCCATCCCTCCTCCCTCCCTCCTCGGCCGTCCTCCCTCCTTCTCCGCCCTCCTCCTCCTCCTCCTTCCTCCTTCCTCCTCCTTCCCTTCCTCCTTCCTCCTTCCTCCTCCTCCTCCTCCTCCTCCTCCTCCTCCTCCTCCTCCTCCTCTTCCGCCCTTCTCCTTCTCCTCCTCCTCCTCCTCCTCCTCCTCCTCCTCCTCCCCTCCTCTCCCTTCTCCTTCTCCTCTCCTCCTTCTCCTCCTCCTCCTCCTCCTCCTCCTCCTCCTCCTCCTCCTCCTCCTCCTCCTCCGCCCTTCTCCTTCTCCGCCTCTGCATCCCTCCTCCCCTCCCTGGCTCCTCCCCCCCTCGAGGGCGGGAGTCGCGGTAGCGATTGCCAAGCCGACTCGCAGCCAGCACGGGCCCCATCGGAGGAGAGCGCGCCTGGGCCCATGCCGCATTCGCGCCAGATGAGGAACAGCCAGGAGGGAGGAGGAGAAGGAGGAGGAGGAGGAAGACGGAGAAGGGAGGAGGAGGAGGAGGAGGAGGAGGAGGAGGAGAAAGGAGAAGAAGAAGAAGAAGAAGGCTGATAGTGGAGCCACGCGCAACGTCGTGCCGGCTGGGGGAGTGAGGTGGCCCAGCATTGGCAGCAGCCAGCAGGGAGGGGAAAGAAAGGGGCCCCCTTTGTCGCCGTGGTTGGGCGCGGCTCGGAAAACTGGTCGGCTTCGACTTCAGGAGAGGTCCGGGGACCGATTTTGGGCGGATTCGCCCTCATTCCCCACCCCCCTCTCGACCAATTTGTCGCGAGGCGTTTCCAGCTCAGCCCCCCAGCCGCCTCAAGCAGAGGCAGCATCGCGTCATCAGGCGCTTTTCGCTTGGTGGCTGCCGAACAGTTGGCCATTGCGTACAAAGTTTGCTGGTGATCACCAACCGTTCCCCCTGCATGGCGTAGTCGTGCTCGTTGTTGATAGTGTGTTCCTGATTTGCATGTCTGCACCAATGCGCCATCTAAGTGCGGCTTCATGCGTGCGCCCAGCGGAGAACCATCGAACCCTTCCTCCAGATGCTCTGTCAGCTTAGTCGAGGCACAATATACTTCTGGATCCGGGCCCAAACACAGCCGTGGAAGGCCCCCAGCTGCCCTGGTGGGGTGGGGGGTCCGCAGGAGTATGCGCATTTAGCCATGAGCGAGTGCAGGGAGGACGTCAGCGAGGATTTCATCCTGGACCTCTGCTCCATGGAGGAGGTGCCCATTTGTTGCTTCTGCCGTTGTGGTGAGACCTGTTCTTCTCAGTTGCTGCGTTTGCTGTACACTCGCTGACGCCACTCCGCGCTCGTGGTAAGGCCACCACGTGGCTATTACATGCTGCTGGCGCCGCAATGTGAACTCAGTCCGTGGCCGTGCAAGCACATTGTGGTGCCAGCGGAAGACTATGTAGCGGGGGGGTCCAGTTGGCCGCCCTCACGCCCGTTGCGCAGACGCTGAATGGCGGCCTGCGGCATACGGTTCGCGCACGTGTCCGAGTACATTCCTTGATTTCCGAATGCATGACGGTGCTATAGGAAGGTGTAGCTAGCACGGACCGCGATGTGTGCCGCGGCGTAGTGCTCTGCGGAGCCAGCGCAACGGCTCATTCGTTTCCACTTGTGCCTGTTTGATTATGATATCTTGCCCACACGCCGACGGCGTATGATTTGTGAGCGAGCGAGTGATATCAGTCACGATTCAATGATGGGCATTTGCACCAGCATGGATCCGAGAAATGGGGTCGAGGAGAAGATGCAGGAGAAGTTAGAGTTGCCGCATGGCTGGAGAATGGAAGAGACGGTGACAGCAGCAGCAGCACAAGCGAGTAAGGGGAGGCAGTGCGGAGGGAGGTTCAAAGTTGGAGGGGATAGTGAGGCAAGTAGGTAAAGTGACTACGAGGAGGGGAGGAATGAATGCTAGACAGTTTGGAGAAGGACCCTTTGTGGAAGCCGAGGGACCGACGTTGCTGACGACGTAAAATGGAGGAGCAGCGCGAGGAGCAGAAGCAGGAGGGGCGAGGAGCAAGGAAGGTGAGGGGGAGCAGGCAAGTATCCAGCTGCCTGCGGCAAGTACCGCCACCGTGCCAGCCCAGCTCCTTGGGTGGCGACTGGTCGGGGGGCGCACGGGCGGACGTAGCGTGCAACATCTCGTGTCCCGAGGCTCGAGAGAGACGCAACAGGTGACCCCTTTTTCCGCGTCGAGTCGGGCACTCTCTTTTCGCATGCGTAATTATTCTCCGTTTCGTTCATCCCCATTTGGGGCTCCTGTGGAGCAGTCGTTGGGGTCCACTGAGCCACGCTGGGCCGTCTTAGGGGCCCCCTTGCGCTGTCTTGGAGCTCTTTAGTGCCGTCTTGGGGGCCCTCCGAACCGCCTGGGGGACCCCCTGCGCCCGCCGTGGGGCCGCTTGGGGCTGCCGAGGCGCCCTCCGCCGTGGTCTTGGGCCCTTCTGGTGCCCCTCTTGGGCCAGCTTGAGGCTCTCCCAGGACCCTCCTGGGCCGTCCCAGAGGCCCTGTTGGGCTGTCTTGAAGCCGCCTTCGAGGATGATTGAGCCATTGGGGGCTCTCTTGGGCGCTCCTGCAGGCCTCTGGGGCCGTCTGGGGCTGAAGCGAGCCCGAGAGAGGGAAGCCGCACAAACATTTGACAAACTACTCAGGCATACGCTGCATGATAAGCCACGCCAAGGGCAAGATTGAAACGCGCCTACTCCGCACGCGGGCACGGCACACGCAGGGCACGGGCACGGCACACGCACGGCCTGGCACGCGGGCGGCACGGACCGGCACGCGGGAAGCGCACGTTTTTGTCGCGTGGCCGCAGCGGGCACGGGCACGGCACGCGGCTCGGCACGGCACGTGCGCGGCAGAGTTGTCGCAGAGCGCGGGCACGGCAGGGCGCCCAGTGTGCGGGCGTGGCGCGGCGCGGCACGGCATTGTGCGTAAGTCGGGCTTGCCTCTCCACAGGAGGAATATTGAAGAATCATCCAAAAATAGTCCGGGGACCACGTTTTGAGCATGTGTGTTGAATATGTTTGGCTCTGTTTAATTTTTCTTCCAAATCCCCCCAGTAGGGGGACAGGCCCGACCTAACATCATACGCGGGTGGCACATGTGCCGCGTTCTAGAACGCATGCAGAGCACGCAGTTAGGGCACGGCGCGGCACGTAGGCGGCACAGTGTTTATCCGCATTCCAGAACGCAGGTACGGCACGGCACGCGGGCACGACACGCACAACGTGGCGCGCGGGCGGCACGCTCTTCGCATGCTGGAGCACAGACACGGCACGGCACGGCACGCAGATTGCACGTGTCTCGCATCCCGAAGCGCAGGCACGACACGGCACTCGGACACGGCGCGGCACGCGGGCGTCTCCGTTTGGGGGTTCTCGAAAGCAGGCACGACACGGCACGCAGATTGCACGTGTCTCGCATCCCGAAGCGCAGGCACGACACGGCACTCGGACACGGCGCGGCACGCGGGCGTCTCCGTTTGGGGGTTCGAAAGCAGGCACGGCACGGCACGCGGGCTCCACGTTTTTCGCATTCCAGAACACGGCACGACACGCGAGCGGCACGCGTCTTGCATCACATGACGCGGGCGGCACGCGGGCGGCACATGTTTCACACTCAGAGAGCGCAGACACGGCACGCGGGCACGGCACGGCACGGCACGCGGGCCGCACATCTCTCGGGCTCCAACACACGGAAGCGGGTTTCTGCAGTGCAGGTAGGGTCCGTATCGAGTTCATTGTTGGAGAGATTTCGGGCCTTGGGGCCTTGGTCGGGCCGGGGCCTTGGTTGGGGCCTTGTTATCGAGTCATGCTGTTCGGGCCTTGGTCGCCCTCCTGGGCGCCTCTGAGGCTGTGCTGGGGCTACATTGAGCTGTGCTGGGGCCATTTGGGGCTATCTCCGAGGTAGCTTAGGCCATCCTGGCGGTCGTGGTGGCTTGCCTCGGCTGTTTTGGGAGCTCGGGAGCGCGGATACATCATTCGGTTGCGAGGGTTCGTGTCCTCGGGATCGTGTTTCTGCGATGAAGCGTGGCCTCGGAGAGGGGGGGGCCGATGCGTGCAACTAGTGCGAGAAGAGGCCGGGCGGTGCCCCTTGGAAGATCATAGCAGCCCGACCAGGCAGCCCTTGGCGATCTACCAGCCTCAACATGCCAGGGGTCATGGTAGCGCATGAAGGGTCAGCAGGGGGAGGCAAGGCAGGTAGAGGAGGAGGAGGAGGCGGAGGAGGAGGAAGAGGAAGACGAATGATGAGAAGGTGGTGTGAGCGGAGGTGGAGTCGAATATCACATTACAGTTCTTGACATTTCGCATGTTCCTGGTGCTCCGTTGTCACGCTCCTCTTCTGGCATGAGCCAGGAGAGGGGTTTCCCGAACGTCGCGGGTCTCGCGCTTCCGCAGCCTGTACAAGTGGGTGGAGGAAGAGGAAGAGGAGCACGGGAACAGTCGAATGGGAGGATGCAGCAGGCAGGAGCTTCAGGCGAGAAAGGCAGGCAGGAAGGGTGCAAGTCCTTCCCTCTCACACTTTCCCAAATGGTGCGCCCTGGCAGTTGGCAGGCGAGGATGGAACTCCAACAGGAAGAAGGAGGAAGTGAAGGAAGGGAGAGCATGAGAAGGAACTGTCCATCCAAAAAGAACCCCTCACAAAAAGGTGCTGGAGGAGCTGCTGCAGCGCGCTCGAGGACGGTTCTCTCCCCATTCTCTCTCCTCCTGCTCTCGCTCCTCCCCCCCAAGCCCCCCTCTCCCTTCTCATTCTCCGCGTCCTCCTCACCCCCCTCTCTCCTCCGCTCTGCATCCTCGCAGCCCCTTCCAAGGACGAGTCCGATGAGGAGCGGAGGGCCTTTTAGAGCTCGACTTCGGTGGACGAGCGGGTCCCTGCACGAGGGCCGCCGTCGTTCGGCAGGGCGGCGAGCCCGACAGCGAGGCCGGAGAGCTGCAGGCCTCGCCGTGGGGTGCCCGGGCTCGGAGGAGGTGGGTGAGCGGGGGGAGGAGGGGCCGGCTGCGCGTCAGAGTGGCCCTCCGCCAGGGGGGCCTCTCATGCTGGCTCGCAGGGGCCCTCCCAGCACTGGCGTGCACGCTCAGAGCTGGCCCCCCACGGCCCCTGGTCGCTCCTGACGTGCAACTGGGGGAGGAGGGAGAGGAGGAGGAGGAGGAGGAGGAGGAGGAGGAGGAGGAGGAGGAGGAGGAGGAGGAGGAGAAAGAGAAAGAGAAAGAGGAGAAGGAGGAGGCAGGAGGTCATCCTTCAGATCTTGATCACGTCCATCACCTGCGCCAGCCTGGGCCACGGCCCCCACAGAGATGCACACTCGGTTGCTGGCACTGCTAGCTACTCAACTTGTCCACTGTTTTAACAGTGCGCACTTGGCGCTGCTGACCGCTGAGTTTCACCAGTCAGACTCCCCAACGAATCAGCCGACGCCCGCCACCACAGCCCAAGTATCGAAGAGCTGCCGCCCGCAGCCAATTTTTACCGCACGTCTCGATGTCGGTTCGTGCGCGCGCCTTCTCCACAGCCCTGATGCGTACATACTCTACGCCTGTGCGTGCTTCTCTACTTGTTCCACTTCCCATTGCCACGCCTCTTCCAGCTGCGCACCTCTCGACAGGAATGTTTGTCACTTCGGCCAAATCGGCTCTCTGCTTTGTTCCGTGTGCAACATCCGAACGCAACAGCTGTACTGGCTACGGTCGGGAACTTGTGGGTCGCGTGTCGCTCCGCCTCTTCTGGCCCACCACGATGCCGCGCGACACGCGATCCACGTTCCTGTCCCCACGCGTCCACGTCAGGAGCCTTTCCCAGCTTCCCGCCCCGCGGAGCGGAGCGACACGCTATCCACTCGCAAGGCATAGCGTGTCACACGCGATCCACAAGTTCCCGACCGTGTGTCCGCTGACCCGCTGACCCTAAAAGGAAGGCAATAAGACTGGAGGTGAAGCAGACAACCATACAGCCAAGACGCTGGAACAAGGACCGCCTTGGGCTCAGGAGGGCTCGGAGTTTCCGGCCGCTCCTTAGATCTATGCCGTGGAACTTGGTTGTGGCTTGGGCTTGCAGAGGCCAGATAAACCCCTGCGTTCCTTGCAGTCAACCCGCATAGAAAGGATGGGCAACCTTCCCAAGGGTACCCTTTCGCATCCTTGCCTCCTCAGCCCATCATTGGCCGCTGTCGCTGGCCGCGCCCCGCTTGCAAAGTGTCGGCATGGCCTTCCAAGGCCCTTGCATCCTTACCGCGCATCCTAATGAGACGGAATGACTGTACGATGCGCTCCTCACGGTCGCACGACGGCTGCGGCGAGGTGCCCTGAGCGTGGCCCGAGACGTCGCGGGCGGCACGCCTGCCCTCCGGGAGCGGAGGGGGAGGCCCGCGGGATCAGTGAGGCCAGGGTGGGCGGGGCCTGGGGGCCAAGGCTCGCCCGGGCGGTCCGCCCACCCGGTGGGGGGGGTCAGAGGATGTTTCTCCTCCTCCCTCCTCCCTCCCTCCCTCCCTCCCTCCCTCCCTCCTCCTCCTCCTCCTCCTCCTCCTCCTCCTCCTCCTCCTCCAAGTCCCGTACGGGGTGCGTTCGGACAGAGGCAGAAGGGCGCGGTCGGCTCGGGGAGGGTGCCCTGGTGTTCTGCGTGTCTGCCGGATGCTCTCGCGCGGTGTCTTGTGCACCCTTGGGGGAGGGCACCCTCGAAGGTCCCTCGGCCTGGGCCGGCGGAGGGCCTCATGCTTTCGAGGGCTGCGTTGCCGTCTTGGCTCCGACCGTAAGGTCGCACGGCGCGCTCGGTCTCCGTCTGGGCCTGCTCCGTCTGGACCTGGCCTCTCCTGGCAGGGTGGAAAGTCCGGGCGGAGTGAGTCCGCGCGGGGTGCTCGGTCTCCGTCTGGGTTGCTTCCGTCCGGACCTGCCTTCTCCTGGAGCGGGGGGGGGGGATCGAGCGAGGTTCGGCTGGTTCAGCAGACTGCTGGTCTGTGCTCCTCGCCTTCCCCCCTTAGATCCGAGCGCTGCCACTTTTGTCACACCCAGCGTTTTTCGCGCCGCCTCGGGCCCCAGGACCATCACAGATCGATCCGGCTCGAAAAATGCCAGGGACGGGTGGGGTCCAGGGTTCTGGTCACAATGTTTCGCGATGTTGTATTCCTTTCACAACGTCGGACCTCAGGGTTCCTCGTCGTCCTCCTCTTCATCCGCCCTGGTACGGTTTGCTTTCTGGCCGAGCCCGTACTGTTCCGGGGCAAATGATTCGGCCGCGCGCCCAAGGGGGAAGGCAGAGGGGGGGGGCCTTCTCAGAAGTCTCAGAAGACCTCTGGCCTCATGTGTGGCGACGGAGCGAGTCGACTGTGCCTGGAAACGAGGCCCGTCGATGATCCACGCGCCTTACTTCATGTTCCCAGATGTCCGCCGATTTGACTTTTTGAATCCACGGCCCCAAAGTAGATGCTGCGCTTGGTCTGCCACTGACACTCTGTCACGCAGCTCAGAACAAATGCGGCCACCCCCCGTAGCGCCAATTCCCTGGAGGGACCCACTGGAAGATCCGCGAATGTTGACGAGAGCAGAACAAGATCGGCTGCTCCAGCGGAAGATGGCAGAAGATCGGCGCGAGCTGGGCACAGGAAGCGTATGTCTGCCGGGAGACACCAGGGCCAGCGCCTCGGATCCGCCCTTCCGATGTCAGCCGCAGGAGAATGATGCATGACCCTTCGACGTATTCTACATGTCGAAGGGGTCGGCTGCGCGCCGAGTGGGGAAGCGAGAGGGGGCGCCGGACCCACGGATCCGTAATCCAGGTAATATCGCAGCACCCCGCACTTGCGGATAAGAATGAGGGGGCGGGCGCGGGCGACGCGGGCGTCGAGCCGGCGGACCTCGTGGCCCTCACTTTCCTTGTCAATGGCGCCCTCCTCCTCCTCCTGCTCCTCCTCCTTCTCTTCCTCGTCCGTAGCCGCCGCCACGGCCCAGACACCCGCGAGCGGCCCACCCCCACCCACAGTCAGCACAGATCTTTGACGTGTGGAACACAGGGCGCTTCGACGGGAACGGGGCCGCTCAGGGCGGCGCAGAGAAATCCCACTCAGCAGCCCGCTACCGAACCCCCGCCGAGTTTATGTTACTTTCTTGTTTCCTCTTACATTGCCTGCTGCGCCACACCCGCTTCAACGCCGAGGGACGCCGAGTGCAAGGCCGTGGAGGGCATCAACACGGGCCTGCCCATCGTCTACGACTCCAGCTGCCCCAGCCTGTGTTGCTTCGAGGACCAGCCGTGCTGCTTCGAGGACCAGCCGTGCAGGTACAACAACACGGGCTGCTACTCCGCAGACTTGGCGCAGCTGAAGGTGAGGACGACGCCCACGAACGACGCCGAGTGCAAGGCCGTGAAGGGCATCAACACGGGCCTGCCCATCGTCTACGACTCCAGCTGCCCCGGCCTGTGCTGCTGCGAGGACCAGCCGTGCAGGTACAACAACACGGGCTGCTACTCCGCAACCTTGGCGCAGCAGAAGGTGAGGACGACACCCACGAACGACGCCGAGCGCAAGGCCGTGAAGGGCATCAACACGGGCCTGCCCATCGTCTACGACTCCAGTTGTCCCGGCCTGCGCTGCTTCGAGGGCCAGCCGTGCAGGTACAACAACACGGGCTGCTACTCCGCAGCCTTGGCGCAGCAGAAGGTGAGGACGACGCCCACGAACGACGCCGAGCGCAAGGCCGTGAAGGGCATCAACACGGGCCTGCCCATCGTCTACGACTCCAGTCGCCCCGGTTTGTGCTGCTTCGAGGACCAGCCGTGCAGGTACAACAACACGGGCGGCTACTGAGGGGAGAGCTGTTGTGTATTATGGGTGGCCAAGATTTGCTGCCACACTAGAAGCGTATGGTGAGTGAGTGAGTGAGTGCATTGTGCGTTGTGCCAGCTCTGGCAGTGTCGATCTTGTGTTCTGCGATTTCAGTACAGGCGCAGCAGCATTAGATAGTGGGACTTGGGGGTGGCGGGGCCGTTGGGAGCGGGGAGGAGGCGGCGGCGGGACGACTGCTACACTGGGACACCGCCTGAGTCAGGGGCGATTGGCCTGAAGGCCCTAAACCCTGCCGTATTCATAACAATTTTGTATTCGGGAAGGCCCCGCGCTGCAGCGGGCCGAGAGGCTAAAAAGCCAAGGGTCCCGTAGGCGACCCGTCGATTCGCCGATCTGACGCGCCAGCAGCAATCGGTTCGTATGCAGTCGAACCCCAGACAGCTGCCAAGGCTTCCGACTCCGACTCCGACTTCCTCGTCCGCGTCCTCGTCCTCATCGTCGTCGTCGTTTTCCGCCTCTTCCTGGAAGGAATTCAAAAACAGCTCGCCGCAGGCGCCGAAAAGTTTGATTTGTACACTGAACGCGGTTTGGGTCGCAGGTTCTCCACTTGGAACGAATGCAAGAGAAACCCACCGCAGGCGCCGAAGTTTTGGCTTGTTCAGTGAACGTAGTTTCGGTCGCGGGAGGGTCGCGGGCTCTCCACCTCCACCTGGAAGGAGTTCAGAAACAGCCCGCCGCAGGCGCCGAAAATTTTGATTTGTACACTGAACGCGGTTTGGGTCGCGGGTGGGTAGCAGGTTCTCCACCTGGAACGAATGCAAAAGAAGCCCGCCGCAGGCGCCGAAAATTTGAAGTGGGTCGCGGGGTGGGTCGCGGGTGGGTCGCGGTGGGTCGCGGGTGGGTCGCGGGCGCGGTTTGGGTCGCGGGTGGGTCGCAGGTTCTCCACTTGGAACGAATACAAAAGAAGCCCGCCGCAGGCGCCGAAAATTTGAAGTGGGTCGCGGGGTGGGTCGCGGGTGGGTCGCGGGTGGGTCGCGGTGTGTCGCGTGTGGGTCGCGGGTAGGTCGCGGGTGGGTCGCGGGGTGGGTCGCGGTTGGGTCGCGGGTGGGTCGCGGGGTGGGTTGCGGGTGGGTCGCCGGGGGGGTCTCGGGGTGGGTCGCGGGCGGGTCGCGGGGTGGGTCGCGGGTGGGTCGCGGGGTGGGTCGCGGGCGCGGGGGGGGCGCGGGGGGGGTGCGGTCGCGGGGTGGGCGCGGGTCGCGGGTCGCGGGGTGGGTCGCGGGTGGGTCGCGGGTGGGACAACGACAACAACAAACAACAAGCAACAAACAACAACAACAAGCAACACAACAAACAACAACAACAACAACAACAACAACAACAACAACAACAACAACAACAATAACAATAACAACAACCACAACAGCAACAAACAACCACACAACCACAACCACAACACAACAACAAACCACAACACAACAACCACAACAACAACAACAACAACAACAACAGCAACAGCAACAACAACAACAACAACAACAACAACAACAACAGTTACTAGCACGTGGGGACACTCCGTTCTCACCAGTGCCAGGGTTTTCATAGGAGGCGGGCAATACCCCCACTTTGTGGGGGGGCCGGTTCAAGCTCTACCAAATTTCCAAACGACTCTTCGCCACCACCCACACCCAGCTTCCCGCCCTATGACGTTCGGACACTTCACTTCGTGGCATGCGGACGACCGTGGCTACTATTCAGGGCCCCGCGGCCGACGACGACGGCGTGCGCGCGCGAAGAAAAAACGAATGTGTCCCGCATGGTATTATTTGACAGGGATGATGGCCCTGGCAGGTGCGCAACCGTTGTCGCAGAAGTTCGAAAAAGTTGCTCGCAAAAGCCCGTTTGACAGAAATGTTTAAAAAGTGTTGGGTTTCCTACGAATCCGCAAGAGCGCGCGGGATGAGATTTTGACAATTTTTTGTTGAAAAACCATTGGTTTTTTGATGTTTTTATGTTAAAATCGCTGCGAACACTAAGGTTTTGGAAGGATTTCGTCTTGCGCGCGCGAATGTCCACTTTACCTTATTTTTTGCAAGGGATTCTTGAAATTTGATTATATTAGAACAAGAAATGTCATTTTCTATTGTTTTTTGCAAGGGAAAGCGGATTACAACAAAACAACCGGATCCTGTACACACCCTCTTTTCTGAGGCTTCCTCACGAAAATGATGAAAATGTAGCTGCGGCCTAGGCGGCGCAGGGGGGGCGCGCACCAGGGGGCCCAACAATAATTATTCTTTAGAATAAATCATGTTCAACAGCAACAACAACAACAACAACCACATCAACAACAAGAAGAATCCGCATCGCAGAATTCTACTTCAGCCACGCACCCAGGGACAGTGAATGACCGTTCGGTTCAGCCCCTTCACTCTGACATGTTGGCGTGTGCTCGCCCTTTCCGCCTGTTGCAGCTGCGCCCGCTCTCTCTCTCTCTCTCTCTCTCTCGCCCTCGGCCGATGTCATGGAGAGGGTGGGGGAGGAGGAGGAGGAGGAGGAGGAGGAGGAGGAGGAGGAGGAGGAGGAGGAGGAGGAGGAGGGGGCGGAGGAGGAGGAGAGGAGGAGAGAGGTGGAGGAGGAGGGGAAGGACGAGGACGAGGAGAAGGAGGAGCATTGCAGTCCGGTCAACGTCGAAAGAGGAGGAGAAGGAGGGGAGGAGGAGAAGGAGAAGGAGGCGGAGGAGGGAGACACGATGCCAGCAGGTGCCAATAGGAGGAGAGGAGGAGGAGGAGGAGGAGGAGGAGGAGAGGAGGAGGAGAGGAGGAGGGGAGGAGGAGGAGGAGAGGAGGAGGGGCCGCGGAAGACCGTCGGTGATGCCCTGGGGGGGGGGGCCGGGTCCGGGCAGCGCCGGTGCCTCTTGGCTGCCAGCCCGGCCCCTGGAAGGCGCCAGCCGCCGTCCGGCAGGCCAGGCACGGCCGCGCCCTCAGCTCGGCCCCGGCTGGGAGGCCCCAGGGGCGCTGGCGCGAGGAGGATCGAGGATCCAGGAGGCTCCAGGATCATGGGGGAGGCGGAGGAGGAGGAGGAGGAGGAGGAGGAGGAGGAGGAGGAGGAGGAGGAGGAGGATCCAGGAAGATCAGGGAGGGTCGATGAGGATGGAGGACCGAGGAAGAGGAGGAGGAGGAGGAGGAGGAGGAGGACGACGACGACGACGACGACGACGACGCGCGGCTCCGCGCGCGTTCGCTGGCGGCTTCGGATGTGGAATCGCTCGCGCAGCGCTGCGGCAGTAGGAGGTACCCTGAGATCTGGCCAAATTTATCACACTGGGCGACTTCGCCCAGTTTCGGGCTCTGGGACCATCGCACTCGCGATGATTCAAGTTTGTCGCCATGTCGGATCTCAGGGGGCGACAACGAGTAGGAGGGAGGCGGCGGAAGAACGAGGAGGGAGGATGAGGAGCAGGATAAGAAATAGAGGGAGTGGGCACTGCCCATCGACACGGAGTCCAGCGAAATGACTGTTCTCGACGCTCATGGGATGCTTGGTCAGGGGGCTTCACAGGAGCCTGATGTAGAGCACGCCCTCGGCGTGGGCCTGTTCGAGCCCTCCAGCGGAACGCAAAGGTAATCGCGCGTGCGACGGGGCCGCCCGCGCTCCTGAGTGCCGCGTTGGGCGAACTCCCCCCCTCCCCCCCCCCTCCAGGAGGTTGGAGCGAACTCCCCAGGGCCGGCTCTTCTGGCTCTTCCCCGAGCCGTTCTGTCACGGCCCTGGGGCCCCGCAGGGGCCTCCATGAGGGCAAAAAGGGCAGGAAACCTCACGTCGTGCTTTTGCTCCGCGCAAGGCTGTCTGGGTCGCGCCCGCCCCTCCTTTCCGCCCCCCTGTTCCCCCACGGCCCCCCCCTGGCCAGGCGCAGGCCGGCAACTGCAGAGGAAGGAGGCCACGGAGCAGGAGGCCTCGCTGATAGGGCGCGGATCTTGAACGGCCCGAGGCGGGAAAAAGGATGACCGTCAGAAAAGGGGTCCGTCCAACGCCTTCCTCCGCCTCCTCCTGCTCCCCTTCTTCCTCCCCCTTATCCTGCTCCTCCTCCTCCTCCTCCTCCTTATCCTACTCCTCCTCCTCCTCCTCCTCCTTCTCCTCCTCCTCCTCCTCCTCCTCCTCCTCCTCCTCCTCCTCCTCCTCCTCCTCCTCCTTCCCTCCTCCTCCTCTCCTCCCTCCTCCGCCTCCTCCTCCTCCTCCTCCTCTCCTCCTCCTCCCTCCTCCTCCTCCTCCTCCTCCTCCTCCTCCTCCCCTCCTCCTCCTCCTCCCTCCTCTCCTCCTCCTCCTCCGCCTCCGCCTCCGCCTCGCCTCCGCCTCCTCCTCCTCCTCCCTCCTCCCTCCTCCTCCTCCCTCCTCCTCCTCCTCCTCCTCCTCCTCCGTAGCCATTTTGGCTCAAGATGCTTTGTTCCACAGGGGAACACGTGGATACCGCTAGTCCGCGGCCAGTGCCAGGGCTCCCTAGCCCGACAGTTTTGTTCAACGCTTCCCGTGCCTCCTGCTGCCCGCAGGTGAGCACCCTCGGTTCCTCAGCTCGTCCATGGCACCTCCGCAACAGCGCAATGCCTACGTCAAGTGCTACTCCTGCTCGTTCGCCTGGAACTGGAAGGGCAAGGAGTCGTGCCACTGGTGTGGCAAAGCCTTGGCGCCGTGGACGGACAGTCCCCCACCCGTGCAAGGTGCTTGGGCGGCCCGCGTCTCAGCCGCTGCCCAGGCCGAGGCCAAGACCACCCAGCCGACCAGCGCCGAGGGAGGTTGGGAGCCGTGGTCATCCTGGCCCAAGACCCGCCGCCGCCGTGGTAAGGGCAACGGCAAGGGCCATGACGACGACTGGTGGGCCAGCAAGAACGACAGCCCCAAGGCCCGCTCCGCCGAAGACATCCTGGCGGAGCTCCAGGCAGTCGCTCCTCACATCGACAAGTCAGCCATCAACGGCATCAAGTCACAAATCCCGCCGCCCCAGCCGCAGAAACCTGCCGACCTCAACGAGATCTACAGCCGCGCGCAGGCTACGGAGCGCCGCTGCAAGAATAACCTCGAGAGGCTGCTGGAGAGCGAGCAGAAGGCGCTCAACTGGTACACTGCGCGCAAGCAGGCGTCGGAGGAGGCCGCCTACAAGTTGGCTGAAGCACAAGCGGAGGCCCAGGCGGCGCTCGACGCCCTCCAAGCCGCCCGCAAAGGCGGCACAGCCACTCCTATGCAGACGCAGCAGACCCCGACCTTCAACCTCACCAGCCTCCTGGAGGACGGCGACATCTCCATTGAAGCGGGTGCGGCGTTCGACCTCCAAGGCCTCGACGTCGACGACAACGACCGCCAGGCCTGGGAGTCCCTGCAGCAGCGCTTCGCCACGGAGCTCAAGGCCAAGGTCACCGAGCTCTTCGGCAACACTGCCAGCCACATCAGCCAGCTCCGAGCAGAGGCCAGCACCATGCGCACGCGCTTCGCCTCCAAGCGGCAGCGCGCCGACGAGGACGGGCACGCCAGAGCGGGCGGTGGAGCACCGCCTGCCGCCGCGGCCGCAGCAGGCGAGCCCCCAGCGGCAGCCGCAGCTGATGCTGAAGGCGCGGCGCCCTCACCGCCGACGGCGCCAAGCGACGGGCCTCCTGCGCCAACTGCTGGCGCTGCTTCTGACGGTGGCTACGTCACCCAGCCTGGACCTTCACTCAACAAGGACCCCGACCTCGAAGACAAGGCTCAGAAGATGCTCAGCCAGATGCGCAAACCCACCGCGGCCGCCGCCGCTGGCCCGCAGCAGCCTCTTTAGCCGACTACAACACAACCCTGGACGGAATGGTGAGACGGGACGGCCACCGTCAGAGACCACACCCTACGACAACCCAGCGATCATCAACACAATGGACGCAGTCCTCGACCCGTTCGACGAGCTGGCCGAGTTGGACGCCCACTTTGATTACGCCGAGTCCGAGCAGTATGCTACCGCCCCGCCCGAGACGCTGTCCTCGGTAGGGGGCGATGAGACGGCCCAGACCGTCGACCACCCTGTGGTGTTGGGTCCAGGACAGCCTCAGCGTGCTGCTCGGACTGACCCTGATGCCGCTCCGCCCGAGACGCGGTCCTCGGTAGGGAGTGATGAGACGGCGCAAGCTGTCGACGTTCCTGTGGTGTTGGAACCAGGGGAGCCACCGCAAAAGGCAAACCCTGATGCCGCTCCGCCCAAGACGCAGTCCTTGGTAGGGGGTGATGAGATGGCGAAAGCTGTCGACAGTCCTGTCGCGTTGGGGCCAGGGAAGCCCAGCAGCAGTGTGAGAGCTGATCCTACACCTGCCAACCAAGAGAAAGGCCCCACGAAGTTCCTGCAGTCTGACCACTCCCTGTTTTTCTCCAACATCACACAATGGGGACCACAGTCTGAGAAATGGTTGGCAGGCCCAGGCAAGCAATATCAGATGGTAGCCCTAGTCGAAACACACATATCGCCTGAAAAAGCGCCGCTCATCTACGACAAGATTGCAGCGGACGGTTGGAGAATCTCATCGACTACGGCCACCCCTACCAGAAGATCAGACGACGGCAACACGGGTGGCGAGATCATCTTATCCAGGTACCATGTCCAGACCACCTCGTTCAACCATCTCCGAGATCTTGCCATTTCTCAGCGCAGGCCAGACCCCTTCCTCGGCTTCACGCCCATGGTATGGCACAGACGCTCTGGCAATTTGGTTGTTATTGCTGCATATCTGGAACCCCACAGGCAGATCGAGGGAGCAGTGCACGACAAGCTGCTCTCGCTGGGCGCCTTCGTTACCATGCTGACAGACCCTTGGATCATTCTGGCGGATTGGAATATGACACCCGAGCAGCTTGCAGCGACAGAGTGGCTGGCCAAATGGAATGCTACCATCGCGCGAGCACCTGGATCCGCCACCTGCGACAAGGGCCAGGGGCTCACGCTAGACTTCGCACTGGTCAAGACGGGCATCGAGCACACCATTTCCATCCGCCAGTGCCCCACTGTACCGTGGGCCACCCACGTTGGCCTCGAAGTTCGTGCAGGCAGTGCAAATCCTTGGTGGTATCAGTCTATCGATACGCCCAAGGCCTTCCCCACAGTGGACAGGCCCAGGATACCACCAGACCCCAACAGCAAGACCGCCATCAAGAAACGTAAAGCAGCTGAAGCTCGAGCAGCTCGACTTCGTGATCTACCTCCTGAACTTCAACAAGCAGCAGCACAACTTCAGCCACAGGTCGAGCCCGCAGCGCCGAATCCGATCTCCTACGCCATCCCGCTGGACTTGTGGCAACAGCAATGGCAGGAGGCGTCCCCCACACGTTGCAAGCAGCCGCACGCGCACTTCGCGTACCGACACTGGGCGCACGACGCCGACCTCCTCAACCTCAAGTACGCCAACTGGGTCACGGCCCTCGAGAACACCATGATCAGCCACCACCAGATCGACCCGAAGGAAGCCGCAGCATACACTGGCCGTGCTCAGGGCTACCAGCTATCTTGGAAGAAGACAGCGGCTGTTCCAGGCCGCGTACACGCACATGATCCACATTCGGAATGGTGGGCCATTACGCTCACCCTCATCAAGCGCTACGCCGCGCTCATCGACAAGCCTAAGCACGCAGCGCTTATGGAGCAGCAGGCCACCATCATCCAGCAGCGCGCCGACCATTTCAACAGCCACATGCATGATCTCCTGTTCGAGAAGGATGAGGACACCATCTTCCGCTGGTTCGCGCTCGTCTGGGCCCCGCACCTGGACAAGGATGAGACCGACGACCTGGTCACTATTACCGCTACCTGGGCCTCCAGAGCCCTCTCGGCCGCCCTCGCCAAGTCTAAGAGGGCCTACGGGGCTTGGCTCGCCCAACAATGGAAGCGCCGTCCTGGAGTTCTACACGCCCATGTTAAGCCTGCACCTGTACGTCACATCGAGGCCTACACGGCCAACCTGACCACCGCCGACCCCACCGTCATCATGGACAACAAGAAGCAACAACGGCAGCAAGTCTGGCATGCCACCGAGACCTCCGACGACATCCTCCAGGCCCTGACTAAGGCCAAGGCAGCAGCTGTTGTTCAACCTCTCGAGCCCATCACAACCGAGCAAGTACACCGCATTCACGGCCGCATGCCACCTAGTAAAGCACATGGAGTTGATGCCCTCGGACCTCGCGACCTCCATCGATTGCCAGAACCTGCCGTCGAAGCCTATGCAGATGTTCTCAATTCAGTGGAGCAAGCTGGCATCTGGCCTTTACAAATTTCAGGCACCATTGCAGCTCTCGCCGCCAAGAAAGCGGGAGGCGACAGAGTCCTTGGCATGCTTCCACACATGGCCCGACTCTGGTCTCGTATTAGACATACCGCGTCGGAAGCCTGGTCGCAAGGACTTGACGACTTTTGGATTACAGCCATCAAAGGCTCTTCAGCTCTCCAAGCCGCCCTACATAGGGCCTTGTTAGACGAGACAGCCCCAGCACTCGGCATTCAGTCCGCGACTTTGCTGTTAGACATCCAGAAATTCTACGACAACATCAAGCTCGCCAACCTGATCATGGTGGGCCTCAACTGCGGCTTCCCTGCCATCATTCTATCATTGGAAGTACAGCTCTACCTGGCGCCCAGGTTCTTGCGCAGTCGTCAATGGGTGAGCATGCCTATCTTCGCCTCCAAGGGCATCATTGCAGGCTCCCCCCACGGCACCACCCTGGCACGACTTATTTTGTTACCTATTCTTCGACATGCTCAAGCTCAGGCAGAGCTAGCCCAGATGTGGACCTTCGCGGACGACACGGTACTACGAGTTGAAGGTGTCCTACGAGCGTTGCAGAAGCACCTCCCCCGTGCTGCCAGGATGCTCTGCGACGGCTTGAAGGAGTTCGAGTTGCCTATCTCAGACAAGACCGTCCTCATCGGCTCCACACCCAAGGTCAGCCACTTGCTTGCCAAGAAGATGCGACAGTACGACATTCCAGTTACTGCGACGTCCACGGCCGTTGACCTAGGCGTGGACGCCGCTGCTGCTACCCGACGAGTACAAGCCAAAGCCAGGAAGCGTCAGAAGCCGGCCACCGCCAGGTTTCGCAAAATACATCGATTACGGAGCACTGCTCAGCAGGCCCGTATTTCCGCTGGCCTGTGGCGCACTGGCGCTCTTCCTGAATGAGTCTTCGGACATCAGGTTCATGGCCTCGCTCGGCACGCTCTCCTCCGCTGGCGCCGACAGGCCGCCATAGCTGCGACGGGCGCTGCCGCGGGACGCTGCCTCACCTCCCTCCTCGGCGCCACCTTTGACGGCACGGACCCTGGCGTCTCCTTGAGGATAGAGTTCCTCGAGGCCTGGTTTCAGCATTGGATACGCCACCCGAACGCGCACGCCAGGATCATCAGAGCCTGGCCAAGGATCAAGACCACCCTGCTCGCCGCAGGCCCCAAGCTGCGGCGCAAAGTGAAGGGCCCCACAGGCGCGGCCATCGCGACCCTGCTAGAAGCCAGCTGGGAGCCGACCTCCGCTACGACGTGGAGGCGCACGAAGGACGGCTACATCGAGGAGTGGAACCTTCCTCTCGCCGACGACCCTGACCTCCTCGACGCCGACATCCACACAGTATTGCAAGACCTCAGCGAAGATCTACACCGACTTCTCTGGAGGCAGGCCGCTACACACATCCATGGAGACACGCTTGCAGGAGGCGCAGACATGGTCACTATCCGCATCGAGCAAAAGAGGTTCCTCGCGAATGGCGACTTCAGCGATTGGGCCCTCAACAATACCATCATCAGCGGAGGACAGTGGACCAGAGACCGCCTCCACAACGCAGGCTACCAGATCGACAGAAACTGTGACCGCTGCAGCGCTCGCGCCCCTGAAACCCTGTTTCACCGCATGTGGCAATGCGATGCGAATGTCGGGCCCGAGTTCGAGGCCAGCGACAAGCTACTGCCGCGAGCTCTAGCGGGGGCTGATGCCGACCCCGCCTTGTGGCTCCGTGGCCTTCCCTCTTCTGCTCTCACTACGCCCTCTTTCGAGCCATTGACTGGGAGGGACGGGTGGGAGTTTTCTGGTGAGGTGCGGGAGGGTTTGCCGTCGTGGGAAGGTGCTCGTAATGGCGAGGGTGAGTTGTATCTCTTTGGCGACGGGTCTGGCGGAGCCTATTCCGACGACGTTAGGAGACGTCGCGTCGGCTCAGGCCTTGCTGCTCTTCGTTGGGATCCTCCCTCGGCCTCCTGGACCCTCCAAGCGGGCCCCCAAGCCCCCCTCCCAGGCTCCCGCCAGACCGTCCCAAGAGGAGAATTGTATGCGTGCTGCCTGGCACTAGAGACTTGCCTTCAGGATTTCACCTATGTCACCGACCACCTAGCCTTGCAGCGTGGTTGGCAGAATGGTAGATGTCTCAGGCCAGGTAGCCTCAAAGGTAAGAATAAGAATGGTGATCTCTGGCTGAGAATACGGCATCTCGCGCAGGATCGACCGCGTGGTGCTGACTCGGTCACGGTGCTCTGGACCCCGTCCCACGCCGATCCTCAGACCCTGCACGGCTTTCAGAAATTCCTAGCTCTCGGTAACCAGCAAGCCGACGAGCTTGCGGGAGATGCGGCCCACAAGTCGGCCACCCAAGCCCTCCCGCCCGTGCCCAGGACTGATGAATATGATGCTATCGCTGCGGTCGTCCGCCAGCGTGCACGCCTAATTCTTCGCTCTTTTGGAAAGAATGCAGAGCCACGAGGATTGTGGCCAGAGAGGCAACCCACACAAGAGGCTGCTCCCCGTTCCCAGTTGCAGACCGCGCTCGCGGATTCTCAGCACAAATTCGTTCGGTGTGTAGATAAATGGCGATGCTCTTCTTGTCACATTATCGTCGACGCTTGCCAGATAATTCCAGCTGCCGCATCGGAGTGTGTACCGCCTAGCCCCCTTCCTGAGTTTGCTGCGTGTGGTGAGGTCCTCTTGACGAGGGGCCCCCGTGTGATCAGCGGCAAGGCGATACACCCCTCCCACTTGTTGGCCGCCATCCCCAAGTGGCAAATGTTCTTCTGTGTCAAGTGCGGCCATACGGCCACGCACCAGGTCAAAAACCTACAGTACCCCTGCCCGCTCAGCCACCAAGTGGGCGAGCGCAGGGCCCTGGGACCCACTGGTAAAGGCCTCGAGAACCTCAGCAGGATCCGACGAGGCCCCCACCCGTCCAGATCGGGTCCCAGCAAGTCTGTTGTAGCCGCAATGCATGAATCAGCAGCCGAAGCTGCGATAGCGTCTCTGGCGGCTCCCAGCGGTGCTCTCTGAGTAAATTGTGAGGCCAGGGGAGGGCCTGTCGCGAGGTGCCGTGGGATGTCGCCACCCACGCCACCCCGAGAAAATCTGGATGGCCCTCCCTGGCGTCTTTTGCTTCCCCGTACGGACTACGTCCGATTGCTCCACTCCACTCCTCCTCCTCCTCCTCCTCCGCCTCCTCCTCCTCCTCCTCCTCCTCCTCCTCCTCCTCCTCCTCCTCCTCCTCCTCCTCCTCCTCCTCCTCCTCCTCTCCTCCTCCTCCTCCTCCTCCTCCTCCTCCTCCTCCTCCTCCTCCTCCCTCCCTCCCTCCCTCCCTCCCTCCCTCCCTCCCTCCTCCTCCTTTAGGGGCCCGGGCGCATGCCCGCACGAGCGTTCCGAGCGGATCCGATCCTCCTCCCCGCCCCTCGCTGACCCGGCTGCGGCCACAAGAGAGCCGAAGTGCCCCACCGCCTCGCTTGGGAAGAGCTCGCCCAGGGGCCCGCCTCGCCGGGGCCCCCTGCGCGCCTGGGCCGCTCCGCGGGCCCCCATGCGTCCTGGCGGTGGCGGCCGAGAACGGAGCAGCACGAGGCAGCCCCGAGAAGGGCGAGATGCTCCCCGCCCGGACCCCCAGACCGTCCCGTGAGAGGCGGAACGGGCCCCCCTTCTGACGGCTCCAGTCCGCCAGCGGCACCGCTCCGAGTCCTTCCCCGCCTCGCCGCCCCCGCGGGGCGGAACGGCACGCCGTCTGCCCGGAGGGCACGGCGCGCCCCGCAGGGGCCGCCGCCGCGACGGGCGGAGCACGCCGTTCCGCTGGCGAGCCGCGTCGCGCGCAGCAGGGAGGAACAGCTTTCCAAGGTGACTCCAGATTTCGTAATAAAAGGGAGGGGGTCTCAACCCTCCCAGACGAGAAGATTTAGACCCCCCCCGTGGGGGAACCCTCCAAAACATCGTCCCCAGACCCCCCCAGGCCCTCCAAGATAGCCTGGAAGAGACCCCCCCCGAAATGAGACCCCCCTCCCTTTATTACGAAATCTGGAGTACCTTTACATCCTTGCCCCTTCGGCCCATCATTGGCCACGTTCGCGGGCCGCGCCCCGCTCGAAGAGTGTCGGCATGGCCTTCCAAGTCCCCTGCATCCCCATCGTGCGTCCTGAGTATGCTCGTTGACTGTAGCGCGCAGCCGGGCACGCGGGCGGGCAAGGGCGGGCGGGCAGCTTTGGAGCGCAGCGGGCGAAACGATCTGAGCAAAGCGGTTGGGGGCGAAGGTCTCTGCGGGCGAAGCGGTCTTTTAGCGAAGCAGGCTTGCCCCTGGGAAAACAAGCCTCGAGAAGGCTCGCCCCTCAAGAAGAAAGACACGTCGAGTGATCCCTCGGCGGGCGCTCTTCTGGAACCACCCTGGAAGTGCGCAAACCGAGCTGCGCTCAGCTAGATGCAATGGGATGCAAGTTTCCATCTAATGTGTGTCCTCAAATCCTTCTGGAGAAATACCGGTGGGCAGGCCGCCCAAAGCCCCAGGTACCGAAAGCCTTGCTGCAGACTTTCGGTCAACTGCTTCTTCGGCCTAAGGACTACCAGTGCCTCGTCATCCTCCTCTCTTCCTTCCTCTCCCTCCCCTGCTTGCCTAGTGCGGTCCCGAGATGGAAATCCTGTGAGCCAAACATCATTATCAACACCACCACCACTATCAGCATCCTCACCATCGTCACCACCATCATCATCATCATCATCATCATCATCATCATCATCATCATCATCATCATCATCATCATCATCATCGACATCGACATCGACATCGACATCGACATCATCATAGTCATCATCATCATCATCATCATCATCATCATCATCATCATCATCATCATCATCATCATCATCATCATCATCATCATCATCATCATCATAATTATCAGCATTACCATTATCATCATCACCATCATCTTTATCATCATCACCATCATGAGCAGCAGTATCAGCATTACCATGATAATAATCATCAGTACCAGAATCATCATCAGCCTTATCATAATCATAATCATGATCACCCCCATGCTCATCATCGACATCATCATCAGCACCATCATCATCGTCATCCTCATCATCAGTATCTTCGTCATCATCACCATCACCATCACCATCATATGCATCAGAATGATCAGAATCAGCAGAATCAGCATCATCAACACCATCATCATCATCGTCATCATCATCAGCATCATCATCGCCATCAGCATCCTCATCATCAGCAGCAGCATCATCATGCGCATGGTCATGCTCACCATCGTCAGCATCGTCACCATCATCATTAGCAGCAGCATCACCATCATTATCAGCATTACCAGCAGCATCATCAGTACCTTCATCAGTATGATGTTCATCACAAGCAGAATCACCAGCATCATCATCATCAGCAGCATCAGCAGCAGCACCATAATCATCATAGTCATGATCATGCTCACCATGGTCATCATCGTCACCACCACCACCACCACCACCATCATCATCATCATCATCATCAGCAGCATCATGATCGTCGTCATAAGCATAATCAGCAGCATCATCAGTATCTTCATCATTCTGGTGTCCATCATAAGAAGAATCACCATCAACATCGTCATCATCATCAGCAGCATTATCATCATAGTCATGATCATGCTCACCATCGTCATCATCGTCACCACCACCACCACCACCATCATCATCATCATAATCATCATCATCATCATCATCATCGTAATCATCGTCATCATCGTCGTCGCCGTCCTCGTCACCTGGGCCACGAGGATTCATCCGATTCTGAGGGCGGGGTGTTTTACAGTTGTCACGCTGACCTTCGGTTGCTTCAGAACATCAGCATCATGCTCATGCTGATTATCAACATCATTATCATGATCATGCGCATCATCATCAGCAGCATGATCATCATCAGCAGCATCATCGTCATCATAATCCTCTTCCTCATCAACATCACCATCATCATGACCATGCTCCTATTCCTCCTCTCCTCCTCATTGTCATCATAAGCATCATCATCGTCACCATCATCATAATCCTCACCCTCATCATAATATTCATCTTCCCTCCTCCTGTTCCTCCTGCTGGTCCGAAACCGAGCGAAAAAAACAGGTGCGAAAATAATTCTAAGCCCCGGACTCTTCGCCAAATCCGGCTTCTGCGCGAAGTGCACCTAGTGTCCAGGGCCGCCGCCGCCGCCGCGAGTTTGCGGCGGGGTCTCGCGCTAAGCTCGCCCGTCGCCGACATGCGAGCCCAGACATGCGACGTCCTGATTTTTTTCATACGCGGTCCCCCAGAGTTCCGACCCTTTCCACTGGGCCGGTTTTTCATCCTGAGTCTTTTTCGACGGTCTTGGGGCCCGGTGAGGGCCTGCAGAGGCCAAAAGATTACCAAAAACGTCCCGTCGTGATCTTTTTACGGCTCGATCATGTCTGGGAGTGAGGCGCCGCTTGTCTGTGCGATTGTCTTCAGCCCACCCCGCCGCCAGGGTCGTGAGCCGAGGAACCTGCGCTCCAGCAGAGAGCCGAGCCATCCATGCCCCAGACAGCCGGCGCTCCACTTTTTCTCCAAGCGTGGACCCCCAGAGCTCTGGACCACAGGGCAGAGAAGGAAAAGGTACCCATGTTTCTACCCTTCGCCTGTTTTCCCCTTTTGGGGCCTCCTGGGAGGCCCTCGTCGCCACCGCTGGATTCGCTCCGAAATCTTGGTCAGAACGCACTCCAGGGGAGGTCCGGGGAGTGGCGGTGTCCGTACCTTTTGGTTCCCCCACCAGGGCCAGCTTTTCGCCCTGCGTCGCTTTATCGCGGCCCCAGAGCCCGTGGGGAGGGCCCCCGGAGAGGTCGAGAGTGGCCGAGAACGGCCAGAAGAAGCAGGCTCGGATCTCTGAGGCCTGCGGCTTGCCGAGCCGAAGCAGCACTTCGCCGCTCAGGCCCGAGGCCCCCGCGGCCCCCGGGGGCCCCCCCTGCGCGGCGCGCCCGCGATGTGCCCCGCGGCTGGCGGCGTGACCGGGCGCCGGCTGCCGCTGGCCGCCTCGGCGCTGGCAGTGGCCGCGCGGGCGGCGCTGCCGCCGGGCTACGACGAGGAGCTGGGCCTCCCATCGACGGCGAGCGAGGGGGGGAAGTTCCAGGCCTCCCAGATGGGGTCGGAGTAGATGGGGTCGGAGGATCGCGCCGCATCCCCGATGCACCGCCGACGCGGCTCAATGTGGAGCCCGTGTTTCCCCACGCCGGCGTCAACGATGCATCGCCGACGTCGCCGATGCGGCGCGATCCTTCGACCCCATCTACTCGGACCTCATCTAGGAGGCCTTTAGAAATGAGGAGGAGAAGGCCTTCTCAGGAGGCGGCGGGACTTCTCAGAAGCCCTCGCGCCTTCGGAGAAGCTTCCTCTCTTCTCCTCGTGGGGGAGGGGGCTCAGAAAACGTCTCCGAAGGCTGGGGGACTTCCGAGCCTTCTGAGAGGGCCTTCTCCTTCTCGTTTCCCCCCCTCGCTCGCTGCCAATCCCAGGCTCAGAGATCCTAGGTTCCGAACAAACTGGAGCGGACGGCTTCGGGCCGTGTTCGGCCCCTGGGGGCCCGCAGCGGTCCCCAGGACAGTCATGCGGTCGGGGCGCTGCAGAGGGAGCTCTTCTCGTTGGGGAGGGGCCCCGTGTTCCTTCATTGTTTCACAGCTTGCCTTAGGTTTCCATCGGGCCTTCGATGGGAGATCAGGGGAATCAAAGCTTGATGTATGGAAGAGAGGGGCCTCGTTCCTTAGTCAGGATTTCCGAGGTCAGCGCCCCGACTGCATGGTGGAGAACCGGCCCTGGAGAAGCCGTCCAGGCCTCCTCGGGCCCAAGCTTCGAAACAATTGGAGCGGCGGATGTATGGGCATGGAGGGTTTCTCCGAAGGGTTTAGGCGACCCGTCCTCCTCCTCTTCCTCCTCCTCCTCCTCCTCCTCCTCCTCCTCCTCCTCCTCCTCCTCCTCCAGCCGTTGCGACGGCTCCGACCCCCCATTTTCGCGGCACCTTAGTACATATACATACACAGTTAGGTGATCCAGCGGCATGTTTTCCCCCTTCGGGGGGCTCGTTGCGCCCATGAGAGAGGGCACGGTCTCCCGTGCGAGGCAGTGGCTCCCCGCCATGTACGGCCTCGCCTTCTTCCTGCTGGGCGTGATGCACGCCGGCGACATGGAGGGAGACCGACCCCACGCTGACGTCGGCAAGCGATCTTCTCTACGGGACATCGTCTACATTCCCATGTACTTGACGAGGGCCACCCGTGCCGCGGAGGTTTCGGCGGATTTCCAGAACATAGGGGCCTTTTTGCTGCCAGGTACCCCGCGACGGCGACGCGAGGACACGCCACACCAATGGGAACTGAGCTCCTGATGGACGAGGGCCTACAACAATAAGTGCGGGGTCCCGACCGTCTTTCACAAGAAGCTTACACGGAATTTCATCAGAAATATATGCACGTCGCCAGCTTTCATTTCAGTACGAGGCGGGGCGGTACTTCTCAAATCTCGGACATCAGATATACGGCTAATCGTCATCTATTTTTCGGCATTGCCGACGACACGCGGGGAGCGCAGGATGATCGCCCATGACTTACGCAACTGGGCCAGGAATATTTTGAACAGCACTGGTTGCTGCCGCACCCCCCTGATCGGCCATGATCTCAACGATGACCACCTCGGCTACATCATAGACGACACTCTAGACGGCGAGGGGGTGATCGACCCTAGGGATGGCGAAGGGCACGACGCCGACTGGACGGCGGGGGAGGCTTCCGACACACAGCGGGGCCGAGTTGGTGGGCCTCGCGGGCAAACTTTGGCACCAGACTCTACGAGACACCGCTTTGGGTGAGGTGAACGCGTTCTACCCAGCGGGACCGACCCCGCACGGCCCCCAGGGACATACTTCGAGGAAAGATTTTATACATGTACCGACAGGCCTTCGCCCACACATACGCTCCTGCCGAGCTCTGCGACCCGCGGGACTGCGCCTTCAACCAGTGAACACGATCGACGACAGTGACCACCGCCCAGTCTTCATGGAATTCGATTACAGCTTCGATGGGGCCCCCGTGCCGCGCCAGTGCTGGGACTTCGGCAGGATGTGGATCCTGCGGGAGGGAGTGGAGGGCACCACGGCGCTTCAGCGCACCCACGAATCGATCCTGTTGATCACAGAGAACGAATGGGTGCGCATATGTTCACGCCCCACTACCGACGAGCTGGGGAACTCGTTCTCGGTTATACCCAAGGAGACAGCGCTGGAGGATTTCACGCGACCATCACTTCAGGGGGCCGAGAAGATTTTCTCTGAAAAAAACTACGGTTTGAGATTTTATCCATGCTGGTTCGGCGTGGGCGGGGCCCCCGTCATCGCAGATAATTCAAGGCTTGCGGGGAGAACTGGGCGCCCAAGGACTTCGCGGACTTCCTTCGGCTCCCCGCTCAGCAGGGCGGACTGTCGGCTTTCGCTCGCGACCTGCAGTTGGAGCGGACCGAGAGGTCCGACCGCCCCTTCCACGGCGTCGAGGCCAGGCAGACGGACCAGCAGCGCTACGACATCATGCAGATGGCGGGGCTCGGCGCAGCGGACATCGACTCGCAGGGCATCGCGTTGTCGGGGATGGAGGGGCGCTCGCCAGATAGAGGCTTCACCCTGGTATGCGGCAAGATCACGATGAGGGACATACGCAGGGGCTTGGGGGCCATGCGCACCGAGGACCACTACGGGGAATCTTGGAGGTGGAGCTCACAGCGCGTCTGGGTTCATTGGCAGATCATTGCAGATGAACGCCGTCTCCGTCTGTTCAGATGGCACCAATCACGGATCCGGTTTCGCTGCGCCCACAGGCAAGTTCGAGCATGTATTCTTGGCACGCACAATTGGACACTGCGCACGAGCCCCGACGGGACAATCTACGGAAAGGCGAATCCCTGGGCCTGTCTGCTCCTAGCGGACCTCAAGTGCGCCAGAAGCCTTTTCGGAGGAATGCGATGAATCGTATCATGAAGTTCTGCTCTTGGGTGTTGTTTCCTCCAACGAGTTCGACGATTGGGCAGGGTCGACTTTGCCATTATGAGGGTTACCTGTACACGTGAGCATGTCGAACGCCATGCGATGAGATCGCACGGATACTATCGATGTGCCATTGGGTGCAGCAGCTACACAGCAGCCGCGGTGGCCCTACCTTTCTTTCTGGCTTGCCCGGCTTGCAGCTACGGGGCTCAAGTTCTCGCACATTTTCAACGCCATGTTCGTCCGCATTGCGCGCGGGGGAGCTGGCACCCTCTGGCTCTGTTGCGCGACGGGCGACGCAGCATGGACGTGGACAAGAAGCACAAGAGATTCGAGCCAGAGGGCAAGAGCAACGGTGCAGACGCGCCTTCCAGGGCCAGCAGGTGGGGGAGCTGGCGGACACAGACGAGGACGGCCTCCAGGAGGTCGAGGGGGCCCTTCGGGCCCGAGTCTTGCAGACGGCAATCTCCATCCTTGCTCGAGATGGCGTGCACGCACACGCAGGAGCTCTGGGACCTGGCGGCGTCGGCGCGGGCGCGCCTCATCCCCACGGCTTGCTTCTTGGTGGCCGATGGGGGGCAGGCGAAGCAGTACGAGGAGGCGGCGAGCTTCGTTGCCGCGAAGCCCATGCTGGGGCCGACGCATCTGCACATCGCGCGAGGCGAGCTCAGGCGACGGTAGACTCCGAGATGCTCATGGGGGGGGGGGGGGGGGGGGGGGGGGCGCCCCAGGCGCACGGGATCCAGGCCCTCCTGTTCGAGAACCCCGCGCGGCGCAGTGCGGCGGAGGCGCTCGGCCACGCGGCCAGGTACTTCAGGCGGATGAAGTGCTACAACGACGACTACACCAGGACGCAGTTCTCCTTCGAGGGCGAGGCGACGGTCCCCCGCACAGCCGCGGCGCAGGGCATGCCGACGGCGGGGGCGCTCCGCAAGCTAGAGACCCAGCATGCGGGGGTCAAGATGGCGCAACAGGAGGACGCCCAGCTCAAGCTCGGCACTGCACCACAGGGGCACTCACAGGCGACGGAGCAGCGGTGGATCGACGAGTCCAAGACAGAGAGCAGGAGCCAGGGGAAGGGCGTCCACACGCAGCGATGGGACCTGTACCCTGGGAGCTCCGTCGAGCGGCCCTGCCCGCTCGCACACAGGCTCGAGTCGAGCTTCAAAATACTGATGCAGGACGGACGGCGCGATCGACTTTCGCATTCTGGAGTGGGCCCCTCTTCTGATGCCCCCTGCACTCGAGGACGGAGCTCACCGTTGGCTACTACTAATATCAAGATATAACAACAATTCGGGCCGCGTCAAAGCGCGGTCGGCCCTGGACCGCGACTCCGCCCGCTGAGACCGCGTAGGCCTGGCCCTGTCCCTCTAGGCGGCGCCGCGCCGCTGCCCTCCCCCCTCCTCCTCCTGCCAGGCGAGGCGACGTCACCTAATTCGGGAACCCACTCTCCCCTCTGCCCCCGCTCGCTCCCCCCCGCCTCCGCCCTCCGTCGTTCTCCCGCCTCGTCGTTATCCTTTCGTCCGTCGCTCCTCTGAAGAGTGGGTTTCCTCCTCGGGGCGGGGCGAGTGCCTCGGAGGCCTGCCCGTCGCCCGCAGCGACGCGGGCTCGGCGCTGGAAGCCAGAGGGGCGTCTCGCCCCCCGCCCCCGTTCGGCAGTGCGATTTGCGACTGCCTGTGTACGCTTCAGCACCACAGGCTGCACGGCGCGCGCTACACTCGACCTCATCGCACTCGATCGATGACAGCTCGGGGTAGGGCTCCGGTTGCACGCGTGCACGCGCAGCCCTCCCCCCCCCGTCCCTCTCCCCCTCCTCCTCTCCTCCTCCCCTCCGCCTCCTCCTCCTCCTCCTCCTCCTCCTCCTCCTCCTCCTCCTCCTCCTCCCCCCTCCTCCTCCCCTCCCTCCTCCTCCTCCTCCTCCTCCCTCCTCCTCCTCCTCCTCCTCCTCCTCCTCCTCCTCCTCCTCCTCCTCCTCCTCCTCCTCCTACTCCTCCTCCTCCTCTCCTCCCCCTCCTCCTCCTCCTCCTCCTCCTCCTCCTTCTCTCCTCCTCCTCCCCCTCCTCCTCCTCCTCCTCCTCCTCCTCCTCCTCCTCCTCCTCCTCCTCCTCCTCCTCCTCCTCCTCCTCCTCCTCCTCCTCCTCCTCCTCCTCCTCCTCCTCCTCTTCGGGTCGCTTACGGCCCCGAGGGAAACCGCGTAGGTCCACGCCTCGAAACAATTGGAGCGGCGGATGTCTGGTCACGGGGTCCGAGTGCGGCCATGAGTTTTAGCTCAGCGTGTCGCTCCGCCGGTTTTGCCCCGCCTTCGGCGCGACGCGCTGTCCACTTCCCAGTTTCCCAGCGCCCGCGCCCCGGTCCTTTCTGAGCCCCCCCTCTTCTGCGGAGCGGAGCGACACGCCATTCGCTCGCAGGACGTACCGTGTCGCTGGGGCCGCCGCCGCGACACGCTGAGCAAATGCTCCTGGCCACAGACGGACTCGGAAGAGCGCGACGCATCGCACACGCATCCGCACCGCCTGGTGTGGAGCCCGATCGTCTCCACGCCGACGGCGCTGATGCATCGCCAGTGCATCCTCCGACCCCCCCCTGCCCCGACCCCAGCTGGGAGGCCCCCCCCAGGAGCTCTACTGCCCGCCGGGGTACTGCCTGCGCCCGAAGGACCCGGGGGCGCGGCTCCTCGCCGCGCGTCGTGCGAAAGGGCCTCCGGCGGCGTGGCTTCTGTGCCGCTTCGGGGGGGCTTCGCTCGGGCCCCGAGGCCCTCAAGAAACGGATTCGGCCAGCCTTGGGGGTGAAGTGAGAGGGGGCGAGCCCTCTCAGAAGGCTCGGACGTTCCCCCGGCCTGCTGAAGAGTTTGCTCGGCCTGCCCCGGAGACGCAGAGGACCTCGCCGACGGCGCGAGGGATGCTGAGAGAGAAGTCCCGCCGCCTTCTGAGAAGGCCTTCTCCTGCTCTTTCCCCCCCCCCTCGTTCGCCGCCGGGATAAGCTAACCCCCACGGAAAGCTGCACGGCCGGTCGGGGCTCTGCCCCGAAGGGCCTCGGGGCGGCGCCTCGTCCGCGTCGTGCGCGAGTCTCCGACGAGAGGGTCTGTGCAGTGCTGGGCGCTGTTCTTCGATCTCGGCCTCGCGGGGGCCGCGTTCGGGCCCGAGGGCCATCAAAAACGGTTCCGAGACGGAAGGCTGCCCCTGGGGAGCGGTCGGGGCCTCTCCGGGGGAGCGGCTTGGACAATTAACAAAAACAACAAACGACAACAAACAAACCAACAAACAAACAAATAAACAAACCACGACAACAGCAATAACAGCAGCAACAACAGCAATAACGACAAAAACGACAACAACAACAACAACAACAACAACAACAACAACAACAACAACAACAACAACAACAACAACAATAACAACAACGAAAACAACAAAAACAACAACAACAACAACAACAACAACAACAACAACAACAATAACAACAACAGCAATAACAACAACAACAACAACAACAACAACAACAACAACAACAACAACAACAACAACAACACAACACCAATCCGTCTGAGACTGATCGTTCTCACTGGTACGCTTGTTTTGCATTCTGTATACCCCAACCCTAGATACCCGCCCACGTCGTCTTCGATCGCACCCCCCTTCGGGGGGGAATATCTTCCTTGTCGGCCACTGACTGAAGTGCGAGGAACTCTCGAGCGAGAGCGCCGTCCCTGAGTTCGAGGGCCTCGCTGGCCAGGCCAGGGGCTCTCGAAGTACATATTGAGAAGCAACGAACGGTAACGCTTGTCGAAGTGTCTGGGCCTCCACCAACTTGCTTGAATTACGAGAAAATCTAAAGCGAGAGCGCCACTCTCGAATTCGGGGGCCTCTCTGGCAAGGGCCTTTGCGAATACATCTTGAGGAAATATCGAACGAGAGCCCTTGTCGTCGTAGTTGGGCCTCCACCAGTTTGATGGAATCACGAGAACGTCGAGAGAGAGAGAGAGAGAGCGCCGTTCCTGAGTTCGGGGGCCCTCCTAGCCAGGGGCTCTCGGAGTAAATCGTGAGGAAGTGTCTAGCGGGAGCTTTTGTCATCGTGGCTGGCCTCCGCCAACTTAATTTATTGCGAAGAAGTCTCGAGCTAGAGCGCCGTTCCTGAGTCCGGGGGCCTCTCTGGCCAGGGTGTCTCGCGGTAAATTGTGAGGGAGTGTCAAGCGGGAGCCGTTTCGTCACAGCTGGGCCTCCAAGGGCCCGCATGTAGATTAAAGCCAACGCTCGAGCGGGATCATCGCTTTCAGGGAAAATGCAGCCGGCGTCGAGGCGACAGCGCGCGGAGCCGCTTCCGGAGATCAACAATAATTGTTCTTCAGAAATGAGTTTTCAACGACGACGACGACGACGACGACGAAGACGACGAAGACGACGACGACGACGATCACGACAACGACAACAACGACAACAACAACTACAACAATCATTTTAAGACTGTTCGCCCTTATCTGCTCGAGTGTCCAATAACGCGTATTTCCCAAACCCTCGATACCTGCCCTCTTCGTCTTCGATCGAGCCCCTTCTGGAGGGTATACCTTTCTTCCCTGCAGGCCGGGCCCTCGCAAGCGGCGGGGCGGCCGCGGACCGTCGGCCTGGCCAGCGGCAGCGCTGATTTGCGGGGCGGCCGCGGACCGTCGACCCGACCCCAAGAGGGACGGACAGGGGACCGACGACGACGACGACGACGACGACGTCGACGACGACGGCGACGACGACGACGGCGACGACGACGACGAGCGAAAGAGAGAGCGAGAGAGAACGACAGCAGGGCCACAAGGACACGAAGTAGGCCACGAAGGGCGACAGCGGGGACACGAAGGGAATGCGTATGTGGCCACGAAGAGCGCGAACGAGCGGGGGCCACGAAGGGCAGATAATGCGGGACCACAGAAGGCAACAATGGGGCCACTTAGGGTAGCAACTGGGCCACGAAGGGCATGCACATGGGGCCACAACGGGCGCGAACGAGCGGGGGCCACGAAGGGCATACGTATGTTGGGCCGCGGAGGGCAAGGACGGGGCCATTGAGGGCAGCAACGGGGCCACGAAGGGCAGCAACGGGGCCACGAAGGGCGACAGCGGGGCCACGCAGGGCATGCATATGGGGCCACCACGGGCGCGAATGAGCGGGGGCCGCGAAGGGCATACATATATGGGGCCACGAAGGGCAGCGAGGGGGCCACGAAGGGATGCAACGGGGCCACGAAGGGCAGCGAGGGGGCCACGAGGGGCTGCAACGGGGCCACGAAGGGCTGCGACGGGGCCACGAAGGGCAGCGAGGGGGCCACGAAGGGCTGCAACGTGGCAGCGAAACAAAGCGAGGGGGCCACGAAGGGCTGCAACGGGGCCACGAAGGGCAACGAGGAGGCCACGAGGGGCTGCAACGGGGCCACGAAAGGCAGCGAAGGGGCCACGAAGGGCTGCAACGGGGCCACGAAACACAGCGAGGGGGCCACGAAGGGCTGCAACAGGGCCACGAAGGGCAGCGAGATCCCGATTCCTGGATAATCTGTGGGGGAGTCCTAAGCGTGAGCGCGACTCCTGGGTGCCTGGGTGTCGGGAGCGCAATTGCAGGAAATTCCAACGCAAGGGCGCGATTCTTCAGTAAATTGCAAGCAACTTTGCAGCGAGAGCGCGACTCCAGAGCGCCGGGAGAGCGATTCTTGAGTAAATTGTAAGGACGTCCTAAGCGAGAGCGCGATTCCTGAATGCAGTTCGAGGAAGTCTCAGGCGGGAGCGGGGGTCCTGGCTAAATTGTGAGGAAGTCTCAGGCGGGAGCCGTTTTTGTTGTAACCCGGGGGCCAGGGGTCCAGTTTGAGCGTCAAAACTTTCCTTGCTAAACAACAGGATGCGGGCGTCGAGGGGCACACTTTGATGGAGAAAAAACAGTATGCACCGGCGGGGGGATCAACAATAATTATCCGTAAGGGCTTCGCCCCCTGCCGCCGGCCCCCTCTCTCGGAGAATGGGCCATGGAAGAGCTAAGTCATGAGGCTTTGGCGCTGTCGTGCAGCAGTATCGGAACTTCATGCGAGGCCGATTCGCAATCGGCAAAACCAACTGATCACAAGAGGGGTTACCACACAGGGCGATTGGTAAGACGTGTATGGTTTACGAGCTTGGTTACCACACCTTGGGATTAAATGGCCGAGGGAGTACTCGCAGTTTGGGTTACCACGCCTTGCGATGGATGTGCGTGAGGGGTGGCACCGAATTTCAGAAATGTGGCAAATCCCCTGTGTTTTTGGACCCTGACCCCGCGGATCTGCGTGAGGGGTGGCACCGAATTTGAGAAATGTGGCAAATCCCATGTGTTTTTGGACCCTGACCCCGCGGATCTGCGTGAGGGGTGGCACCGAATTTCAGAAATGTGGCAAATCTCCTGTGTTTTTTTGACCCTGACCCCGCGGATATGTGCAAGGGGTGGCACCGAATTACAGAAATGTAGCAAATCCCTTGTGTTTTTGGACCCTGACCCCGCGGATCTGCGTGAGGGGTGGCACCGAATTTCAGAAATGTGGCAAATCCCCTGTGTTTTTGGACCCTGACCCCGCGGATCTGCGTGAGGTGTGGCACCGAATTTCAGAAATGTGGCAAGTCCCATGTGTTTTTGGACCCTGACCCCGCGGATCTGCGTGAGGGGTGGCACCGAATTTCAGAAATGTGGCAAATCCCTTGTGTTTTTGGACCCTGACCGCGGATCTGCGTGAGGGGTGGCACCGAATTTGAGAAATGTAGCAAATCCCCTGTGTTTTTGGACCCTGACCCCGCGGATCTGTGTGAGGGGTGGCACCGAATTTGAGAAATGTGGCAAATCCCCTGTGTTTTTAGACCCTGACCTCGCGGATCTGCGTGAGGGGTGGCACCGGATTTCCGAAATGTGGCAAATCCCCTGTGTTTTTGGACCCTGACCCCGCGGATTTGCGTGAGGGGTGTCGATTTCGAGCCCCCCCAGCAATTCAGACAACGCGCCCAGGCGGTGCTAAAAATCCCGTTTGGGCCTCCCCCCCCTCGCGCGGTCAATCAACTAGTTACAGTAACCAGCAAGAAGCAGAACTGTAACACTGGAAACTACAAGCTACAACTGGTACAGGAAACTGCGAATCACGGTCCTACAGCCTGGTGGCCCCACAAGGGGGCCGGCGGATTCTTCAGAAATGAAAATTCAACAACAACAACAACAACAGCAAAAATGTTAAGACTGTTCGTTCTTACTGGCACGCGTGTCTTGCATTCCGTATACCCCAACCATCGATACCCGCCCACTTCGTCTTCGATTACACTCCCTTTCGGGGGGAATATTTTCCTCATCGGCCGCTGACTGAAGCGCGAGGAACTCTCGAGCGAGAGCGCCATTCCTGAGTTCGGGGGCCTCTCTGGCCGGGGGCTCCTGGAATACCTATGGAGAAATATCGAGCGGGAGCCCTTGTCGCCGTGTCTGGGCCTCCACCAACTTGCTTGGGTTACGGGACAGTCTCAAGCGAGAGCGCAGCGCCGTTCCTGAGTTCGGGCGCCTTCTTGGCCAGGGGCTCTCGGAGTAGATCGTGAGGAAGTATAGAGCAGGAGCCCTTGTCGTCGTGGCTGGGCCTCCGCCAACTTAATTGCGAAGAAGTCTCGAGCGAGAGCGCCGTGCCTGAGTTCGGGGCCCTCTCTGGCCAGGGTGTCTCGGGGTAAATTGTGAAGAAGGTATCGAGCGGGAGCCGTTGTCGTCACAGCTGGGCCTCCAAAGGGCCACATTTAAGGACGCTCGAGAAGGAGCCTCGTTTTCAGAGAAAATGCAGCTGGCGTCGAGGCGAGAGCGCGCGGAACCGTTTCCGGAGATCAACAATAACTATTCTTTAGAATTGAGTTTTCAACGACGACGACGACGACGACGACGACGACGACGACGACGACAACGATCACGACAACGACAACAACGACAACGACAACGACAACGACAACGACAACAACGAAAATAACACAACAACGACGAACAACATCAACGAACAACAACATTCACAATAACGAACAACAACAAGGAACAGCAACAACGAAAACGACAACGACAACGACAACAACGACAACAACAACAACAACAACAACAACAGCAACAACAACAACGACAGCCGCAGCATCGATAACAACAGCAACAGCCACAACAATGACAACAGCAACAACAACGAACAACAACAACAACAAAAACGAACACGAAACAAACATAGATGTCGAAGAAGCCAAACCGGCATAATCATGCACTTGCGAAGCTCCACGCGGATTTCCGTTTCGTCTTCCGTCTCGTCTTCTTCGTCCTCACCATCGTCTTCCCTCTGCCGCCTCTTCCTCCTCGGCTTCC
>CAUYUJ010003373.1:65000-79718 GCA_963575745.1 Prorocentrum cordatum | reverse complement strand
TAGTAGTAGTAGTAGTAGTAGTAGTAGTAGTAGTAGTAGTAGTAGTAGTAGTAGTAGTAGTAGTATGGTAGTAGTAGTAGTAGTAGTAGTAGTAGTAGTAGTAGTAGTAGAAGAGGTAGTAGTAGTAGTATTAGTAGTAGTAGTAGTTAGTAGTAGTAGTAGTAGTAGTAGTAGCAGCAGCAGCAGCAGCAGCAGCAGCAGCAGCAGCAGTAGTAGTAGTAGTAGTAGTAGTAGTAGTAGTAGTAGCAGCAGCAGTAGTAGTAGTAGTAGTTGCCTCTTGGCGGTCTCGGACGCCTCTTAGAGCGTCTTGGGTGTCTCGGAGAGCTTCTTGGGGCCTCTTGGGAGTGTCTTGGGAGCCTCTTGGAGGCCTCTTGGGCGCCTGTTGGGGCCTCCTTGGGCCTCCTGGGCGCCTCTTGGGGCCCTCTTGAAGTGCTCTTGGGAGTCCTGGGAGCGTTCTTGAGGCCATCTTGGAGGACATCGATCAAACAAGAGGGGAACATCCATTAGCGTTGCTCATCGGGAGCCCAAAACGTCGCCTCTTGCGGCGCTCTTGCAGCGCTTTGGGGTGCTCTTGGGGCCGTCTTGGGGGGCTCTCTTGAGCCTTTCTGGAGCCCTATTGGGCCATCTTGGAGCCATCTTGAGGCCTCGGATGGCCATCGGAATCGAAAAGGCGAGACAGCCAAATATATGGATTCCCTTAACATTCTGGAAGAATTTTTGCCTCTTCGGGGCCTCCTGGGAGCACTTTGGCCACTTGGAGCCGTCTTGGAGCGGTCTTGCAGCCTCTTGGAGCTTCGTGGGAGCCATCTTGAGGCATCTTGGGATATCTTGAGCCATCTTGGAGGTCATCCTGGGCTATCCCAGGCGCCCTTGGATTCATCTTAATCAGTGCCGCCCCCCAGGAGGCCAAAGTGTAGCCAAAACCTTAGTACAAACAATGATTTTGGCATTCTCGCTGGGGCCTTTTGGACCGTCTTGGGTGCCTCTGGGGGGCCTCTTGGGGCCTCTTGGGGGTTTCTTGGGAGCCTCTTGGGGGCCTCCTGGGGGCCTCCTGGGGGCCTCTTTGGGTATTCTGGCCACCTCTTGGGGCCCTCTTGGGGCACCCTTGGGGGCCTTGCGAGCGCTCTTGGGGTCATCTCGGCGGAGATCGATCAAAGAAGGGGGGTTTCTTAATTAGCCTCGCCCCCTAGGAGGCCAAAATGGGGCCACAACCTTAGTAAAAACAGTGATTTTGACTTCCTCGCCGAGGCAATTTTGGACACTCCAACTACCCGCGGAACCCCCCGTCCAGTTCTAGGGGAGGGGGTAGGGGGAGGGGTCAAGACTCCCTCCCCGCCCGCAAGCCGTATCGCTCACTCCCACCCGTCCTCCCAACACATACGTAGCACCCGAGCCTGGCCCGAGCCGCAGCATATTCAGCAGTCGACTTTGGATGGGCAGCTTCTGGGGGCGAATCCGCCGCCGCCGCCTCCGCCGCCGCCGCCGCCGCCGCCCGCCGACGCCGCCGCGCCGCCGCCGCCGCCGCCGCTGTCCGCCGCCGCCGCCGCCGCGCCGCCCGCCGCCGCCGCCTCCGCCGCCGCCGCCGCCGCGCCCGCTGTCGAATCGCCGCCGCCGCAGCCGCTGCCGCGGCAGCCGCTGCCGCCACCGCTGCCGCCGCCGCCGCCGCGACCGCCGCCGCCGCCGCCGCCGCCGCCTCCGCCCCCGCCGCCGCCGCCGCCACCGCCGCCGCCACCGCCGCAGCCGCCGCAGCCGCTGCCCCCATCGCAGCCGCCGCAGCCGCCGCTGCCTCCAAGTGTACTCTGTATGGCTTTTTGACAGGGATGGTGGGGGGAGGCCGCATCGGGTTCGCTGCGCATGCTCCGAATTTGGAGGCAGATTTTTTTGTTTAAAAAAAAGGGGTGGTGGTGGGTGCCCGCATTGACCCTGGTTGGCTCCCAGTCGCCTGGGGGAGGGGGTGTATATTTCATAGGGAAAAGTGAGAAACCTCTCCCCGAAGGGGAAGAGGGAGGGGTGGAAGAGGAAGCTCCCTAAACCATCTTACGGCCTAAGGGGCTGGTGGGATTCACTTCTGACACCACGACTTAGGGTACAAACATTTCGTTGCCGCCTCCAAGAGGAACTCTGCAAGCGTGTCCTGCTCCTACGACGAGCTACCGATGATTACTGCGCTGGAAAGATCGAAAGAGCAGACAGCTCTTGAACTCTATGCTTATACGTCTCGGCATTTCCTTATAGCCTATAGCCCAATGGATGAAAGTGACTCCTTTTTCAAACCGGCGCCCGGTCGAGCGGCAAGCCCGTGGGGTGTTCCTTTTTCGAGTGGGCCCTTTCTTACAGTGGAAGGAATGCCTATAGGGACCTGCTTCGGAGAGAACTTGGGACAGGGCGGGGTGCATTACAGCATCGTTGATGCACGCCGGTTTTGCTCTGCTCCCCCTGCTCGTCCCCTCGACCTCGTGTCGGAATCCCCGCAGAGGCATTCCTCCTCGCTGTCCTCCGTCTCCTTCGCGCCGCCAAGACCCGCCGGCGCACCCCGACAGGTGACGTCGTCGAAAGAACCGGCGTCGTGCACCGCGCACGACAGAAGCCCCCGACCCAGTCCGTCTGCCGAATTCCTCGAGCCGGATCGATCCGCGGGCGTCCCAGGACGAGACAGCGTTGTCGTGCTTCTTCCATTGACGACGCCAGAGACCGAGCGTAATTTCCCCCTCCCCCCCCTCCCTCCCTCCGCCCGAGGCCTCGGACCTCGAGCTGGACGGCGTAGCCGTGGGGCAGATCGTCCGGGCCGTCTCCAAGCTGCGGGCAGGCCCCGCCCGACGGCCGCGCCGGGGGACGCGCGCCGCCGCGGTCCAACGCTCGCTCCTGGAGAGCAGCTGCTGCCGATGAGCGGGGCCCGTTTTGGGCGCTGCCACCTCAACGGCAGCTGCATTCTCTCTGAAAGCGAGGCTCCCGCTCGAGACGCGGGCTTCACTCCAGATCCTGGCCCTGGAAAGCCCAGCTGCACTGACAGTGGCGCCCGCTCACGGCTTACTCGCAGTTTACTCCGAGGCGCCCTGGCCAGAGAGGCCCCAAAATTCAGGAATGGCGCTCTCGCCCGAGACACAACGGCTTTCATGGACATTCTCTCGCAATTTACTCCCTGTGAGTAAAAATGCGAGGAAGTATCACTGGGTCATGCGCGTTCTCGCACTCACGAAGTGTGCTCTCGCCCGAGACTTCTTTACAATCCACTTGGGTTAGTGATGGCCAAGCTGCGACGACAACGGCTCCCGCTCGATACTCCCTCGCAACAGATGCGTTCTTGCACTCAAAAATGGCGCCCTCGTCCGAGACTTCCTCGCACTTCACTCGGGTTGGTGAAGGCCCAGGTGCAACGACAACGGCTCTAGCTCGATACGTCCTCGCGAGCTTAATTCGGAGACGCTTTGGCCAGATCCGTCCTCTGATTCAGGCATGGCGCCCGGGGCGCCGAATCAGCTCACAGAGAGTCTTCTCGGACGCCCCCCGTGCCCGTGGCGCACTAGCTCCCGAGGCTCGCGCTGGTAGCGCTGAGCCCTCGGGAGCTCGTGCCACATCGGCTGGGAGCGCCGAATCCTCCGGATGTCGTTCTCGCAGTCGCCTGGAGGGCAGCAAAGGGGCCGCGAAGGGCAGCGAGGGGGCCACGAAGGGCGACAGCGGGGCGACGAAACACCCGCGTATGGGCCACGACGGGCGATTGCGAGCGGGGGCCATGAAGGGCATATAATGCGGGGCCACTCAGAGCAGCAACGGGGCTCGTGTCGCGGATTCCCTTGGGGCCGCCATGTTTATATTCTATCTTGCTGTGCTTGGAGCTATCGCATGTTTCTTTTCCCCTGGGGTGGGGTCGCGGGGCCGACGTGAAACTGTGGTGCAGAACGGCCTAGGGCTCGTGCAGTAGCGCTGAACCCTTCAGGGCTCGTGCTGCATTCGCTGGGAGCGCTTGATCCTCCAGAGCTCGTGCTCGCAGTAGCCTGGCGCAGAACCTTACGGGCATCTTTCCGCGGATCCCCTCAGCGTTTCTAGGTTGTTCGTTCTCACCTATGACGAAGCGCAGGATTCCATAGATCGTGTTGGCTTCCTGCAATATGTGTGTACAGATTTGCCCGCGGGCACGTTAGCTCGAATGGGGGCGCTTTGCCGAATCATTTTCCTTGAGCACTTCTCCTAACAACCTAATGCTTGCATCTCACAGGGGTTGGCGCATAGACTTAAGAGAGCGGGATACTTGCATCGTACAAGGTTGGTGCAAGTACTTACTATGGCGGATATGTGGGAGAGGGATTTGTAAATGAAGGTCACGCCAGCTCCTTAGATCACATGTTCGCGAGATGGTCGTCGTCGATGGTGTTGTTGTGGTCGTCTGCGTAATCGTCGCCGTCTTAATCGTCGTTGTCGTCGTCAGCGAACTCGTCGTCATCGTCATCGTTGTCGTTGATGTAGTCATCGTCGAGGCCTCTGGGGAGATGAGTAAAATAACGATAGAGGAGTTTGAGGAGACGGAAGGAATGAGAGTGGTGTGGGTGTGGCGTGTTGCAGTCCAGTCTGAGTGCCCCCCCGCATAGGGACGTTCTCGAGCGCGATTGGGTGTGGAGTCGATACGAGGGTGAGCGGGCTAGGTGAGGACGCTGGGGGTGGGGGAGGAGGAGGAGGGATTCAGGATAAGGAGTCGGGGCAGGAGAAGGGGGAGTGGGAGTAAGAGAGAGGAGTGGAGGAGAGGAAGAGCACGAGGAGTATGACATATACGGATTTGGAGAGGGACTTGGAGGATGCGCATGACGTGGAGGGAGAGGAGGGGAAGGAGGAGGAGGAGGAGGAGGAGGAGGAGGAGGAGGAGGAGGAGGAGGAGGAGGAGGAGGAGGAGGAGGGGAGAGGAGGAGGGAGGAGGAGGAGGAGGGAGGGGGGGGAGGAGGAGGAGGAGGAGGAGGAGGAGGAGAGGAGGAGGAGGAGGAGGAGGAGGAGGAGGAGGAGAACAAGGAGGAGGAGGAGGAGGAGGGGGGAGGAGGAGGAGGAGGAGGAGAACAAGGAGGAGGAGGAGGAGGAGGAGGAGGAGGAGGAGGAGGAGGCACATGAGCACCAGTATCAGTAGTCAGTGGTGGCAGCGCTGCTACCAGCAGTAGCAGGAGCAGGCATGGGCAGACGCGGAATGCGGAGAATGTGTTCCCTACAGTGCCGCAGCCCGAGTTCAGCGCCGCCAAATGGCACCACCGTCCTCCGAGTTCCGACGTCGTGGTGGAAACCACGACGCCACCGAAAACCACGACCAGCGCTCCCGACCCCACTCGCGCGTGGGAGAGCCAGGTCGATCCCCGAGGGCCCTGGGGGGCCCGAAGCTGGGGCCACCGAGAAGCCAGGCGCTGCTGCTGTCCCCGCGACGCCCGGGCGTCAGGGCCAGCCGTGCCAGGCCAGCCGGCGTCCCCGCCGAAGGAGCCGTGGCCGGTGGTGGAGGCGGCGCAGCCGCAGGAGGGTGGCGACCGGGCCACGCCAACTGAACACCGACGCCTAGGAGGAGGATCCAGGAGGCCCTGCGAGGCGCGCGAGAGTGGCGTCGTCTGGTTCACGCGTCCGCTCCTGAGGATCTGGGTCGACGCTCGCGCGGCCATGCTCCGACGTCAGTCCGGAGTGCCTCTGACGTGAATCCGACGTCAATCCGATGTGAAGCCGACGTCATTCCGACGTGGATCCGACGTACATTGGGTCTCAGGTCGCCGCGCGAGGCCTGCAGGATCGTCCTCATAACAACGCCAGTCCTGGCTGGGCCCATCATGGGCCGAAGGGCCAGTGCCATGGCGCCGTCCCAGCAATGGGCCGGAGGAGGGCGTGCGCACCGATCCTGGGCTCAGGGCTGCAGGGGGCAAGGACCACCCGTCAGGGGCAGCGTTCGGGGGGGATAGGCTCAGGGGGTGCACGTTTGCGGGTTTGCAAGGCGTTCGGGCGTTGTCGTTGGACCTCGGCGGCTTTTCCGCCTCGCGACGCTCTCCGGCAGCTGCGCCTCGCTGAGGGCGTCATAGGGGGTGCCCGAATCCTCCCGCACGGCCGCCGGTGAGAGGATCTATGGCCCGGAAGCCAGGGAGGACACGTCAGGTGGGGGCCGGGTCAGTGGTGCATCGACCGTCGACTCGCCCCTTCCTGGCCGGGAGTGTGCGGATATCCGCCCGTTCCCGCCCGGGAGCCTGCGGATCCGCGCTCGCGGGCCTACCGCGGATCTATCGGCAAGGTGCTGCCCATGCTCTTGGCATCGCTCGGACTTGTGCGTTTTTTCCTCGGCGAGGACCATTGAGGAGCATCCTTGATCATTTGGCGAAAAACCACGAACGAAACCGAAAAAAACACAGGGAATGGACGTCCGAGCGATGGCCAGTGCTGGCCATAGGCCCCTCGCCCCCTGAGCCGGCCCCCCTTCCCCGGTTTTCCCCCCCTCGGCGGCGGCCCCCGAGCCTGGCGGCGTTTGCCAGGCCGCCCCGAGCGCTGTCTCGAGACCCTCCGCGGGCGATTTCTCTCCCCCAGTCCCCGAGCTGCGCCCGAAAAGTTTGGCCGCTCAGAGAGAAATTAATACATTTTATCACTTTCTCTCTGAGCGGTTCTCGGCTGTTCTGTTCTGTTATGCGTTCGTTTTCGGCTGCTCGGGGGCCGCTGTTTTGTTCCAGAACGGCCCGCGCGACGCTGGCCGGCGTTTTCGCTCAAACTTCGTTTTAAAACGAGAACGAAACGTGAACAGAAAACATTATTCAGGTTGAGCCCCGTGATAAAACTCTGGAATGCCCCCCCCTGGGGGGCTATCGCCCCCCATGGTATGTCCCAGGCCTGGGCCCCCACTTTCTGGTCCATTCGAAAAACCCGTGAAGCCTGGAATAGGGGTCGACATATCCCCTGATATCTCTCGTCCCATTTCGGTTCCTTCTTCGGGCGCGTGCTTGCCAGGGGGCCCTCCGACCGCAGCAGGGGTGCTCGCATGCCTCGGGCGGCTCCTCCGGTCTCTTGGGGGCCGGCCGCAGCCCAGAGATCGGTGCTGGTGTGCAGCTGCCGTAGTCCCAGGCGACGTGCCGCGGCCTGAAGGTTTGGCCGCTGCCGCGGCCAGGCCGGCGCCAGCGGAGCAGGCGCCGGCGGCAACGGCGCAGGAGGCCGCGCAGGCCGGGGCTGGGACGCAGAAGCACACAAGACTGCATGAGCATACACTTTTTTGGCGGTCCGCGCGGATTTCTTGGATCGGCGCTCGCCCCTACCAGGCGGCGCTTCTGGCGACGCCCCTGGGCGCGCGGAGCGCACAAGGGAAGGGGGGTCCAGCGCGGATCCAAGAGATCCGCGCGGACCTCCAAAAGTTTTATGCTTGTGCCGTTTTTCTTCTCGAAGGCCGGGGCTGGGACGCAGAGAGACACACAGCCAAGACGCTGAAATAAGGAGCAGTTTGGGGTCAGAAGGGGCTCGATGTTCCTTAAGTCCATCCGCGGCTGTTCCTCCGGCGCTCATCGTCCACGCAGGCGCTCTTGGGGCCAGAAAGGGGTTCCCTTCCTCACTCGGCGTTCCTTGCGGCAGCAGCTTGGCCTTCCTAGTGCTACGCGCCCCCCAAGGGAGGCGCGCGACCGAGCCGAGCACACAGCTCAGCACACGCAGCCTGCAGCACATCGGCACCTGGGCGGTCTGGCCGGGAAGCGCCCGCCACCGAGCCGCTTCCCTCGCCCCAGGGGGGCCGATGGGTCGCCTCCCTCCCCCCCCCCGCGAAGCCCAGGCGCGAGGAGGTGGCCATCTCCAGGGCAGGGGCCCCCCCGGGGGGCAGGAGCTCCGGAGCTGGTTTCTCGAGCCCTGGGATCCTGGCGTCGCAGCTGTCTCGAGCCTGGTGCTGTCGACCGATTGTCGGGCCCCGGGGCCCTCATGGATCGATCCGGCTCGAGAATTAGGACGATCCAACCTACTTTAGGTGATCGTTTTTTGATTCGTTGTTTTGCCGATCGGCGCAGGCCCCCCTCCCCCCCTCCCCCCCCATGGAGTAGATCTTGGCTGTTTTTTGGCGCCTGTTTCGAGCAAGTGGAGCCTCCCCCCATAGGACGCACCTTCGCAAACAGTCGCACTAAGCAGAGGTCTGGATCCCCTTCCGCCAAACGCCGAAACGCCGAATAAAACAACGCCCACCAGCCTGGATCACCAGAAAGAGTTTCGAGCAGCAAGAGAGTACCGAAACTTGTGGGTTTTCGCGTGTCGGGCCCTGAGAGGCGATACTCGTTCGGCACTGTTTCGACACTCTTTGCTGGGTGCTCGAAATTATTTCTGGGATGTGGTCCTTAACTACAAAGAGGAGGAGGAGGAGGAGGAGGAGGAGGAGGAGGAGGAGAAGGAGGAGGAGGAGGAGGAGGAGGAGGAGGAGGAGGAGGGGGAGGAGGAGAAGGAGAAAGCGGAGGAGGAGGAGGAGGAGGAGGAGGAGGAGAAGGAGGAGGAGGAGGAGAAGGAGCACAAGGAGACTCGGTTTCGGTTTCGGTTTCGTGTTTGTGTCGTGCGAGGCGAGGTGAGGCTGCGTGCGCGAGCGAGAGGAGTGCACCCGCCCTTGCTATAGGGCGAAGCTGGGCCTCGTTGGCCAGCGGTGGCCCCCCCTGGTTGGCCAGCGGTGGCCCCGTGGGTGTCCTGATAGTGTCCCTATGGTTAAATCGGGCATGCACTTCTACAGGAGGAATATTCAAAGCAGTAAAAAATAGTCAGGGGACGATGTTTTCGATTACTTATGGACTATTCTGAAGTGTGTTCTGCAATGCTGTTGATTTTCCTCGCAGATCCGCCTGTAGGAGGACATGCCCGACCTAACCCTATGGTGTCCCGTTGCTAGGGAGAAACCCAGCCAAACGATGCGGTGTCCTCCCCCTGGTTGGCCAGCGGTGGCGCGGCGGTGTCCCGATGGTGTCCCGGTAGTGTCCCGATGGTGCCCCGATGGTATCTCGACAGTGTCCGAATGGTGTTCCGATGGTGTCCCGACGGTGTCCCGATGGTGTCCAACTGGTGTCACGATGGTGCCCCGATGGTGCCCCCATGGTGTCCCGATGGTGCACCGATGGTGTCCACATGGTGTCCCGTGAGATCGATAGATAGATAGATCGTGAGATCGATGGATCGTGAGACCAGTCGATAGTGAAATCGATCGACCTATAAATATGTATACATGCACACATGCATACATACACATACATCTAAGTCTATCGATCGAGAGACATGTGTATGCTCGTGTATTTATACACAGATCTTTTATCTATATATCGACATCTAGATGTATTTACCTATATGAATATAGACATGCATACGTACATTAACATATGTATGGGTTGTGAGATGGTTAGTGATACCGACTGATACAGATACTGATGTGTTGACAGAGGGACCGGTGGTTAGATCAATAGTGAGATCGATAATTCGATTTTCATACCGATCGTGGGATATAATAGTCGATCGTAAGCTCGATCGATCGATAGTGATGCCGATATCGAGATCGATCAGCGGATCGTGATGTCGCTTGTGAGATGGACAGTGAGATCGATAGCGGAACCGACAGCGAGACAGGTATTGAGACCGACAACACGATCGATCAGAGGCTGGTGGCTGAGATCGAAGCAACACGTACCACCCCCCACCAGGAAATCGGTTTCGGTTTTGTGTTCGTGTTGTGCGTGCGGGCGTGGCGAAGTTGCGTGGGCGGGCGAGCGGACTGAACCCGCTGTGGGTAGGGCGACATCGGGTCAAATGATACTGGCCCCTCCGATTGTGTTCCTGTGGTGCTCCGACGGCGTTTCGATGTTGTCCAGATGGCATTACGATGGTGTCTCGATGGAATTCCGATGGTGTTCCGATGGTGTTCCGATGGTGTCCCGATGGTGTGCCGATGGTGTGCCGATGGTGCCCCGATGCGTGCGCACATGGCGTCACGAGGGTGTCCCGATTGTGCCCCGATGGTGTTCCCATGGTGTCCCGATGGTGTCCCGATGGTGTCCACATGGTTTCCAGATGGTGTCCCAATTGTGTCCCGATGGTGTTCCGATGGTGTCCCCATGCTGTTCCGATGTTGTCCCGATGGTGTCTCGATGGTGCCCCGATGGTGTCCCGATGGTGTACACATGGTGCCCCGATTGTGTCCCGATGGTTTCCAGTTGGTGTCCTGATGGTGTCCCGACAGTGCCCCGATGATTGTCCCGATGGTTGTCCCGTGAGATCGATCGACCACTAGATAATGCGATTGATGGGTAGTGAGACCGGTCGATAGTGAGATCGATATATAGATATTGGGATCGATTGTGAGATGGACAATGGGATCAATTGATACCCAGACTGGTATTTTGATAGAGTGACCTATGGTGAGACTAGTAGTGAGATCTATCAACATATTACCATGGCGGTGTCCAGATTGTGTCCCGATGGTGTCCACATGGTGTCCCGATTGTGTCCACATGGTATCCCCATGGTGCTCCGATTGTGTCGTTGATTGCTCCCGCAGTGTTTTCAGGTGCTCCTCCCGGTGGTGTCCCGATTCCTGATAGTGTTCCGATTGTATCCCGTTTGCGATGCCCCGCTCATCACCAGCCTCGTCGCCATGCACCGTCACCTTTACAATCGCCATCATGCATCGTCGCCAGCATCGTCATTATGCATCGTCACCAGCTCGCGAGCGCATCACCAATATCGACACCATAACAATCATCGCAGTTGTCATCAGTTTGTTTCCCCCCTCACAAACTCCTCATCACCCGGAGGGTGGTTGTACAGGCATGGATTGTGGACACGTTTTGATGGTCGCTCGTGAGGGAAGGGGTCCACTGTCTTTTCGCAGTTTTCGGCCTTCTGGGGCCCCCGCCGGGCCTCGGGACTGTCAAAACAGGACGCAGGAGAAACGCTGGTCCGGTGGGTGGACCACGGGCCCAGGACCTGTGCCCTCCAGGACTCCTCTCCCCCATGCCGAGGAGAGGTCACGGGCCTCGGTGGCCGGATTTGAGCAGTCTCGGTTTCGGCCTTGCCGTCCCTGGAGGCCCCGGGACCTTCCCGAAGCGACGCGCGAGGAAGCACCGTTCCCGGAGGTGGGAGCTCTGGCGCGCGAAGTGATTACAGTGGAGACCCCATGCCAAGGGACACCCTGCTTGCCTCCAGGGTGCCCTGGGTTTCTTGGGTTTCGATGGTTTTGCTGTGGAAAGCGCGACGTTCCCACACCAAAAATCAATGGACGTCCTGGGGTCTCAGGGTTGGGTTTCTTGTGGAAGGTTTCTTGTGGACTGGCCTCCAGTGTAAGTCACTTCACGCCAGTCGTTTGCCTGCTTCTCTCATCTCGCCCTTTCTCTCCCTCCATCGCCGGCCAGCGCAGCCTGCCTCTCGGGCTCGGCGAGCCCGAGCTCCGGTCACGCAGCCAGGACACAGCTTGCGAGGTCCTTGTGCCCATGGCTTCTGGTTTCTTGCCACCGCCTCTTGGTTTCCCTACCGTGGGCGTTCAAAAAAAGGGCCTTGCCTTCGAGGATCGAAGGAGTTGTCATCCCTTCTGCCGCTGAAGGCGGCGGAAGGGCGGCGGAAGGTCGGCGGAAGTAAAACGAGGCCGCCCTTCCGTCGGCGGAAACCGGCGGAAGGGCGGCAGACGGTGGCGGAAGTGAAACATTCGCCCCTAGAGATGACGACGTTTTTGGGTTCATGGTTTCCGAAATCGTTCACCTGGCCGAAGCGTTCCCGCAAACTTTTTCTATTTTTGTCTTATGCGCTGGGCTCCTGCGGAAGCGCCCCAGGAGCGTTCCTGGAGGTCTCGGCGTCTCCCAGAGGGCCCTTGCTGGTTGGAGTCGGAGGCCTCGGCTGGCGTCTGAGTTGGTTATGTCCTCTTCCTGTTCAGGGGCTCCAAGACGGGACAGTGACCGCACCGCGTGGTGAGTCAGTGGGGACCCAAAGTCACCGCGCGGTTTTGGGACTCGGTCGTTCTCCGAGCACGCCTCGGGCGACTGGAGCCTCCATGGCCCCACACCCGTGCGGTGACAGACCGCGCCGTGAGGCCGTTGGGGGACTCCGAGGTCGCCACGCGGTCCGTCACCGCGCGCTTTGTTGTTTGGGCCCCGAAGTTGTTCAGGAGGAGAAGAAACACACAAACACAACTAATCGTCGATTCGCCAGAAAATATGGGAACCTATGGGCAGTGGGGGGGAAGACAGAAATCCAGAACAAATATGGGAAACTTTTATATGTGTATTTATTTGTGTGTCCCAGGGCCCCTTCGGTTGTCCGTGCCCATTTCGGCTCGCACGCCTCGCGCGCCCGGCCAGGCTGGCCTTCTTTGGGATGGCGGGCTTCTCGGGCGAGAGGCACTGGGCGCGGCAGGGGTCCGGTGATGGGCACCCCCGCCCACTGCGTGCCGCCCCCTCCGCCGCCCCCTCCTCCGATCTCTCCAGCGGTCTCGACCCTGCCAGGGGCGAGCCCGCGTCCGCGTCGTGCGGCGAAGGCAAGCGTGTGCCCGCTCTGTGGGTTGGACATCGAGGCTGGCAGCGAGATCTGGACACTGGATGAGTCCAGGTCCAGCGGAATCGGCGATGGACAGGCTCCGCCGACCTCTGTTAAACTCCGGTGGGGTCACCTCGAGTGTGTGCGCGAGAACTGCCGCGTAGGACGCTCGGCCGAGGCACCCGTCATCAGTCTTCGTGAGCTCCCCCGTCCTTTTTGCCCTTACTATTCGAAGAGAGGAGCTTGCTACCAGGGGGCGGACTGCTTCTTCGTCCACCAGCAGGGGTGCGTCAACGTGGCCTCCATGTTCGGCAAGAGCGGGCGTTGCGGCGTGTTTCGTCGCTGGCTCCTGGAACATCCCGAGCTGAGTAGGGTGTTCAGACGCCCAGCGCCTCCTCGAATCTTGGACGTGGCAGGCGGGAAGGGGGAGCTCGCCTTCGAACTGGCCGCGCTCAACGGAGGGGACTGTGTTGTCGTGGACCCGCGGTGCACTGCGCTGGACGAGTACGAGTGCAAGCTCAAGCAGGGAGCGTTTCACCATAATCACGCTTTCCTGCCTTTTGTCCAGGTGCCGATGCCCATAGAGGAGGACGAGGAGGAGGAGGAGCACGGTGTTGACCGTGCCTTCAAGACCGAGAGCCGACGGACAATCAATGCTGCTATCACGGGCAGAAGCATGGCGCAGGGGTCCAACGGCAGCTCTCTGCCACCTCGGCGGCAGCGTGGCCGCATTGACCACGTGAGGCTCTTTGTCGATCAGGGCCTGCTGGATAAGCTGAAGGAAGTGTCGCCATCGGTCGGCCGAGCGCTGGGCACTGCTGATTCAGTCAATCGGACTCGCGACGCAGAACAGGCATGGACCTCGTATTTTCGGGAGCAGCAGCAGAGGATACAGCACAGCGTGTTGACGGCTAGTTCCACCGCCGCCCAGGGACGCTCGAAGGTGCGCGGTGAGCTGGTGAAGCCGTCGTTGCAAGACGGCGTGGAAGGTGCCACGGGGCTCAGGCCGGCCGCCTCAGCTTCGAAGTCATCGTGTCTCGGCGGTATCCGCAGCTTGGATGCGAACTCGACCCAGCAACCAGCTGCATCGTTGGAGAAGTGCGGTCTGCAGCCAAGGGGAAGCGTCAAAGACGAACATGGTGCTCTTCAAGCTCTGGACCTGCTTGGGGGTGCATTCGACCTTGTCGTTGGCATGCACCCCGATGGAGCCGCCGAGGCGTTGGTCGACTACGGGCTCGCCTTCGGAGTTCCCTTTGCCGTTGTTCCGTGCTGCACCTGCAGCAAGGACTTCCCAAAGCGAAGGATCTACGACGGCGTTGCGAGTGGAGAGAGGGCAGCTGACTCAGTGCGTTCTTCTGCAAGTCCGAGTCTGGGCTCTGAGCCTCTAGGGAGACCTGGGCTAAGACCTGTCGGCCGCCTTGTGAGAAGTTACCCCGACCTGGTTGAATATCTCCGCAGGAAAGATCCGAGAATACAGCTTGAAACCTTGGACTTCGAGGGGAGGAATCAGGTGTTGTGGTGGACCCCTCCCTCGACGTCATTGTGAGTTTTGCTAGCACGATGACTTCATCCTGGCTCCGTCTTCAGTGTCAAGCGAGTTTGATCCGTGACATATTGCAGTTGTGGAGAAAACGTCGGATGCCCAGGAGGCGAGAGGCTACAAACGCCTCTTATCACCCCTTCTTCTCTATGTCATTTTCTTGCTCGTTTTTCCTGACTTGAAGTCTGGGTCGAGCATGGAGAAAGAAACTGCCCTGGACGTCTGCGCATTATTTGACATCTCCCAGGGTTAGCGGGAAGGGACGACCATTACAATGACGACGATCACCACGACGACCACCATGACGACCACCACCACGTCGACGACGACGCCGACGACGACGCCGACGACAACGACGTCGACGACGACCGCGATGACGACGACGACGACGATGACGACGACGACCGCGACGACGACGCCGACGACGACGACGGTGATGATTATGTTGTTGATTATGCTGCTGCTGCTGAAAATGGTGATGATGATGATTGTGAAGATGATGCTGATGATGATGATGCTGATGAGGCTGATGAGGCTGATGATGCTGATGATGATGTTGTTGATGCTGATGCTGATGATCATGATGCTGATGCTGATGCTGATGCTGCTGATGATGATGATGATGATGATGATGGTGATGATCGTGACGACGAGGCTGATTCCAAGAGATCCCGTCCGTTGGATTGGTCCTACCCCCCGGGCACTGGCACAGGCTGCTGCCAATACCA
>CAUYUJ010003373.1:55000-60000 GCA_963575745.1 Prorocentrum cordatum | reverse complement strand
TTCAACCATTGCAAGAGTTGCGCGGATGGAGGGCGGGTTGTTTTCAGAGTGTGGTTCTCGCCTGCGCGCCGCGCACATCCGTCGCCAAGTGTTGCGAGAGCATCGCGGACGGAGGGGGAGGTGTTTCAGTAGTGTGGCGCCGCTCACCTCAGCGCCGCGCACATCGGTCTTCAACGTCTGCAACAGTGTCGTGGATGGGTCGCGACTGGTTTTCAGTCAGCGCCCCGCGCGCTCGTCTTAAGTTTGTGCAAGAGTTTTACGGGTGGAGGGCGGGCTGATATGCAAGAGCTTTACGGATGGAGGACGGTTAGTTTTCAACGTGTGTTTGTTTGTAGTGCCGCGCGTATTTGTCGTAAACGTTTGCCAAAAGGTTCACGGACGGGCTGGCCGGGCGTGTCGCCTGAGATTTCCTCACCGCTCATGTCCTTGCAACTTGCAATGTTGCTGCAGCTTCGCGGATGGAGGGCGGGCTGTTAAGTGTGATGCTCGCCTGAGTGCCGCGCGCATTCGCTTTTTTAAAAGGTAGCACGAGTTTCACAGATGAAGGGCGGTTCCGTTTCAACATGTGGTTCTCGATATACCGCCGCGCGCATTCGTTTCAATTGTTGTCGATGTTTTTTTCACGGATGGAGGGGGGTGGGGTTCGTTTCCAACATGTGATTAACGCTTGATTGTTGCACACGCTCGTTTGAAGTGCTGGCGCTCGTTTATCGGATGGAGGGCGGTTCTTTGTCAACATGTGCTTTTCGCCTTAGCGCCGCGCACACTCGTTTTAATCACTTCTAGGAGCTTCGCGGATGGAGGACGGTTCCGTTTCAACGTGTGGTTCTCGCTGTAATGCCGCTCGAATCTGTCTTAAAGGTCTGCAAGGGCTTGCGGATCGGGGAGGAGTTTTCAAATTCGGATTATCGCGTAATTACTGCGCAAACTCGTCTGAAGTGCTGGCACTCGTTTGTCGGGCGGAGGGTGGTTCTTTGCCATGATGTGTTCATCGCTTAAGCACCGCGCGCACTCGTCTTAAACAGTTGCAAGAGCTTCACGGCTAAAGGGCGGGTGGCGTTCAACATATGGCTTTCGGCCGCGCGCATTCGTTTTAAAAGCGTGCAAGTGTTTCGAAGATGGTGGGCGGGTTGCTTTCAAAGCGTGGCTCTCGCTCCAGCGTCGCTCTCATTCGTCTTACAAGTTTGACGCGTTCCTGGCGTTGAACCTCCCAGGAATTGTGTTCTGGCGGGCAATACGTTTCCCAGGGCGCAACAGTCACGTTAATTCGCTGTTTTAAATTCTCAGGAGCGGTGTTCTTGCACGATGCACAATCGTGAGGACGCGGCAGTAAAGTTGAGGCGCGGCTGAAATCCGAGGAGTGGTTTGCTGGTGCGACCGAGGGTTCCCAGACGGTTGTCTTCCAACGGGGCATTTCCAGGAGTGAAACTGTAGAGAGAACTAATTCGTGGACGTTCCCGTTCTTCCCCTAAAGTCAAAGTTGGCACGCGCGGGGAAGACTGCGGTCGAAGTGCAACTCCTCCAAGCCACCGCCAACTTTGATCAGGGGGGGCACTGACGGATGAGCGTGGCATGCGTGTTCGTTAATTTCGTCCGATGTCGGGCATACGTTTTTTGTAGGGACCCATGAAGGGGGAAGTTGGCGGACGGGTTCATTGCAGTATCGTTGGCGCGTCTTGGGTTGGCCCTGGTCCTCGTCCTCTCTCTCCCCCTCCCTCCTCCGCTCCTGCCCCCCTGTCTCCTCCTCCTCGCTCCCTGGCTCCCTCCAATCCTTGGCCCGCCCTGCAGGCGTCGAGCCGGGGTCCGGTCGGCCCAGACGACGTAGAGTTGGTCGTGGCCTCCTACTGCGAGGAGGGGAGACGTCTACTCGTCTTCGTCGTTGCCGATCGGGGGAGCCCAGCCAGTCCGCGCGGCATCCACGAGGCGACAATCACATGCGTTGTGGTCCCGACATTTTCTCATGTTGTTTCCTGATCTTTGTTGGGTTTGCCGTTTCATCTTGTAAGGAATTTCGATTGCTTCCTTTTGCAAGGTTTCGATCTTGTTTTTGGTATTGTTTGTGTTTGTGTCGGTTTTGTGTGCGTGTTTATCCTTCAGGTTGGCGGGGCTTTCCTTTTTTCAGCCTCTACGAAATCTGATCCCCCCAGAACCCTCCCAATATCAGTTGTTCTTGAAGTGTGGGTTATTGCTCTCTAGCATGTTAAAAAAAGAACGGCTCGCAGAATGCGTGCTTATCTTTGGCACAAATGTATGTTTGTATGTGTGTATGTATGTTTGTATGTACGTGTGTGTGTATACCTGTATGTGTGTATGTATGTATGTATATACGTGTCTGAATGTATGTATGCATGCATGCATCCATGAATATACGCATGTATGTATGGATGTATGGGTGTATGGATGTATGGGTGCACGAATCTATGTTTGTACGAATCTATCAATGACAGCATGCATTCGCGTGCATGTGTGTATGCATGTGTATACGTGTATGTGTACCTGCGCATGCATATGTCGATGTATATGTATAGGCGTATGTTTATGTACATGTATATATATGACTATGTATCTGTATACGAATATGTAACTGTATATGTGTGTGTATACGTATATGTACATGTATATCTAGAGATATACCTGTTTAGTTCGTTGCACATATCTGTGTACATCTCTATGCATTTCTAGATGCGTGTGTATATGTACATGTGTCTGTATATGTTTAGTTTTACGTGCATCTATACACATGTATAAATACACGTGTTTGTACACATGTGTGTATGTATGTGCCCATGCGTATGTATATGCTTATGTCTATGCGCATGCATATATATATGTGTGTGTAGGGTATTTTTGTACATGTACATATGTATGTGGATATGTGTATGTTTCTATATGTGCACAGTTTATGAATGTGCATGCATATGATTCTATACATATGTATATGACTTCGCATGTGTAACTGTGTAAGTTTGTGTGTGTGTGCTTGTGGTTATGTATGTAACTATGTATGCATGTATGTATGCATGTATGTACGCTTGCATGTATGTATGTATGTATGTATGTATGTATGCATGCATGCATGCATGCATGCATGTATGTACGTATGTATGTATGTATGTATGTATGTATGTATGTATGTATGTATGTATGTATGTATGCATTTAGGTATGTATGTATGCATGCATGCATGCATGCATGCATGCATGCATGAATGTATTTAAAGGTGCAGGAATGCATAGACATACATATACATGTATATATACACACAAACGTCGGCGGTGCCCAGTGCGGAGCGATCACCCCCCCCCAGGATGCACGACCCCAGTACAACCCCCGCCGGGACGCACCGACGGTGCGGCCCAGTAGGAACCCCTCTCGGATGCCCAGGTATGCGAGCCTCTGGGAGCGCGCATGTGGGAGTTCCCGGGGAACGCGTTCGAGCGTCTGGGGTGCTGGGGAGTGCTGGGGGGACGACGAAGACGACGACAACGACGACGTATATCCAGAGATATCTGGAGAATATCTGGAGGTCCCCGGAAGGAGGAGGGAGCATGAGCATGAACGTTATGGTAGGTGCCATGAGCCGAGCGGCCAAGGGCGTGCTGGCAGGGTCATCGGTGCACTCTGCCCAGATCGTGTGTCGATCCCCCGCAGCCTGAAAGTGCGAATGCGGGAACAGAACCGAAGACGCAGGCTGCAAGTAGTCCGTTGGCTTTTCCTCCTTACGTTCGTATTTCTCTCAACCTGCCCCCCGCCCCACCCAACGCCCACGTCCTCTCCGCTCCCACACGAGCCCCCCGCACGACCACCACAGGGGGTTGGGGCGCCAGTGCGTCCGGCAGGAAAACGCCCAGAAGAGGGGTGGGCGCCAGTGCGAAGACCCCAGGACGATGAGAGAGGGGGGAGGCTCCGGGTCGTCGGCGGGGCCAGGTGCACCCGGTACGACACCCCCCAGGAAGCCTCAGTGAAGGGGGGTTCATGCCACCGCGCACCGCCGACAATCATGTATCGAAAACGCCTACGGCGAATCACCGCCGCATCCTGCCTTATGAACGAGCCTATGTGGCCGAACATTGCCACCGAAGCTCGACCAAGCTATCGGACTATGTATTCCCCCAGCCGTTGTGAAAACACTTTGGGGAACACGAGGGGGAACGAAGCTCCTGTTGGGGCCACGAAGCGTGTGAAGGGTATGTCGGAATAAGTGGCTGGGATGCATGCGGGCTGCGCCCCTGGAGCCTTTGGTGGAGCTCCCAATGGGGCCACGAAGCTTGTAAGTGGTGTGCCAAGATGAACGGCTGGGGCGCATGTGGGCTGCGCCACTGGGGCCTTCGATGGAGCTCCAAATGGGGCCACGGAACGTGTGAGGGGTGTGTGTGTGTGTGCTGAAATGAGTGGCTGGGACGCACGCGGGCTGCGCATCTGGGGCTTTCGATGGAGCTCCACATGTGGCCACGGAACGTGTGAGGGGTGTGTGCTGAAATGAGTGGCTGGGACGCATGCGGGCTGCGCCACTGGGGCCTTCTGTGGAGCTCCCATTGGGGCCACGAAGCGTGTGAGGGGTGCGCTGAGATGGTATACAGATGCGGGGAGCAGAGGCACGCAGTGGAGGATGGAAGGGTGGAATGAGGAGATGCGGAGAGGAGAGGAGAGGACGTGTGAGGCGTGTGCCGAAGTCCTAGATCTGATGCGGCGGTCAGAGGCGCGCAGGGGAGGAGGGAGGAGCGGGACGAGGAGGAAGAGGAGTGGGGAAGAGGAGAGGAGAGTTGATGAGGGGGACACGGGGCGCTGTCTCTTCAAAACGAGGACCCAAGACCACAGGATGGTTGGAATAGTGTATTCGAGAGTTCTACGGCAGGTTGGGATCGGCGCATTTCCTATTGCATTCTCTGGATGAAAAACAGATAGTAGATGACACAACTCTGCCGGGGGGATCGGCGCATTTCCTATTATATTCCGATTGAATAGCAAATCGAATGTTACAGACTTCTGCGCGAGGCTGG
>CAUYUJ010003373.1:7500-50000 GCA_963575745.1 Prorocentrum cordatum | reverse complement strand
GTAGTAGTAGTAGTCAGTAGTAGTAGTCGTAGTAGTAGTAGTAGTAGTGGAAGTCGTAGTAGTCGTAGTAGTGGTAGTAGTAGTAGTAGTAGTAGTAGTAGTAGTAGTAGTAGCAGTATTAGTAGTAGTAGTAGTAGTAGTAGTAGTAGTAGTAGTAATCGTAGTAGTAGTAGTAGTACTCGTAGTCGTAGTCGTAATACTAGTAGTAGTGGTAGTTCTAGTGCTAGTAGTAGTGGTAGTAGTAGTAGTAGTAGTAGTAGTAGTCGTAGTAGTAATCGTAGTAATAGTAGTAGTCGTCGTCGTCGTAGTAGTAGTAGTAGTCGCAGCAGTAGTAGTAGTAGTAGTAGTAGTCGTCGTAGTAGTGGTAGTAGTAGCAGTAGTAGTCGTAGTAGTAGTAGTAGTAGTAGTAGTAGTAGTAGTAGTAGTAGTAGTAGCAGTAGTAGGGCAATCTGTGGTCCATGTTCGGATGTTGGATGCTTTTGGTGTCTTCGGATTCGTCCGGGGTCTTCAGGATTCATTGTAACCCCACGACATTCGGCATGCATCCTGACGGTTGTACTTCGAGCTTCCTGAGGGTGTCTGAAGAGTTTCGAGGGCATGTATGGGATGTAGCGGAGTGACGTTTTACTTAGACTTTACTGAGGCCTCGCCGTCTTTGGGTGGCTGCGATCTGAGAACCTTTCGCCACTTTCGAGGGCTGCTGGGGGGTCCAGCGGAATGACGTCTTTCCCAGACCTACATGGGGGGGCTGCGATTTGCGAGGGTTGTCGTCCTCTTCGAGGGCTGCTGGGGGGTTCAGCGGAGTGAGGCCTTACCAAGCCTTGAACTAGACCTCGTCATCCGTGGAGGGGCTGCGATTTGCGAAACTGCAACAGCTGTCGAGGGCTGCTGGCGGGTGCAGCGGAGCGACGTCTTACGCATACTTTAAGTGGACTTCTCCATCCGTCGCCCTCCCTGGTTGATTCGCGACAGTCTTACCAGTCAATGGCGATTTGTTCGCTGTTCGGCTTTAGCGGTGAGCAAGTTGTTTATGAACCATCGAATGTGATTGGCGTAGCGTTGCTGGCGAATGGAGTCCCCAGGCTTTGGCGCTTCGCCGTCAGTTTATGTTTGCAGGTCTGGTCCAATGCGATTGGAATCTTGTACATATATATATGTGTATGTATGTATGTATGTATGTATGTATGTATGTATATATGTATATATCTATATTCCGCGCGCGTTCCCGAACCCGAACCCGAACCTGAACGTTGTACACCCTCTACACCCCCTTCGAAGCGAACAATAAACCCGCACAACTCTTGTGGTAGTACTGGTCGTCGTCGTCGTCGTCGTAGTAGTAGTCGTAGTAGTAGTCGTAGTAGTAGTAGTAGTAGTAGTAGTAGTAGTAGTAGTAGTAGTAGTAGTAGTAGTAGTAGTGGTAATCGTAGTAGTAGTAGTAGTAGTAGTAGTAGTAGTAGTAGCAGTAGTAGCAGTCGTTGTCGTAGTCGTAATACTAGTAGTAGTGGTAGTGCTAGTGCTAGTAGTGGTGGTAGCAGTAGTAGTAGTAGTCGTAGTCGTAGTAGTAGTCGTAGTAGTAGTAGTAGTAGTAGTAGTAGTAGTAGTAGTAGCAGTAGTAGTAGTAGTAGTAGCAGTAGTAGTAGTGGTAGCCGGAGACGTAGTAGTAGTAGTAGTAGTAGTAGTAGTAGTAGCAGCAGCAGTAGTAGTAGTCGTAGTTGTAGCCGTAGTCGTAGTCGTAGTCGTAGTCGTAGTCGTAGTAGTAGCCGCTGCAGCAGTTGCAGCAGCAGCAGCAGCAGCATCAGCAGCAGCAGCAGCAGCAGCAGCAGCAGCAGCAGTAGTAGTAGCAGCAGTAGAGTAGTAGTATAGTAGAGTAGTAGTAGTAGTAGTAGTAGTAGTAGTAGTAGTAGTAGTAGTAGTAGTAGTAGTAGTAGTAGTAGTTAGTAGTAGTAGTAGTAGTAGTTAGTAGTAGTAGTAGTAGTAGTAGTAGTAGTAGTAGTAGTAGTAGTAGTAGTAGTAGTAGTAGTAGTAGTAGTAGTAGTAGTAGTAGTAGTAGTAGTAGTAGTAGTAGTAGTAGTGGTAGTAGTAGTAGTAGTAGTAGTAGTAGTAGTTGCAGCAGCAGCAGCAGCAGCAGCAGCAGCAGCAGCAGCAGTAGTAGTAGTAGTAGAGTTAGTAGTAGTAGTAGTTAGTAGTAGTAGTAGTAGTAGTAGTAGTAGTAGTAGTAGTAGTAGTAGTAGTAGTAGTAGTAGTAGTAGTAGTAGTAGTAGTAGTAGTAGTAGTAGTAGTAGTAGTAGTAGTAGTAGTAGTGGTAGTAGTAGTAGTAGTAGTAGTAGTAGTAGTAGTCGTAGAAATTGTCGTTTCAGAAGGAAGCTTTCGCCCATTCGGCCACGCAAGGGGATAGCGACGGCGATATGGAGGATGTCGCAGGTATCGTGAGGCTTTCTAGGTGCCGATGAATTTGCAGCTGTCGTGGGCTATGGAGGAGGCGGATGGCGAGGATAATGAAGCTGAGGAGGGGAGGATGAAAGGGAGGGGGAGGTGAGAGCAAACATAGGTTGGGGAGGACCAGGAGCTGGAAGAGGAGGAGGAGGACGAGGACAAGGAGCAGGATGAGGATGAGGACGTGGACGGTTACGAAGCGGACGTGGACGAGGACGACACGGACGTGGACGAGGAGAACATGGAGGATGAGGCGTGCCTCCACTTTTCAGAGGGCTGCCGTGTGCCTCGGTCCGATCCATCTCGGTGGGGGGCCCCTTTGGGATCTGGCTTCGGGCTGCTCCCCAGACGCCAGGCCGCGGTCGGTTGGTCACCCTTGCGGTCGGGCCCGGGGGACGCCCAGGGAGCCAGGCGACCCTCAGACCTCCTGGTGCCGCGGTGAGGAACCATCGGGTGCCTGGCTTCGGCAACGTGGGCATCGGGCCTTGGCGCCCTCGGCGAGACGACCTGCGGCGACTGGTCCTGGTGGCCCACGTCGTGGGACAAACAAGCACGAGTTCGAATGTCTCGGGGACGTGCGTTCGCTTACTCTGACTGTTAAGCTCGGTTTGTCTGGCTCTGGTTGCCTGGCCTTTCGGGATGGCCCAGATCTTCATCCTAGGACCTCGTTCGCCTCCGTGTGCCTCCTCCTCCTCCTCCTCCTCCTTTTCTTCTTCCTATTCTCCTCCTCCTACTCCTCCTCCTATTCACAGAGTCCAGTTGCACCTATAACCTATCAGTCGCACCTATAACTTGCAGAGGCGCGTGCTTACCTCTCCACTCGTCCCTTCTCCCTCCTCGCCCTCGCCTCTCGGGTGCATTTCCGCCGAACACGCGAGAGCTGCAAGCGGTCAGGGGAGGATACCAAGTGGTTCACTGCGTATCCAGGCCCCGTCACGGTGTACTCAAAGAAGGCCGGGCGGCCGCCGTTCTTACCGCCTGATTGCAGACCTCCAGGCGTCGCGAACCGATTACACGACTGGTTTTGATCACCCTTGCGGCCCAACATCCAGGTACAGTGCCGCTTTTAATACATGCTCCGCGTGCGGATCATGGATTAAAAATGCAGGGATCGAGTATTGGAAACAACGATCAGTTCATGTATACATTTATTCATAAAGTAATCATGTATCAGACATCTTTTTTATATAAACAATCCTATGCATTAAAAGCTGCCCGGTACGTACCGTGTTCGTCCCTGGGAGGGGGGGCCTTCGCGAAGCGATCTTCGGCGTGGCGGGCACGAGGCAGGAGCCCCGCGAGCGGGGTCGGCAGCTCCAGGGCCCGCCCCTCCGACGAGTCGCGCCGACGGAGGTCTGGGATCGCCTCGCTGTTTGCTTGGCTGGCCTCTTCAGCGACCCCCTCGGAGCAGGAGGAGGAGGAGGAGGAGGAGGAGGAGGAGGAGGAGGAGGAGGAGGAGGAGGAGGAGGAGGACGGAGGAGGAGGAGGAGGAGGAGGAGGAGGAGGAGGAGGAGGAGGAGGAGGAGGACCAGCGCATCTGACTGAGTTCTGTCTGTCTTGCTTACTGTACTTCCCCGAGCGCTTCCCGCGCTTCCTTGATGAGCATATCAAGGGTGATGGGGGGGCTGAAACAAGCCCTGCTACGCATGCCTCCCTTGGGGTGGCGGCAGGTCTTGAAACAGTTCAGGGCTGCGACCTTATTATTTCTGGGGGGGCTCCCAAGGCATTCGCTCTTAAACGCCCTGGGGAAGAATTCGCTGTAAGCGCCACAAGCCCAGCAGGCCAAAACGCAGCTGTCATTCTCGAGACGGTCGAACACATATAAGTCATGCCCGTGCCTTTGCTCAGCAAGGGCCGACAGGCTCGCACAGTGCCCAGGGCAGGTTTGGGCATCTCTTCTTACACGTGCGGCCTCTGAGCGTGCTCGGACTCGGCAGAGTTCGCACATCCAGAGGCCCTCATCTACTAGCACCCACTGATGGGCGCCTCCCTTTTCGCGGTCGCCCTCGCGAGGGTCGCCGCCATCGGCCCCAGGGACCTCAGGAGGGTCGGAGGTCGGAGGCAGGAGGGGTGCAAGCAGGGAGGCGCCGACCAGGGGGGCCCTTTCGGGCTTGAAACTCGGCCCTTCGCAGGCCTTGCTGCCAGGTTTTGGGGCGATCGCGGGCCAGGTGGGCAGGCCTTTAGCGAGGAACCGTACAAAACCGAAGCAGGAAACCTTGGCTCGCGTCAAAATCTTGGGTCTCCGCGGCCGAGGGCCCTCCAGCTTTACTGGCAGCAGCTTTAGCAAGTCTATCGGCTGTATCATTTCCCACGGCCAGGTATTTCTCCCTGGATCCGTTAGGTAAGGTTTCTAACTCCTGATGGGCTCTTACTTTACATATCCTAGGAAGGGTCCCCCCGCTGTATTTACCCTTTGCGAGCAGCTCTAACCCTGCATAACTATTCTTCCTATCGAAACCCGCCTGGCCATACTTGGTTATGGCCCCTAGGTGGTCCGAGTGAATGCAGGTGACACGGGGACACATATGGGCGACTGCCATAGCTACGTGTTCGGCTGCTGGCGAGGTTGCTGGCAGCAGCTCTCCCGTCTGTCCCGAGAGGTGCGCCTTGCATTCGCCGTCCTCGTCTAGCACAGCAACAGCCCATCCAGTCTGGTGCCAGATCGGGGATCCCTGTTTGAAACAACTTCCGTCAACAAAAACTTCCCCAGCCATCGCGACCTCGAGCGGATCACCGTTTCGGGACCAGAATTCCCAGGCAAAGCCGAATCCCTCGGGGCGGTTTATGCAGGCTGGGGGCAAAAACTGGAAACCGTGGGCGAGGGGAGCTGCTCTGGGGTACCCTTCCATATACGATTCATCGGGGGGGTCAGAATCTCACTCCTCAGGTTGAAGACCAGGGGGCACTCGAACCTATGCGTCATGTCGTCTCTCTCGTACCCGGAAGGGCACGTCGTGTCAATGTCATATCCTGCTGCAGCAAGTCTAGTTCGGGTCCACAAACCTTGGGCGAGGTAGGACATCAAGCAGCGCTATTCGGAGTTGGGGAGGGAGGGATCGGCCGGGCAGTCGGCCGGAGGAGGAGGAGGAGGAGGAGGTGGAGGAGGAGGAGGAGGAAGAGGAGGAGAAGGAGGAGGACGAGAGAGGAGGAAAAGGAGGAGGAGGAGGAGGAGGAGGAGGAGGAGGGAGGAGGGAGGGGGAGGAGGGAGGAGGAGGAGGGAGGAGGGAGGAGGGAGGAGGAGGAGGGAGGAGGAGGAGGGAGGAGGGAGGAGGAGGAGGGAGGAGAGGAGGAGGGAGGAGGGAGGCGGAGGAGGAGAGGAGGAGGAGGAGGAGGAGGAGGAGGAGGAGGACGGAGCACGGAGCACGGAGCACGGAGCACGGAGCACGGAGCACAGAGCACGGAGCACGGAGCACGGAGCACGGAGCAGGAGGAGGAGGAGAGGAGGAGGAGGAGGAGGAGGAGGAGGAGGAGGAGGAGGAGCAGCAGGAGCATGAGCAGGAGCAGGAGCAGGAGCAAGGAGGAGGAGGAGGAGGAGGAGGAGGAGGAGGAGGAGAGGAGGAGGAGGAGGAGGAGGAGGAGGAGGAGGAGGGGAGGAGGAGGAGGAGGAGGAGGAGGAGGAGGAGGAGGAGGAGGAGGGGAGGAGGAGGAGGAGGAGGAGGAGGACGGAGGAGGAGCAGGAGCAGGAGCAGGAGGAGGAGGAGCAGGAGGAGGAGGAGGAGGAGGAGGAGCAGGAGGAGGGGCCCTTCTCGGTCTCCAGCGTCCGCGGGTTCGGCATGCTGGGGGCGGACCGGGACGTCTGCCCCGTGCTGCCTCTTCCAGCGAAGTACCGGGGCCACTCGCAGGCCTGATCCAGAAGTTGCCTACGTCTAGGAGCGAAAGAAGGACGTACACGTACATATATTCTAGACGCTTCGCGTAACCCCACCAGCCCATCCAGAAACGATGCCCAGAGGAATTGCCTCGATCAGGGAAGTGGGCAGCACACAGAGGAAGGGTCCCCCAGTAGAGGCCTTTTGGAGCGTCTTGTGGGCCTCTTGGCGGTCCTGGACGCCTCTTAGAGCGTCTTGGGTGCCTCGGAGAGCTTGGGGCCTGCGTGATTTGCTCTGTCGGGGGTCTATCTGTCTGGTGGACGAGGGGGCACACATAGATGAGCGATCCCTGCATGATTTTCTGAAATCAAGGTCCCGAGGCGCCAGTGGGCGAGCGCTGATCGACGAAGCTGCTAAGAGGGACGACAAGGAGCAAGCAGTAGACGAGGACGAGGAGGAGTCGCCGTTGGCCTCCAAGACGCGCCCAGGACACCGCTCAAGACGGAGAGAGGAAGAAGAGGACCTATGAGGAGGGGCGGCGAAGAAGGAGAGCAAGAGCAGAGGGAAGAAGGAGAGAGCGAAGAAGGAGGAGGAGGAGGACGAGGAACCCCCCGCGGCCCCAAAGGGAGGCCGGGCCCGAGCGGCAGATGCTAGTCGGGCGGCGCTGGCGCCTCCAGCAGGAGGCTGGGGCGCCCGCGTTTCTCGTGGAGGAGGCCGCGGCGGGTTCCGTATGGTTTGGATCCATGCAGAATCCGCAGGAGTGGGGCCCGCTGTCATAAGGAGCTCCCCGAAGAGTCTCCCCCGTTCCTCTTTCCCCCTTCCCTTTCCGAATTCTGCATCTGCGCGCAGCCCTTTTGGGCTTAGGGGCGACAGTCCGTGTCGCCGAGGATCTCATACCCTGCGTTGATAAGCGCGTTTCTCTCATCTTCTCGTCCGTTTGTCCCTCGATTGGCCCGTGGACCCGTGGCACCGCCCTCCCAACGCATAAGTAACACCCGAGCCTCAGCATGTTCTGCGGTCGTGTTTTGATGGGCTGCTACTGGGAACCCAAACCGAGCCCATGTGCGCGACGCTGGGGCGAGATGCGCCACGCACGCGCCCGCAGGTGGGCACCAGGCAGAAGCCTGGGATAACCAGCCAGCTCGCGAGGCGCCCACGAGGCGCCCGCGCGCGGACGCTGCGCAAAAACCAGGGGAGCCCATCAAGCGCACGAGGCGCCCACGAGGCGCCCACGGGTGGGCACGGGGGAGACCTTGGGAATCCCACCCAATTAATTACCTGGGGGCACAAGTGATAATCCCAAGCGCAAGCTCTGGTCTGGAATAACGCGGCTGGGCTAGGGTGGGGGACGTCGTGAAGCCTTGGAGGGATGCTTTGACGCTCGCAGCACGCATCCCATGCATCCCATGCATCTGAATTTGAGGGCCGTCAACCCATGCCATTTTCGTGGGTTTGCCTCTGTGGCCCCCCTCGGTTCGGAAGACTACCTCCATCAGTTAGTCATATCTCCAAAAGGTGGTGAGAGACTGTACTCATGCACCATATGTCTGCCAGCCCGCCAGGAGATGGCATTGAGCAATCTGGGAGAGTGGGAGGGCGGGAAGGAGGGAAGGAGGGAGGGTCGGAGGGAGTGCCTGCGTCGACCCCGGTGTGGGCGCTTAAAGGTCGTCGTTATTTTTTCCTTTCAGCAGGCCTGTCAGGACGAGCCGAGTGCCCACGCCAGCGGGTCCACAGGCAAGGTCTCGGCACACCGGGCTGGGCACGGCAGAGGCCCCGACGCGTTCGGGCCCCAGAACCTCTGGCCCTGATCGTTGATTTCGATGTGAACCGCATCTGCCGGGCCCCTCCTCGTCCCGCTAATCCTCTGCCTCCTGCTTCCTCTGCTGTTGGGTCGGCCCTAGGGAGCTGATTGTGGTCACACAGAGGGTATATGTACCCATGGGCGTCTGATCTGATCCTTCTTCCTTTCTCCCTCTCCTCCCTCCTCCTCTCTCCTCCCTCCTCCTCTCTCCTCCTCGCTTCCTCCGCCCCTCCTCTCTTTGTGGTCCAGAGGCCCTGTCTTCCCCGTCCTCCCCTCCCCAGCGCCCTTCCCCCCCCCCTCGCGCGCAGCACGAGTGCACGGGGGCGCTGCGCGCGGCGGTGGCCGGCTCCCTCAGCTCCAGGGGCCGCGTGGTGGAGCTGCCGAACCTCGGCCGGGAGGAGTTGTGTGTGTGGGGGGGGGGGCGCTCGGGCCAGGACTGACGAAGCCTAACGGGGCAGTAGGGGGAGGAGGATGAGAAGGAGAAGGAGGAGGAGGAGGAGGAGGAGGAGGAGGAGGAGGAGGAGGAGGAGGAGGAGGAGGAGGAGGAGGAGGAGGAGGAGGAGGAGCAGGAGGAGGAGGGTGGGAGGAGGGGGAGGAGGAGGAGGAGGAGGAGGAGAAGGAGGAGGAGGAGGAGGAGAAGGAGGAGGATAAGGAATAGGAGCAGGAGCAAGAGCAGGAGGAGGCGGAGCAGGAGGGTGCAGAGGAGCAGGAGGAGGAGGAGGAGGAGGAGGAGGAGGAGGGAGGAGGAGGAGGAGGAAGCAGGAGGAGCAGGAGGATGGAAGGAGGAGGAGGAGGAGGAGGAGGAGGAGGAGGAGGAGGAGGAGGAGGAGGAGGAGGAGGAGGAGGAATTGGATCAAGGCCCTCACGCGCGACACCCGTCGTCTTCACTTTTGAGGAGCTCTCATCAGGCTCATGTGTGCCCCCTTGAGCCGTCTTGGGGCCTTCTTAGGCAGTCTTGGGGCTCCCTTGGGCCGTCTTCGGGCTGTCTTGGCCGCATCGTGGGTGTCTTGGGGCCGTCATTGGGCCGCCTTGACGGCCTCTTGGGCCATGAGTCCTCTTGGGTCGTCCTGGGGCACTCTTTTGGGCCCCTCGGGCCGTCGTGGGGCCATCTCGGAGGCTTCCTGGGACGTCTTGAGCTAACGGACGCCAGAACAGACGCGCAGTGCGATAACCAACACCACAAGCCAAAGAGATACCACTGCGCTGGGTCTCTCTGGGCCTTGTTGGGGGTCCCTCTTGGGCCCTCTCGGGGACATCTGGGACCGTATTGAGGTCGTCTTTGGGCGCCTTGGGGCCGCCTTGAAGGCATGGGGTGCTCGCCTGGGCCGTCGTGGAAGCTCGGGGGCGCATGTACACTGCGTTGTGTAAGGGGTCGTGGCCTCGGGAACGCGGACCCACCGTTTGTAGTTTCGAGGGATCGCGGCCTCGGGAGCGGAGGGGGGGGGCGGGGATGCACGCGCTTGTCCGCGACGGGGGGGGATGGGCCCTCCAGAAGAGTGCAGGAGCTCTGCCAGGCAGCCCTGGGCATATTCTGCCGCGCCTCAGCGTGTCAGGGGGCACGGAGGCGGCTGCCCCGCATCACTCCTGGAGAAGCGAGGGGAGGAGGGGGGGAGCTTTTCAGTGCCAAGCTCGGCTCGGAGATTTATAGGAGATTTATAGACCTCCTACCCTGACACGTCGATTGGTGAATTTGCCAGTTTTGGTTCGCGAGAGGGCGTCGCGGCCGTCATTGTTGCGGGTCCGTGCCCGTCGATTTTGGTCCCAGGCCGTTTTTACTAAAGGGTGGTTTATTAAAGGGAGGTTTGTCCACCGCCGATCGGCTTGACTCTGCCCTTACGCCAGGGGGCGGAAGATGGCTGAGATGCCAGTCCGGGTGTCAAGAAAGCAGCACAGGCCAGCCATCTGGTGCGGTATAGAAGGCGGTTGGCCCACCTCATTACTAGCCTTGCGAAGGACCCAACCATGAGCAGTTGTACATACCGTCGTTGCATGCACCGCATTCGGTGGGGCTCCCTATGGAGCCACGGAGCGAGTGAGGGGTGTGCCAAAATGAGTGCGGCGGGCGCATGCGAACGCTGGCATTTGGGCCTTGGCCACGAAACGTGTGAGGGGTGTACCAACATGGGTGCGGCGGGCGCATGCGAACGCTGGCATTTGGGCCTTCGGTGGGGCTCTCTATGGAGCCACGGAGCGTGAGGGGTATGCCAAAATGGGTGCGGCGGGCGCTTGCGAACGCTGGCATTAATCTGGGCCTTCGTGGGGCTCCCTGTGGAGCCACGAAGCGTGTGAGTGGTGTGCCAAAATGGATGCGGCGGGCGCATGCGAACGCTGGCATTTGGGCCTTCGATGGGGCTCCCTACGGAGCCACCAAACGTGTGAGGGGTGTGCCCAAATGGGTGCGGCGGGCGCATGTGAACGCTGGCATTTGGGCCTTCGGTAGGGCTCCCTGTGGAGCCACGAAGCGTGTGGATGGTGTGCCAAAATGGGTGCGGCGGGCGCGTGCGAAACGCTGCGAACGCTGGCATTTGGGCCTTCGGTGGGGTTCCCTGTGGAGCGACGAAGCGAGTCAGGGGTGTGCCAAAATGGGTGCGGCGGGCGCATGCGAACGCTGGCATTTGGGCCTTCGGTATGGCTCCCTGTGGAGCCACCAAACGTGTGAGGGGTGTGCCCAAATGGGTGCGGCGGGCGCATGCGAACGCTGGCATTTGGGCCTTCGGTGGGGCTCCCTATGGAGCCACGAAGCGTGTGAGTGGTGTGCCAAAATGGGTGCGGCGGGCGCATGCGAACTTCGGCATTTGGGCCTTCGATGGGGCTCCCTATGGAGCCACGATGCGTGCGATGGGCGTGCCAAAATGGGTGCGGCGGGCGCGTGCGAACGCTGGCATTTGGGCCTTCAGTGGGGCTCCCTATGGAGCGACGAAGCGTGTGAGGGGTGTGCCAAAATAGGTGTGGCGGGCACATGCGAACGCTGGCATTTGGGCCTTCGGTGGGGCTCCCTATGGAGGCACGACGCGTGTGATGGCGTGCCAAAATGGGTGCGGCGGGCGCATGCGAACGCTGGCATTTGGGCCTTCGGTGGGGCCCCCGACGAGGCCACGAAGCGTCTGAGGGGTGTGTCAAGGTGATGGGGTGTGAAAGGAGGAGGGAGAGGGATGAGGAGGGAGGGGGAGGAGGAGAGGAGTGATGCGGGGCGCTTTTTCTTCAAAGCGAAGACCCGGCACCACAGGATGGTTGCGAATTATTGCGAGTGTTGTTTTTATCAATGTTAGTCTTTGTATGGGTATCATGATTATTGCGATGGTTATGAATAGTAATTCGTAGTATCATCATGATTACTATGCTCAGCATACATTTTTTTGTACCTTCGGATGTTGATGATGCAGCTGATGTTGACGATGCTACTGATTATTCTCATTACTGTTATTTCAATCCGTATTATTGTTATTGCTATTCTCACTATCATCACTATTGTTCGTATTTTTCGTACTCGTTCGTATTATTACCACTATTCGTATTACCGATCGTATTCTTATTATTCGTATTATTACTGTCATCCGTATCATTATTATTAGTATTGAGATCAGTTGATTGTAATCCTTATTCTTATTGTTATCATTATTGTTATTATCCATATTGCAATCTTTATTTGTAATTATTATTACTACTTATACTCAAGCCTCATGGTGAATAGGTGGATCTGTGTTCTGGTCATTTCTCTGGGGCTTCCGTTGCAGTGTACGTCGCATCCCACAGTTGCGGATCAGAATGCGGAAGCGGCCGGGACGTCGGCAGCCTGCGAGGCTCTGAAGAAGCCCACCGCGGGCGCTTTGCAGGCGCAAAGCGCCCGATCTTCTCGTCAAAGCAATGTGGCTGAGTCGTGGGTGGGTCGCGGTAGGGTCGCGGGGTGAGTCGCGGTTGGGTGGCAGGGTGGGTCGCGGGGTGGGTTGCGGGTGGGTCGCGGGTGGGTCGCGGGCGGGGACGACTACAACAGCGGCAACAACGAACCACAGCGAGCAGGTTACGGGCCGCGGATCCCCGGTTCAGCCACCCACCCAGGGACGGTGCAAGACCGTTCGGTCCCCTCACTCTGATCTTTTTTCTCGCCTTGCAGCTTGATCGAACATCTGGGGATGACGCATCCGATCGTACAGGGGAGGGTGGCAGGGCCAGTCGTACGTTCGACACATGCTGCTCAATTGGGACAACCTGACGCTGTACACGGCCTTCGCTCAAGGCGCAGGCAGGCACAACAACATCAAGTCCCTGGATGCAACCCTGAGATTCTTGAAGAGCCAGGAGGTACCTGGCGCACCGCAGCCTTTGATCTGAAGGGCTGCCGCTACTCCGCAGGCGTACTGGGGTTCACGGTCAGGAACTTACTTTTTGGTTTAGCTTGTTGCGCCACTGGTTCTGGCCCACCACGCCTCGGCGCGACCGGTCTCCAGTCGTCAACGTCCCGAGTCTTTCCCGACCTCCCGCCCTGGATAGCGCAGCGACACGCTTTCCGTTTGCAGGATATACAGTCGAACTGCATAGTAAATATGGGCAACCTTTTCAAGGCTGGCCTTGCATCCTTGCCCCTTCGGCCCATCCTGAGCGACTTTGGCTGGCCAGCCTCGCTCGAGAAACGTTCGCGTGGGCCCCTCCTAGGCCCTTGCATCCTTACCTCGCATCCTTCTCATACGGGTTGACTGTAGTGTGTCGCCGGGGCCGCAACGCCGGCACGCTGAGCAAGAGTTTCCGACCGTACGCGCGCTGCTGTCCGCTGGATGTCGTAGCTACCGTTTTGCTGTGTGCGACGGAGCCCCGCTGCCGGGCCAGCTGGATCGTGCCCATGGTGGCCCGCAGTGCCGATGGTTGGAAGCTGTACAGGGACAAGGACGCTGGGGCATCCGAAGTGCACGGGCTGTCGTGTTGCCCGTAGCCCGTTCATGCTTTACCACCTGGGCCGACAGATCGTTATTCTCCGGGCAAGTGGTCGACCGGTTTCGTTCGTTCCGCTGGCCCCATCTGAGGCAGATCGGTGGGCCCGTCCCGGCGCAGGTGATGCGGAGGTAGCTGTTGACATGGGGTCATGTTGCGTGTGCGTCTTGCCAGTCCTGTTCAGTTACGTTCGAGTCAGAGTCCTAACTTATGCACGTCGTGTGGTTGATCTGGCAGTTTACTGGCAGTGACATGAGCTCGTAATGCGCAGTCTGCATGCTTCGCGTTTCAGGGAAGTCGGATTTCGGAGGCACTGCAGATGACCGTAAACAAGCAGTGAGGCGATGAGGACATGAGGAGCAGGATTACGGGGAATCGAAGGAGGGGGCCATAGACTTTGGAGATCCATTTGAATGTATCTGCTATCATACGGGGCGTTCCAGAAAGGGCCTTGCCTTCGAGGATCGAAGGAGTTGTCATCCCTTCTGCGGCGGAAGGCGGCGGAAGGGTGGCAGAAGGTCGGGGGAAGTAAAACGAGGCCGCCTCCGCCGGCGGAAGCCGGCGGAAGGCGGGTGGAAGGCGGCGGAAGCAAAAGATGCGCCCCAGGAGATGAGAACGTTTTTGGGCTCAGGGCTTTTGGAATTCTCAATGTATCTGTATGACGACTAGGTCCTCATACCATCTGCGGTTGTGGCAGGCTCCACCATCTGCGGTTTTCAGACCAGGAGCCTCTGGGGCCAGTGCGGCACGGGGCAGCCAGGGCTGCCCTGGGCCGCCGCAGTGGGGCGGCCCAGGGGCTCGTCACCGGCTGAGTCTGTGCCCTGCGCGTGGAGTTTCTGGCTCTCACGGCAGGTGTGGCCTCGTTGTCTCCTTTGACCCATGCCTTCGAGTTTTTATTCCACGCCGTCGTCGTCGTCCTTCGCCTCGGTCTCCTCCTCTGCCTCCTTCCTTCCCTCGGAGGTGTGGCGTGGTTGCGGTGCGCCGCTGGAGGGAGGGTGGGGCCGGTGAGGATATGGGCGTCACTCGCTTCGATGATTTGTGCCCAGCGTGTAGCCCTGCGCGCACGCAAGCCTCTTGGGGCGCCATCTGTCTAAAGATGCCAGCCTTGACCAGGGAAATCCTTGGCCTTTGATGGGCCTGGCCAGGGCGGATGTGTGTGTGAGAGTTAATTAAAGCTGTGCGCGTCCCGCTTAGCTTTCAGCGGAAGAGGTTCGCTCTCGCTCCGCAGATACAAAAATCGTGTGTGAGAGCGGGAAGTTCGCGCCGCTCGATCTCATTGTGTGTGGCGCCACCTAGCTTCTCTGGAGATTCCGCCTTCCGACCCTGCAGTTTTGACAACCGCATGTCTCCTGTTTTTCCCGCACGCCGCGGCCAGCAGGGCGTACGCGAAATTGCCCAGGGCCTGCTCAGATCTCCGACCTTCTGCCAGGCTTCAAGATGGGTGCGTCTGAGGCCTACGGTAGGTTCATGCGGCGTTGGCGCGCCGTCGACGCCTGCGAAGGCGTTCAAGGTTGAATTCTGCGACGCGGAAGCACCGAGGGACACGGTGACGCCATTGGATCCGACGGATTTCCGACTTGAACGATCGGAGCCGCGATCGATTCAAGGTTGAACGATCGACGCGGTGTCAAAACTTTTGCGCGCGCCGACGCCGCACGAACTTGCCGTGTGTTGTTAGCATTCTCGAGGTACCGATGAGCACCCCAGGAGTTCAGGGGTGTCCTACTGGTCGATGACCTTCGTTTGGCCGTCGGGTCCCCCTGGCCCCCCCTCGTCGCAATCGGTCGGCTCTCGCTCCGCTCGCAGCCCTGACCAAGTTCGTGGCAGCCGCATCCTGCCGATCTCGGGGGGGGGTACACACATCCGAAATCTTAAGAAAAAGCGTGAACTTTCGTGAGCTCCAGATTTCGTTCAAGAGAATCAAGAATCTGGACTGGACCCTGGGCATTCTCTTAGGGGCCTCTTTTCTTCGTAGAACGTTTGCGTATGTGGAACTTGGACGACTGCCCGCGAAAACGCTTGGAGTGAAGCCGATTTCTTTGGCGTCGAGTTTTCCTGACCCGGGGCCGATCTCAAGGGGGGTGGGCGGTAGGGTTAAGTCGGGCATGCCCCTCCTCTACAGGAGGAATGCCCCCAAAAAGTCAGAACATTGTATGAGGACGGTTTCTTCGATTCTTGTTTGTTTGACCACTTTTGAACATTTTTTGACTATTTCTATTCTTCCTCCAAGATCTGCCTGCAGGGGGACATGCCCGACCTAAGGGTAGGGCGCCGGTCAGGCCCGTGCCCATCGCGGAGAGAAGGGAAATGTGGCGGCGCGCCTCCCGCGGCCAGCTAGCCTGCCGCCAGGACGAGCCCCCGCACGAGGTGGTGGCGGGGCCCGGAGCAGCACCAGGACCCGCTGGAGGGTAAGAAGTAAGAAGTTGCAATGCCTGGCTCAAGACGTGGACGATATGCAGTGGCCTCCGGCCAGTGCCGCCGATCCGGGGCGCTCCTGATGCGTGTGGGAATGGACGACGACAACGGACGACCAACCGTCGACGAGCGCGATAATTACTACGACGGCCGACGAACGGGTTCACGACGACGATTGACGACGGCGACGACGATTATGACGACGACGCCTGGCTGCAGACGTGGACGATGCTCTGCTGCAGTGCGCGGCCCACTGCTCGGCTGTGATGGGATGTGGCCTCGGACGCCACGCGCTCTCCGCGCTCCGGGCTCCCTGCGCGCGGGCGCACGACGCCGACGCCGCCGCCGACGACGCCGCCGACGACGACGACGACGACGACGCCGACGACGGACGACGACGACGACGACGACGACGACGACGACAACGACGACGACGACGACGACGACGACGACGACGGGCAACGACGACGATGATGACGACGGCGATGACGATGACGACGACGACGAACCACCCCAGTGGGCCATGGTTTCTCAGCCTTACCGGCCCACCCTGCTAGGTGCGGGGAGGGGCCCCGCGACACCCGCAGGGAACAGGCATAGTATCTGATCCCGAGTCGAGGGTTCACAGGTCCCCCCCGAGTTGGGATGGGTCCCAGGGCTCCACAGGCGCCCCCCCGCAGATGGGATGCACGCCGACGCCGCCGCCGAGGCCAACGCCGATGCTGACGCCGACGGACAGCGACGACAACGACGCCGACGACGATGACAATGACGACGACGACGCCGACGGACGACGACGACGACGATGACGACGACGATGACAATGACGATGACGACGACGAGCCACCCCACACCCACAGGGGGAAGGGGCGGTGGGTGCACCGGCACCCTCCACCACGCCCACAGTGCCGCGACCACAGCCGGGGGGGGGGGGTGAGCGGTCCCCTTCTTCGCCAGGCCTTGGCGAGGCCCACGGGCGTGGGGGGAGGCGGGGGGGGGGGGTTGCCACCCTGGGTCGTCGGCCTCGGCCAGCGGGGCCGAGCTCTCACGCCAGGGGGGAAAGGGAGGGGGATCGTAAAACCACGCGAGGGTCGGGACAAAATCGGATCGGGATGACTCGAAATCTTTGAGAATCGGCGGGTTTGGAGGATGTATTGGGCGCCGCGGCCGCTCCAGAGCGTTCCGGAACGCTCTGAGAGCGCTCCGGAACGCTCTGGAGCGATTTCTCCCGATCCTAGCCATGTTTTAGGTCGGTTCAGCGATGCCTATCGAGGGAGACCCCGTCGGGATCTCCCAGCGTGCTCGCGCGGGAGATCCCGTCGGGCTCTCCTGCGCGAGCGCGGTGGGCTCGTGCGGTTCCGACGCGGCGGCGGCGCGGGCGGTGGCGTTCAGGCCTGCAGTCCCCCAGCAGCCTCCAGGGGGGGCATTTCCTTGGGGATCTCCAGCAGATGATGTCTTGTAATAGGGGAACAACAAGTGACATAAACATACAAACTCGGAGGTCCGCGCGGATTTCTCGGATCGGCGCTGGGGCCCCCCGGCGGCGCCTCCGGCGCCGCCCCCGGCGCGCTCCGCGCGCCAGGGAGGGGGGTCCAGCGCCGATCCGAGAACTCCGCGCGGACCTCCGAGTTTTCATGTTCATGCCACTTTTTGTTCCCCTGTTTGAGGAAGCGGTTCACGCGATAGTGGGGACCAGATCCCACGCCGTCACGGCAGGAACCCGGCGCGCTCGAGCACAGCTCTCCCTAGGTCCAGGCTCCCCACGGCTCGACTCTTTTTGCGAGCCGCTGGCCCCTGGGGCTCTCGACCCCTTCCCGGGGCAGCTGCTTGGACGGTGCCAGGGCCCAGAGAGAAGGCACCCGAAGGCCCATCGGCACCATGCAATCATCAGAGTGAGGGGGCCGAATGATCATTCACTGTCCCTGGGCGCGTCGCTGAAGTGGGCTTCAACGGTGCGGATTGTTGAGCTCTCACTGCTGAAGAATAGTTATTGTCGATCCCCCCCCTCCAGTGCACATGGTATTTTTTTAAACTGATGTGCCCTTCCCGGCGCTCGCACCCGGTTTTTTATCAGGGGCTGTCTTCCTCCTCAAACTGCGTTGTTGGCCCCCGGGTTACAGCAACAACGGCTCCCGCCTGAGACTTCCTCACAATTTAGCCAGGGCCCCCGCTCCGGCCCGAGACTTCCTTGCATTTTATTCAGGAATCGGGCTCTCGCTTGGGACTTCCTTACAATTTGATCAGGGATCGCACTCTCGGCGCTCTGGAGTCGCGCTCTCGCTGGAGACTTGCTTGCAATTTACTCAAGAATAGCGCCCTTGCATTGGAATTTCCCGCAATTTGCCCAAGCGCCGCGCTCCCGACACTCAGGCACCAAGAGTCGCGCTCACGCTTAGGACTCCCCCACATATTATTTAGGAATCGGAATCTCGCTGCCCTTCGTGACCTCCTCGCTGCCCTTCGTGGCCTCCTCGCTGCCCTTCGTGGACTCGTTGCAGCCCTTCGTCGCCTCCTCGCTGCCCTTCGTGGACCCGTTGCAGCCCTTCATGGCCCCTTCGCTGCCCTTCGTGGCCCCGTTGCAGCCCCTCGTGGCCCCCTGGCCTTGTTTCGTGGCCCCGTTGCAGCCCTTCGTGGCCCCCTCGCTGCCCTTCGTGGCCCCGTTGCTGCCCTTTGTGGTCTCCTCGCTGCCCTTCGTGGACCCGTTGCAGCCCTTCGTGGCCCCCTCGCTGCCCCTCGTGGACCCGTTGCAGCTCTTCTTGGCCCCCTCGCTGCCCTTTGTGTCCCCGTTGCAGCCCTTCGTGGCCCCTTCGCTGCCCTTCGTGGCCCCGTTGCAGCCCTTCGTGGCCTCCTCGCTGCCCTTCGTGGCCCCGTTGCAGCCCCTCGCGGCCCCCTCGCTGCCCTTCGTGGCCCCGTTGCAGCCCTTCGTGGCCCCCTCGCTGCCCTTCGTGGATCCGTTGCAGTCCGTCGTGGCCCTCTCGCTGCCCTTCGTGGCCCCGTTGCAGCCCTCCGTTGCCCCCTTGCTACCCTTCGTGGCCCCGTTGCAGCCCCTCGCGGCCCCCTCGCTGCCCTTCGTGGCCCCGTTGCAGCCCTTCGTGGCCTCCTCGCAGCCCTTCGTGGCCCCCTCGCTGCCCTTCGCGGCCCCATATATGTATGCCCGTCGTGGCCCCCGCTCGTTCGCGCCCGTCGTGGCCCCATATGCATGCCCTTCGTGTCCCCGCTGTTGCCCTTCGTGGCCTATTTCGTGTCCTTCGTGACCACCTCGCTGCCCTTCGTGGCCCCATATATGTATGCCCGTCGTGGCCCCCGCTCGTTCGCGCCCGTGGTGGCCGTATATGCATGCCCTTCGTGGCCCCGCTGTCGCCCTTCGTGGCCCCCTCGCTGCCCTTCGTGGCCCCGTTGCTGCCCTCAGTGGCCCCGTCCTTACCCTCCGCGGCCCAATATACGTATGCTCTTCGTCGCCCCCGCTCGTTCGCGCCCGTCGTGGCCCCATGTGCATGCCCTTCGTGGCCCTGCTGTCGCCCTTCGTGGTCCCCTGGCTGCCCTTCGTGGCCTGGTTGCTACCCTCAGTGGCCCCATCGTTGCCTTCTGTGGCCCCGCGTTATCTGCCCTTCGTGGCCCCGGCTCGTTCGCGCTCTTCGTGGCCCCATACGCGTTCCCTTCGTGCCCCCGCTGTCGGCTTTCGTGGCCTACTTCGTGCCCTTCGTGGCTCTGCTGTCGTTCTCTCTCTCGCTCTCGCTTTCGCTCGTCGTCGTCGTCGTCGTGGTCGGTCCCCTGTCCGTCCCTCTTGGGGTCAGGTTGCCGCCGATCAGCGCTGCCGCTGGCCAGGCCGACGGGCTGCGGCCGCCCCGCCGCTTGCCGGGGCCCGGCCTCCAGGGAAGGAAGGTATACCCCCCAAACGGGGTACGATCGAAGACGAAGAGGGCGGGTATCGAGGGTTTGGGAAATACGCGTTAACGGACAATCGAGCAGATCAGGGTGAACAGTCTTAAACTGATTGTGGTTGCTGTTGTTGTTGTCGTTGTTGTTGTTATTGTTGTTGTTGTTGTTGCTGTTGCTGTTGTCGTTGCTGCTGTTGTTGTTGCTGTTGCTGCTGTTGCTGTTGTCGTCGTTGTTGTTGTTGTTGTTGTTGTTGTTGTTGTTGTTGTTGTTGTTGTTGTTGTTGTTGTTGTTGTTGTTATTGTTGAACATTATTAGTTCTAAAGAATAATTATTGTTGGGGCCCCTGGTGCACGACCCCCCCGCCGCGCCTAGGCCGCAGCCACATTTTCATCATTTTCGTAAGGAAGTCTCAGGCAAAACGGGTTGGTCCGGATCCGGTTGTTTTGTTACGGCCCGCTTTCCCTTGCAAAAAATAAGCTAAAGTGGACATTTCTTGTTCTAACATAACCAAACTTCAAGAATCCCTTGCAAAAAATAAGGTAAAGTGGACATTCGCGCGCGCAAGACGAAATCCTTCCAAAACCTTAGTTTTCGTAGCGATTTTAACATTAAAACATCAAACAACCAATGTTTTTTTTTTTTTTGTTTTTTTTTTTTTTTGTCAAAATTTCATCCCGCGCGCTCTTGCGGATTCGTAGGAAACCCAACACTTTTTAAACATTTCTGTCGAACGGGCTTTTGCGAGCAACTTTTTCGAACTTCTGCAACAACGGTTGCGCACCTGCCAGGGCCATCATCCCTGTCAAATAATACCATGCGGGACACATTCGTTTTTTCTTCGCGCGCGCACGCCGTCGTCGTCGGCCGCGGGGCCCTGAATAGTAGCCACGGTCGTCCGCATGCCACGAAGTGAAGTGTCCGAACGTCATAGGGCGGGAAGCTGGGTGTGGGTGGTGGCGAAGAGTCGTTTGGAAATTTGGTAGAGCTTGAACCGGCCCCCCCACAAAGTGGGGGTATTGCCCGCCTCCTATGAAAACCCTGGCACTGGTGAGAACGGAGTGTCCCCACGTGCTAGTAATTGTTGTTGTTGTTGTTGTTGTTGTTGTTGCTGTTATTGTTGTTGTTGTTGTTGTTGTTGTTGTTGTTGTTGTTGTTGTTGTTGTTGTTGTTGTTTTTGAACTCTCATTTCTGAAAAATAATTCTTGTTGATCCCCCCCACGGGTGCATATTGTTTTTCTCAATCAAAGTGTGCCCCTCGACGCTCGCACTCTGTATTTTGACAAGGAAAGTCTTCCTGCTCAAACTGGGCCCCTGGCCCCCGGGTTACAACAACAACGGCTCCCGCTTGAGACTTCCAGTTTAGCCAGGAACCCCGCTCCCGCCCGAGACTTCTCACATGTTGTGCAGGAATCGCGCTCTCGCTTTGGACTTCCTTGCAATTTATTCAGGGATCGCTCTCCCGGCGCTCTGGAGCCGCGCTCTCGCTGGAGACTTGCTGACGAATAGCGCCCTTGCGTTGGAACTCTTGCAATTTACTCAAGCGCCGCGCTCCCGACACCCAGGCACCCAGGAGTCGCGCTCACGCTTAGGACTCCCTCACAGATTACCTAGGAATCAGGATCTCGCTGTCCTTCGTGGCCCCGTTGCCGCCCTTCGTGGCCCCCTCGCTTTGTTTCGTGGCCCCGTTGCAGCCCTTCGTGGCCCCCTGACTTTGTTTTGTGATCTCCTCGCTGCCCTTCGTGGCCTCCTCTCTACGCTTCGTGGCCTCGTTGCAGCCCTTCGTGGCCCCCTCGCTTTGTTTCGTGGCCCCGTTGCAGCCCTTCGTGACCCCGTTGCAGCCCTTCGTGGCCCCGTTGCAGCCCTTCGTGGCCTCGTTGCAGCCCTTCGTGGCCCCCTCGCTTTGTTTCGTGGCCCCGTTGCAGCCATTCGTGGCCCCCTCGCTGCCGTTCGTGGCCCCATATATGTATGCCCTTCGTGGCTCCACTCGTTCGCGCCCTTGGTGGCCCCATATGCATGCCCTTCGTGGCCCCGCTGTCGCCCTTCGTGGCCTCCTCGCTGCCCTTCGTGGCCTCGTTGCAGCCCTTCGTGGCCCCCTCGCTTTGTTTCGTGGCCCCGTTGCAGCCCTTCGTGGCCCCCTCGCTGCCCTTCGTGGCCCCGTTGCTGCCCTCAGTGGCCCCGTCCTTGCCCTCCGAGGCCCAACATACGTATTCCCTTCGTGGTCCCCGCTCGTTCTCGCCCGTTGTGGCCCCATGTGCATGCCCTTCGTCGCCCCGCTGTCGCCGTTTGTGGCCCCCTCACTGTCCTACGTGGCCCAGTTGCTACCCTCAGTGGCCCCATCGTTGCCTTATGTGGCCCCGCATTATCTGCCCTTCGTGGCCCCGGCTCGTTCGCGCTCCTCGTGGTCCCATACGGATTCCTTTCGTGCCTCCGCTGTCGCCCTTCGTGGCCTACTTCGTGTCCTTCGTGGCCTTGCTGTCGTTCTCGCTCGCTCTCGCTTTCGCTCGTCGTCGCCGTCGTCGTCGTCGCCGTCGTCGTCGCCGTCGTCGACGTCGTCGTCGTGGTCGGTCCCGTGTCCGTCCCTCTTGGGGTCGGGTCGACGGTCCGCGGCCGCCCCGCCGATCAGCACTGCCGCTGGCCACCTGTCAGGTCAGCGCCGATCAGCACCGCCGCTGATCAGCACTGCCGCCGATCAGCACTGCCGCTGTCGCCCTTCGTGGCCCCCTCGCTGCCCTTCGTGGCCCCGTTGCTGCCCTCAGTGGCCCCGTCCTTGCCTTCCGCGGCCCAGTATACGTATGCCCTTCGTGGCCCCCGCTCGTTCGCGCTCTTCGTGGCCCCATACGCATTCCCTTCGTGCCCCCGCTGTCGCCCTTCGTTGCCTACTTCGTGTCCTTGTGGCCCTGCTGTCGTTCTCTCTCGCTCTCGCTTTCGCTCGTCGTCGTCGTCGTCGCCGTCGTCGTCGTCGTCGTCGCCGTCGTCGACGTCGTCGTCGTCGTCGCCGTCGTCGTCGTCGTCGTGGTCGGTCCCGTGTCCTTTGGTGATGGCGTTGACATATGAGATCTATGTCAGATGAAGTCAATTATAAGTTACTTCAATTATATATGAAGTTATTTGTAAGTAACTTGAAATCACTTGTAGTGAGATATGTTAAGATCCTGCAACTACCATCCACATCTAACTTAATTCATTAACATATATACTTAAATCACATGTAGAACATATGTTACTTGTGTGCACCCAATTGCCATACTTATAAGTTACTTGTAGTTATACTTATAAATAAGATAAGTTTAAGTCCGATAAGTCTGCTTTTTCGTCTGCTTTTTGAAAAGGGGGTCGGAAACCGAAAAACGCGCAGGTTTTCTTCAGCACAGTGTTTCGCCAGGCGCCAGGCGACCGAGAAGGCCGTTCATCACCGAGCTCAACCCGCGCAGCCTGGGGGGTAGGAGAGAGGGGGCGGGAATGGCGGGGGGGGGATCGGGAGGGGATGCCATGCGCATTGGCGGCACACCGCCCGCACTTCTCATCGCGGCGCGTTCTGATGTGATTCGTTTCGGCGGCCCACCGCCCACGTCTTGCAAATTCTGAGCAGTTTTATCGCATTGGCGGCGCACCGCCCATCGCTATGTTTTGCCCGCGTATTGCAATTTGTACGTTTTGCACATGTTGATTGAAGTTTCGTCGCGTTGGCGGTGCACCGCCCACGTTCCCTTGATTGCGCGAATCGTTTCTTCACGCATCGGCGGAGCACCGCCCACGCAGCACGTTTCATCCGAATTCGTCATCGAATTTGGCGGTACACCGCCCACGTCCCCGTGATTGCGCGATGCGTTTCTTTCGCGTTGGCGGTGCACCGCCCGCGGCGCATGCTTCGCCCGAGTTTGTCATCGCATTTGGCGGCCCACCGCCCACGTCACCTTGATTGCGCGAGGTGTTTCTGCATTCGTTGGCGGTGCACCGCCTTCGGCGCACGTTTCATCATATACCGTTTGTTTGGTCGCATTGGCGGCGCACCGCCCAGGAGGGGGGAGGAGGGGAGAGGGGGGAGGAGAGGATAGCAGAAGGAAGACGTGAAGGGCCATGCCATTTCCCTTCGCCACAATACGCTGCCCCTGTCCCACCGAGCGCTTCTGGAGGGGCCGCGGGGCGGGCGCCCCCCGACGCGCCGCGGCGCGATGGAGCGCGTCCAGGCTGCCCTGGGCGAGGCAGCCGCGGCGCTTGCAGCGGCGAGCGGGCCTTCCAGGGGCGCTGCAGAGCAGCTGCACTTCGGGAAGGTGCGCGCGCTCATCGAAGGCCAGAGGTGAGGCTCGGGTCAAAGATCCCGTACGGGCGAGAGGCCATCCGTTCCCCCTTCGAGGAGGTCCCCGCCTCCGTTCGGCGGAACGCCGCCCGCTCCCCCCTCCTCCCCGCCGTCTAACATTCCCCCGTCGTTTTGCAGGTGGACGGCCACGGAGAAAGGGCAGCTGCTGACCCAGCTCGGGCAGACGGGGTTCAGTCACGATTTGGTCGGCGCCGCGACCGAGTGGCTCTGCGGGAGGCGCACGAAGGCCAAAGGGCAAAGTTGCGAGTGCTTCGTGGAGTTGCTGACTGCCTCCACGTGGCACGTGCTGCTGAGCCCAACCGAGTCGTTCGCTTCGAAATTTGTCATGTTGATGCGCCACTTGGAGCGCCTCGGGCTCCGGAACCCTTCCGAGCCGACGTTTGGCATGCTAGCCGCGTTCATGTTCCTGGCGTGCCAGCGATCAGGCATCGAGAAGAATTCGCCGACTCCGCAGCTCTTGGACGTGCACTTGCAGTTGGTGAAGACCACGTGGCGTTCCCCTGCCTACACAGCTGCTCGAGGCAAGGCAACCGAGTTTGTCGGCGCGCTCTCCCCCTCGGCGGCGCTGTTCCAGCAGGAGAGGCCGACGCTGTACGAGCAGGCGTTCGCCTCGGAGGGGCCCGTGCAGCCGACAATTGGGCTTCTCGAGACGCAGGTCCTCGGGAAGCTCATCAGCTTGCGCGGCAACAGGAACGCAGCGCTCGGCGCCCAGGCAACGCCGCAGCGGGCGGCGTTGCCGCCGATCGCCTTCGCGCCTCTGCCGCCGCCTTCTCCGATGCAAAGCGTTGCGGTTGCAGCCGCGACGATTGCCGCGACGCCTCCCTTGGGAGCCGCGACGCCAGCGGCGTTGCCGTTGGGGGTGATCCCAACGCACAACACCCGCGGCGGGTGGCCGAACCCAGCGGCGGCCGCCCTCGTCTCGCAGCGCGGGCCGACGACTCCCACTCCAGCAGCTCCCGCGGGCAAGCCTGCCGCGATGTCGGGAGCGGCGCCTGCGGCCGCGGCCTCAAAGTTGGGTGGTGGCGCCAAGGTCAAGGCATCGGCCGTTGACGTCATGGTGCTGAGCTCGAGCGAGTCCGAGGTGGGCGCGAAGGGGGCGCCGCAGAAGAAGGCAAAGGTTTTTGGACGGTAACCTGGACCCGCCTCCGCGGCCTCCGCGATTCACGGGGGCGCGCCTCTGCCCAAGGCAGCGGCGCGCCCTCTGCGGGGCGTCGCAGGCGCGGCGATTGGTTATTGCCACTTGCCGCTGTCAAGGTGGATCCGACACTGCCGCTGGCGAAGCTGCCTGCCGACGCTGCCCTGGTTCTCCTCCAAGCGGCGGGGCAACGTACTTCCTCTGGCTGGAAAGCGGAGAAGGGCGAGAAGAAGCGGAGGAAGTCCGACGCAGTGGCGGCCTTGGCGAAGACAAAGGCTTCAGATGGCACGGCGAAGCCATCGGCGGCGAAGGCAAAGGCAAAGGCAAAAGCCGAGGCAACACCGAAGAAGACTGCGAAGGCGAAGGCGGCAGCATGCAAGCTGAAAGCACCGCGGTATGACGACGAGAGCACTCGCAGCCAGATTCTCTTCAGGAGCGGGCGCAGCGGGCCAGGCGGCACCAAGAGCAAGAAGTACAGGAACGGCAAGGAGAAGGACACTTTTGGGTCCCATCTCCTCCAATCGGCGTGGCCACGGGGCTCGATGCGCGGCGGCGGAGCGCGTTGTTGCGGCCGCGCGTGGCCTCGCTCCAATCATATGCGCAAAGAGACCCCACGGGCCACTTTGCGTTTATGACGGTTTTCATCTGCCACTCGGGAGGCCGCCATCGCCCGGGCCAAGGCGCTGGTGCAGAGCGAGCTGGAGGCTCGCAAGAGCGAGTTCTGAGGCGACCTGCTTCGGTGGCGCGATGCATGACTCTCAGTCGGATTTGCCGCGGGCGGCGCGTGGGGCGCGCAGCCTGCGTTCAGAAAACAAGGAACTCGGATCGAAATCGGATCGTAATCTTATCGGGCCTTGCTTGTCCTTGCGCTGCTCAGGCGGTTCTTCGTATTTCTTGGAAGGTTTGCCTGGCGGTGCACCGCCTCCATCTGTTGTCGGCGGTGTTCCGCCTTCGCTGGTTCCATTACCATGGGCGTTCTCATTTCTCTGACCGCTGCCTCGCCCTTGCCCGCCTCCCTCCGCCGCTCCCCCCGCGCCTTTTCAATTCAAGCAGCCCTCCCCGCGGGTCCCGCGGCGCCCCTCCCCGCGCCGCTGCCGCCAGCGGCCGCGGGCGCTTCGCGGGCGCATGGCGAGCGAGGGCGCGGCCAGCAGCGCCATGGACAACTCCGCGGAGGCGCTGGGAATTCAGAAAACGCCTGCTCAGCCCGAAGCGTCCGCTTGGGCAGTGCAGGCTGATTTCCTGGATTCCTGTTGAGGTGCACATGGCGGCTTCAGATGCGAGCCAGTCGCTTTTCGAGCAGGTCGCCGAAGCCTTGAACCTCTTCGAGATGTTCGCCCAGGCTCGAGGGAAACGGATCGAGCGCGCCCGACGCCCATGCGGCCCCGCCCCCGTTCGCCCGCGTTGGCCTGGATGCAGGCGGCGGCGGGGCAGGGCCCAGAAGCGACGGTGCTCTCGGCGTTTACCTTGCCTTGCGCAGGAGGCAGGCATGGATGACATCATCGCCGATCCCGCGCCGCCAGGCTGGCAGACGGCGGAGTGCCCTGGCAGCAGCAGCAGCGACCCCTCGCCAGAGGCGAAGCAAGGACCGACGCTCATCCCCGTCCACAATCAGGGCGCGGCGCCGAAGTCGCCGCCACGTCGCACCCGAGACGCTGGCGGCACACGTGGCGGGCGGAGCAGCAGCAGCAGCAGCAGGAGGTGCAGCAGCAGCAGCAGCCGCCGTCGGAGAAGCCTCAGCCGCCGTGGCGCCAGGCGCAACCGCCAGCAGGCGCGCCCAACGTGGGCGCCTCAGGCGCGCCCAACGTGGGCGCCTTCGTCGCCGAGGTGCCCGAAGTGCCGAAAGCGTCTGCGGCGCCAGAGGACGTGGTGCAGGCGTGCAAGTTCTTGCGCTCGCTGCTGAGCGAGAGCGCGCCGATCGCCTGGAACTCCAAGCGCGTCCAGGAGCCACTGGAGCTGCTGCAGCGCTACGTCGGCATCTGGGGTCGCGCCAGCAGGGGGCCGCCCGCGCCCATGCACGGTGGCCCGCAATTCTGGCGCGGCCAGACGTGGCGCAAGAGCGGGAAGCGCTGGGGCAACCGTGGTGGTTCAGGCCCCAAGTCGGAGTGGTACGCCTCCAAATACGGCCGCGCGCCACCGCGCCGCTCGCTCCAGGACAGCGGCGGCGGCCCGTACCTCGCGCCGACGCCGCCGCCGCCACCGCCGCCACCGCCGCCCCCGCGGCCGACGGCCGCGAGTTCGGCGCCCGCGGCAAAGGCAGCGGCCGCGCGGCCGCCTCCACTGCCCCTGACGGTCAAGGCGATGCCTTCCAAGAACCGCGGGCTGTACCTCTGAGACTCGCGGGCCGCGGGCTTTGACAACCCCCTCGGAGGTCAGACGCCGACTGAAACATCCATGAGGGGCGGGGGGGCGTGAGAGCGGAGAGGTGATGGACGGTGAGCCAGGAGACAAATGGAAAGAGAGCGGAGTGGAAGTTTCAGTCGGCATCTGATTTTCCGATTTTCAGGTGCCGTTCTTCGCCGCTGGCGGCTGTCGCGGTAGGCGTGCGCCGCGCTCGCGGGACCGTTCGCGAATATCCTTTGCGCGCGTCGCCAGCAAAAAATCGGCGGGGCACCGCCTGTCATGGGCTCTCGTCGGCGGCGCTCCGCCTAACTTCGGCGGTGCACCGCCCGCGCGCGCTGGACTCCCAGCACTCCCCCCCATTCAGCTTCGGCGGTGTACCGCCTGTGCGTGCTCCACGCTCCCTGCACGCCTCCTCCATTCCTCTTATGATGTTTTCCGCAGCCGCAGGCTCCAGGCTGCGCTTGCGCCGCGCTTTTCCCGCGCGCGCCTTCGCGGGCGCCCGTCCGCCGTCCTCGGCGCGCTCTCGCAGCCTTCGCGGCCGCCTCCCTTCGCGCCGTCTTTGGCGCGCTCTCGATCGCGGGCCTCCAGTGCGCCATCGAGCTCTTCTCTTCGCGAGATGCCCATGATCAGCGTCTTCGGGTGCACGTGCCCGTTGTCGGGGACCTGCTCGAAAGGCGGGAGTTTCTTCAAGGGCGCGTCGCGAGATGAGGCCCTGTCGAGGCTCAAGACGCACTTGGTGAAGTCGAGCTACCACCTCCTCGAGGATGTCGACGCGGATCTTCAACTGGCCATCGCCGAGGTCGGCGCGCCCAAACGATTGCTTGCCCACGTCTTTCGGCGAACCTCGGTGGCGCTCGGCTCACCGAGGTCCGAGCGCCTTCGAGGTTCGACGAATGGCGCGAGCGATCGCGGGGCGCGCTTGAAGGTCGAGGAGTGGACTGAGGACACGGACGAGTGGGAGCGCTGGCAGAAGGCCAACGACGAGCAGTGGTGCAAGAACAACCGCCGCCGTGGCGCTCGCAGTGCGCCGTACCAGCCTCCCGAGCAGGTCGCTCCACTCAGCCAGAGTGCAGTGGCGGCGGCCTTCCCGAAGGGCAGCGGCAAGGGCGGTCCGCTTCAGCTCAACATGAGCGGAGCGAGCTCGCCCGTCAGCGCCAACATCGCGCCCGAGGCCACCGTGCAGCTGAACTCAGCGCAGGCGCAGGTGATCCTCGACAGCGTCACGAGGGCGAGGATGTGCTCGGCGGCCTGCCTGGCAGTGGCGGAGCGGTCGGCCGTGGCGTTCCGCGCCGAGCAGGCGGCCCTCGCCGACCTGCAGGAGACGCTGGCCAGCTGGCTCTCCAACAACGCGTCGTGAGGCCACGTTGGGGTCCTCCCGTCGCGGCGGCGTCGGCCGCCCCCTTCGGCCGCCTCGTCGGCCGCCCTCTTCGGCCGCCTCGTCGGCCTAGCAGCCCGCCGCGCCGCCCGCGCAGGGCTTGCATCGGCCGCGTAGGCCGCCTTGGGCCCCGCGGGGGTTCGACGCCGACTGACAGATCGGGGAGGGGCACGGTGAGGGAGGTGCGGAGGGAAGGGGCATGGAGAGGAGCATGGGAGGGGGGTGCGGCATGGGGAGGGGCATGAGAATCGGGGTGGGGCGGAAAGGCTGTCGGTCGGCTTCTGACCCCCGCAACTCTTCGGCGCATCCGCGCGGTCGCTCGCGCGCGCGCGGGCCGTGCGCGCACTCTTATTTTTGGCGGGTCCGCCATTCTTTCTTGGAAAACTGCGATCATCATCATCAACATCATCGTCATCAACATCACCATCATCATCATCATCATCATCATCATCATCATCATCATGAGTAGCATTGCCATTCTCATCCTCATCATTCCGATCACCCCCATAGGAGGAGAAGGAAGAGGAGGAGTGGTGGCGAGGAGAGGGTGAGGAAGAGGAGGAGGGGAAGGAGGAGGAGGAGGAGGAGGAGGAAGGGGGGGGGGAGGAGTCCTTCCCCACCATTTTTCATCATCATTCTCACCATCATCATTCCGATCACCACCATCGGAGGAGGAGGAGAAGGAGGAGGAGGAGCAGCAGGAGGAGGAGTGGTGAGGAAAGAGAATGAGGAGGAGGAGAAGGAGAGGGAACGATCTCGGCGCGGCTGCGATGAGGGCTGGTTTCCGGCGCCGCGTATCGCGGCGTATCCTGGCGTATCCTGGCGTATCCTGGCGTGTCCTGGCGTATCGCGGCGTATCGCGCGACGGCGCGACGCGATGCGCCAGGATGCGCCAAGATACGCCGCGATGCGCCAGGATACGCCAGGATACGCCCGTATCCTGCCGTATCCTGGCGTATCCTGGCGTATCCTGGCGTATCGCGGGGTGCCGCGGAGCGCGATACGCCAGGATACGCCAGGATACGCCGCGATACGGGCGTATCCTGGCGTATCGCGGCGTATCCTGGCGTATCCTGGCGCATCGCGGCGCGCCGTCGCGCGATGCGCCAGGATACGCCAGGATACGCCAGGATACGCCAGGATACGCCGCGATACGCGGCGCAGGAACGCAGCCCTCAGCGCAGCCGCGCCGAGCTCGTTCCGATTCTTCGGAATCGCCATCACCATCACCATCGCCACCTCGCCATCTCACCTTCACCACCACATCACCATCGCCACCTCGCCATCACCACTTCACCATCACCAGAAATCATCGTCAGCACCTCGCCACCACCATCATCGTCACCACCAGCATCATCGTCGTCACCACCATCAGCATCACAACCTTACCACCACGTAGTCGTCGGCGGCGCACCGCCCATCGGTTGGACTTGTCCGCTGTGCTCCGCCCTTTGTTTTGTTTGACGTTTCCGTCGGCGGTGCACCGCCCATTGCCTGGTTGCACAATTTCGTCGGCGGCGCACCGCCCATGGATCGTCGTTGTCGGCGGCGCACCGCCCATTGTATGATTAGACAATTTCGTCGGCGGTGCACCGCCCATCGGTTGGACTTGTCGGCGGCGCACCGCCCAATTTATGATTGGGCAATCTCGTCGGCGGTGCACCGCCAATCGGTCGTCGTTGTCGGCGGCGCAGCGCGCATTGTATGGTTGCACAATTTCGTCGGCGGCGCACCGCCCTTCGATCGTCGTTGTCGGCGGCACACCGCCCATTGCATGGTTAGACAAGTTCGTCGGCGGCGCACCGCCCATCGATCCTCGTCGTCGGCGGCGCACCGCCCATTGTTTGCATGTATATTCGTGAGCGCCACGCCGATCATTTGTTTTCCTTGTCGCGGCTGTCGCATCGCGCCGCGCGTTTTCGGCGGCGCACCGCCTGTTGTTCCAATTGTGTAGGCTGTGTTGCGCAGCCTTGTCCACTTCTCCAGAACCAACCTGCTCTCTCATCCGCCTTGCCCCTTGTTCCCTTTCATCCTCGCGCCGTGTTCTCGACAGCCGTTTTGTGCTGGCGCGCGGCCGCGGGGGCCGCGCGCGCGGCCGCGGGGGCCGCGGCGCCGCGGGCCATGGCGGCCGCCGAGGAGGAGTCGCCCGCGCCCCCCTTCTTGCACGAGGGCGTCAAGTCACCCGTGCCGTCCGAAGACAGCTCGCAGGAAGAAGGCTCGAGGCCGCAGGCAGCAGACTCGTTCAAGAACGAGCCGCAGGAAGCAGGCTCGAGGCCGCAGGAGCTTGGTTCTGTGAAGGCCGAGGAAGGCGACACCTCGGCGGAGGCCAGTGCAGCTCCGCCTTGGCCCAAGGCCTCCTCGCCTGCGACTCCGCAGGAGCCCCCGCAGCGCGTGCCTGAGGAGGTCGCGGCCGCTGCGAAACCAAAGGCGGGGAAGGCGGGGCGGCCTCTCCTCAGGCGCCCCGCCGCCGTGCCGCCCGCCAAGCAGCCCCCGTCGCAGCGCTCGCTTTCTCAGTTCTTGACCGCGAAGAAGGGCGGCGGCGCACCGCCTGCGAAGGCAAAGGCGAGCGCGGAGCCCAAGGCAAAGGCCAAACAGAAAGCGAAGAAGAAGCCAGCAGCGGCGGCACCTTCGACGGCGGAGGGCGCAGCAGCAGGGGCGGACGAGGCAGAGCCACAGCAGCGGGCCCAGACGCAGCACGACAAGAAGTCGGTTGCAGCCTCGCAAGCACCGCCGGCAGCGGAGGAGGATGCAGAGCCACAGCAGCAGCGTCAGGATGCAGCGCCGACGGAGGCAGAGGCGGCAGCAGAGGAGCCGCAGGCCGCGCCCTCAGACACGTTCGAGGCCGCCACGGACGAAGCAAAAGATGACTACGGCCGCTTCACGACGGGCTACGACCCACCCTGTCCAGGCCCGACGTGCGCCAAGTGCGGTCGGGATGCGGAGAGCGTCCGCTTCAGGCTCGCCCAGAAGAGCGCCAACACGTGGTGGTGTGGGAGCTGCAACAGCAAGAGTTCGATGGTGCAGCGCTGCCATGCGCACTGGCCATCGCGCTCGTTCGCTCTCATGCGCAAGGCGGACCAGCAGGCGTTCTGGCGCTCGATGGACGACCCTTCCATTGAGAACAACGCTCAGTTCGAAGAGGAGCTGGTGAGGGTCCTCAGCGTCTCGAGGAAGGAACGCCTCACGGAGACCAAGGGCGGGGATTGGAAGCCCTTGTCCGTCTGGGCCCAGGAGGGGTACGGCGCGGACGCCGTCCGTGCCAACAACGACGTGAGGTACAATTCCGACTTGAAGCAGGATTGTTACCGCATCCGCATCGAGGGCAGCAGGCAGGATAACATCGAAGAGACAGTGAGGCAGGAGCTCCGCCAGAACAGGAAGCCGCCGAGGCCATCCCCACCGAAGCATGAGAGAGCCGTGGGGCCACTCCCGCAAAAGACGCACCGCTCGCCGAGCGGTGGCTACGAGGGCCCCACAGGCGCTGGTCGCCGTTCGACGAGTCGGAGCGGCGACAGCGACTGTTCGCAGAACCGCCAGCTGAAGCGGGGCCACTCCAGCAGCGGCGACGGCGCGGACCGCTTCCCCAGCCGCGGCCGCAAGCGCAGCAGCCGCGGCCGCAGGGCGGACAGCCGCCAGAAGCACCGCTCTTCCAGAGGTTCCCGCAGAGCCGACGCGAAGGGCCGCCGCTCGAGGAGCCGCAGGGCGCACAGCAAGAAGGAGAAGGCCCGCTCGAGGAGCCGCAGGGCGCACAGCAAGAAGGACAAGGCCCGCTCGAGGAGCCGCAGGGCGCACAGCAAGAAGGACAGCCGCAAGACGGGTCGCTCCCAGTCTCGCGAGAAGCAGCGCTCGAGGAGCCGCAACGACCACGGCAAGAAAGGGAGGGACTCGCGCAGTCGCATCAGGAGGGAACGCAGCGAGCAGAAGCGTGTCCAGAAGGCCATCAAGGACCGCAAGGCGTTGGCGATGAAGACGCTGGAAAAGACGGGGTCCTGGGACGTGCAGCTCGCATCGCTCCTCGACGACGAGGACTGCTCCAGGGTGCCGACCTGGGCGGTGAAGAACGCGAAGGACAGCCACAAGGATCTCTCGAAGCTCAGGGAGGCCGCGAAGACCGCGCTCGAGGACCCCAGGGCGAGCTTGCCGTACGAGGCGAAGGCCCTGGAGGCAGCCCTCGCCGACGCAAAGACCGCTGTCGGTGGCCTGCGTTCGGCCATCGAGCACGCGAGCTGCTCAACGGCCTTTTCATCCATCGTGGATGGCGGTGCTCCGCCGATCGACCGCTCGACTGCCGATCGATCGATCGAAGATTTTGCTGATCGACCGCTCGACCCATCGAGGATTTCGCCGATCGACCGCCGACCGATCGCGTTCGGATCGGTCGACCGCCGATCGATCGATCGACCGCCGATCGAGCGCCGTTCGATCGCGATCGACCGCCGATCGATCGCGTTCGACCGCCGATCGATCGCGTTTGCGTCCCGATCATCCTTCTACAGGCCAAGAAGTACAGCAAGAAGAACACCTCGAAGGACTGAGCTCGGCGGCGGCTGCCCTGCTCAGTCCCCAGCCGCTGCGACGCGCGCTGGGGCGCGCTGGAGGCGCGCTGGAAGTCTGCCCCCGCCCGCGCAGACTTCCCTCGCTTAGACAAAAACTATATTCCTCCGTGGTCCGCCTCCCTTTCCTCGTGCACGGCGTCCTTGTAGCCATGCTCCTCTTATTTCTGGCGGTGCACCGCCCATGGGCAGCATCCGCCGACGGCGGTAGTTTGCCTCCTGTCCACACCCCGCACTCTTCTGGCGGTACACCGCCCGTTGCCAGCCATCCGCCGACGGCGGTACTCCGCCTCCTGTCCATGCCCCGCACTCTTCTGGCGGTGCACCGCCCGTGTGCAGCCATCCGTCGTCGGCGGTACTCCGCTTCCTGTCCATGCTCAGGAGTCTTCTGGCGGTACACCGCCTGTTGTCAGCCATCCGTCGTCGGCGGTACCCCGCCATCCGTCATCCGTTGTCACCCATCCGTCATCCGTTGTCAACCTTTTCCACCGCCTCACCCACCCTACTTCAACGGCTCGAAGGGCGCCCGCGGCGGCGCGCCAGGCGGGGGCGGCGCCATGGCCGAGCGATGGCCTCCTGCCGAGCGTCAGAGGCTGCAGGAGGCAGCGCTTCTGCGCCCGCGGCGGCGCGCCAGGCGGGGGCGGCGCCATGGCCGAGCGATGGCCTCCTGGCAAGCGTCAGAGGCTGCAGGAGGCAGCGCTTCTGCGGGGCGTATCGCGGGCGGCGCTGGACAGGTGCACGGAATCCAAAAATCATAATGCGCAATGTGTTTGAAGGATGTTTTGTTTGGTCGGCTTTTTCTTTTCAAAATGCCCAACCGATCTCCACCCGCCTTCCCCGCGCAGGGTGGCTCGCGTCCTGCTGCAGGACGACGACGAGCACGTGGCGGCGGCGACCGTGGGCGCCGACGTGGCTCGCGCGGTGGCGCCGCTTCTGGATGTTATCGAATTGCCGCGCCGAGACGGTGGCCCAGCGTTCAGGTGGACTGTATGTTTGCCCGACAAGATCGTCCCCAAGCTGGCCCACGCGGCGGGGCCTTGGAGTGATCGGTTCTGGGCGGCGATGCGGGTGTTTCCTTCGTCGCCATCGCAACCGTGGCGGATGCTGCTCTACCACGACGACGTGGTCGTCGGCGCGCAGCTCAAAGCTGCAAACCGCAGGACGTCCATTGTTGTGTACATTAGTTTTTTGGAGCTGGGCACATACCTTCAAGAAGAGGGCGCCTGGCTCCCGCTGGGAGTCCTTCGGTCAGAGGACAAGAAGGATATCACCGCAGCGGGCGTGGCGAGGGCCATCCTGCGGCGCCTCTTCCTCGGGCCAGGAGGCGGCGGTTTCGACGTCGGCGCGTCTCGGTTGCATTTCAAGTGCCACAGGCTGATCATGGACGAAAGCGCGGGCAAGGACACCTTCTCGTACAAGGGCTCCAGCGGTTGGCGGCCCTGCTGCAACTGCAAGAACGTCGTGCTCGACCAGGGGACTGGCACCCTCAGCCGTTGGGACCCGTCTGGTTACCTGGTGGGTATCGCTTGCGTCGACGCCTCGAGGTTCGACCCGATGACTGCGGAGGCGTCGGGGGCGGGCAATGCGCGGCCGACGCTCGGCGAGTCCAGAGAGTTCACGAACGGACTTCGCGAACTCCCTGGAATTCGCGAGCGGAGTTCGCTCGGCCGGCTCCCGCCAAGGAGTTCGCGAAGGGGTACGACGAACTCGTGGAACTTCAACGCACGGCGAGTGCAGTGGCCTTCCAGAATCTCCAATCCGCGTACGGCATCACAGTGAACGAGTTCTCGTTGATGGCCGACGTCGAACTCCGACGCGTTTGCTCGCTGGACATGTACACGCGCGACCCGATGCACATCATCCTGGCGAGCGGAGGCACGTTCCAGGTGGAGGTGTTCTGCCTGCACAAAGCAGTGGCGCGCGTGATTCCAGACGTGTGGGATCGGTGGCGAACCGATTTCCAGCGCTGGGCTCCAGGCCGCGGCGGAGGGAAAGCTCCCGTGCATCTCTTCTCCCCTGCCAGGAAGAAAGCCTGCGTCGAGGCAGGGCATTTCGTCGGCTCCGCGTCGGACTGCCTCGCCGTCCTGCCGTTCCTCCCCAGAGGTGCGGGCCGACGCATTCCGACGCATTAATGCGCATTTTTGGTTTCATCGAATTTGGCGGAAATTTGTGACGCATTCTTCCGGAAAATGTGTGACAGCAAATGCGTCGGAAATTCTGAATTTCGTTGCAAAATCTGACGCATTTTCTTTCGAAAATCTGACGCATTTTCCATGGAAAATCTGACGCGTTGTACAAGGCAACTCTGACGCATTTTTGTAGTTGTGTGAGTTTGCACGTTTGTTGTGATTTCACACACACATATATATACATATATATATTACATGAATACACACATTATGACTGATATTCATGCAATATATATATATATATATATATATATATATATGTATTTCGTTATCGTGCCCTCCTGTCCGCCCTGACTCCATGCCCCCTGCCCGCGCTTCGTCCTCCTCCTCCTCCTCCAGCCCGCTGCTGTTGCCCTCCGCTTTTCGCCTGCCTGCCTGCCTGCCTGCTTTGTTGCTACTGCCTGCCGGTTGCTGCTGCTTGCCCGCTTTCCCACTTCCGCCTGCCCGCGCAGTCCTGCCCGCCCCCCCCCGCCCCCCTCCTCCGCCTTTCGCGCGCGTTGCTCTCTCCTCGTGGGCTGCGGCTGCTTGCCCGCGTTCCCATTCGCCCTGCCCGCCCAGTCCTGCATCCCCTCCTTCCTGCGTCTTCAGCCCCCCGCCTTTCGCCTTCCCCACTCTCGGCTCTGGCCCGCGCGCGCCGCGCGCGGGGAGGCGCGCGCTCGCGCGCGAGCGCGGGCGGGGATGCCAGCTCGGGCGGCGTTCTCCAATGTCGTGGTGCTGGCCGCAGCCCTCGGCAAGCATATAGAGCCTGATAAACCGACGTTTATCAAGGCCCACCTCCTTCTCCTTTCCCCTCTCCCTCCTCCTCCTCTTCCTCCTCTTCCTCCCTCCTCCCTTCTCCCTCCTCCCTCTGCCTCCGCCCTCCTCCCCCCTCCCTCCTCCCTCCTCCTCCCCCCTCTTCCCCTCCCCCGTCCCCCTCCTCCTCCTCGCGCCCCGCCCTCCTCCTCCCCCTCCTGTTCCTCCTCCTCCTCCTCGCCCCGATCCAGCTAGGCCATGGACGGGAAGGCGAAGGACAAGCAGGCAGCGATCATGAAGAAGCATCAGCTCTTCAGAGACGTCATCGAGGCGCGGGATCGGGGAAGGAGGGGATGCGAGGCAGTGGACAGAACGAGGCTGGAGAGGCATGGAGCGAGGAGGGGACAGGGGAGGACGCAATGGCGCAATGGAGGACATGAGCCCGACTTGCCAGGCGACAAACGGGAACCTGTACTTCATAGACGGGGTGGTGGAGAACGCCCTGGCCAAAGCTCACAAGGACTTGGGGGTCAAGGCTACCCGGGGTCCACTCCACCTCGCCTCCTTTGCTCAGTCCATCCCTCCCACTGCCTCCATGCCCTCTGCCCTGCACCACCTCGAACTGGCTCTCCGCCCACTCGTGCTCTCACGCTCAGCGCGTCCATCCCCTGCCTTCTGCCCTCTGCCACGCCCCCCCCTTCGCCCGCCCCCATCCAGCCGAAACGTCAAGCGCGGACTTCCCCTTCCCCTCGTTTCGACCCCTGCTTCGCGCCCGAGGAAGAAGGGGGGCAGAAAGATGGCGCAGGAGAGAACGAGTTCAGTTGTTGGTGGGGAGGGCGGGGACAAGTCTGAAGTGAAGTGGGGCGACGCGTGAGTTTGGTTGCATGCATGCGCGCAGTGAGTCGCGGGGGTGGAAGGAGCCGCGAGAGATGGGGAGGTTGAAAGGGAAGGTGGATGAAGGAGAGGGCTGCCCAGGTAGCGAAGAAACACTTGCAAAGTTGGACATCTCAGATGTCTGAGCGCCTCCAGATCGCCTTCAAAGAGATCCAAACCAAGAAGAGGACAAAAGTCACATGGGCTCTTGACCTCTTCCAGGCGCGCGCACTCCTTTCTTGCTCCTCCTGCATGGGTTCTTGCGCATTCCCTTCCCTCGTCTCGCCCCAGCTGTGCCCGCCATCCCCGTTCATCCCATTCATCCCCATCGCAGCGCGCGCCATTTCGATGCCCGACCCTTGCTCCCATGACCGTGCTCTTCATTCCCTGACCTCGCCTTTTTGCCCACCCCTCCCTCTCCCCATTCCATTGCAATGCGCCCCTTCCCCGACGCCAGGGCGCGCAGCAAGCAGAATCGCAACCAGACAGCTCGCCGCCACCCGGGGCTCAAGATGAGGTGGGCGAGGGAGGAGACGCAGAAGGCGAAGGCGGCGGTGGAGACGGCGCAGGTGCTAGCCCAGGGGCCGACGAGGACGGGGCAGAAGAGGGCGGAGGAGACGAGGGCTGGAAAGCTGAGGACGACGAGGAGGACGAGGAGGCAGCCGAAGGCGGAGAAGAGGAATGGCCCCGTGAGCACGACGCGGTTGTGGAACCCGGCGCAGTCACGCAGGAGCCCGTTGCTGTGAAGAAAGAGGACGCCGCCCGTGAGGATGAGAAAGCCGCCGCCGAGGATAATAACGAGGATGCCGCTGATGAGGAGAAGGAAGCTAGCATCAGCAAAAAGCCAGCAGCCGTGCAGAAGCGACCATCGGGTTGCCAGGAGCTGCGGACAATAATTCCTATCACATTCCTTCTCCTTTCGTCCTCCTGCCCCTCTCTCGAGATCCCCCCCTTCTTCTTCGCTTTCTCCTCGACCTTCCCCTGCCCCCCTTTCTCTTGCTACTGCGCGCCCCCGCCATCTTGAGCCCCCCCTGCCTCTCTCCTCTCCCCGCCGCCCCATGCAAGGAGATTCCCGCTGGTGATGAGGGCGAGCCGCAATACGAGTACGGCTACGACACCGAGCTCCAACAGGCATGGAGAAAATTGCCTGGGCAGCTCAAGGACACCCGGCGGCGTCCCTCACTCTTCATCGCCTCGCTTGCCCCCGAACCATTGGCTCTTGCTGTCATCTCCCCTCTCCGTCCTGCCTCTGCTTTCCTCCGCCTTCCATCCTTCCCTCTCTGCGACGCCCCGCTCCTCCTTTGCCCCTCGTGCCCCTCGCCGCCCTCCCCCCTCATCAGCTCGCCCTTCAGGAGTGCACGCACGTGATCTACAAAGAGGGCAGCTAATCCAACGCCACTCCTCTCGCCAGGTGGTTTGGGGCACATCGCGCATCTATTTCGCCCACCCCCAACTCTGGCCCGAAGCCATCCCTCGAGTCCTCCTTGAGCTATGCCACCTGACGCGTCGTTCCCATCAAGTCTCCCCCCGTTGCTGTGCCCACCCATTGTCGTTTAAGCATTGAGTCGCGAGGTGGTATGACCAGCGCGAGTGGCACGACTGGTCCCTGAATCGGCACTTCGGTCTCCCGCCCCACCCGATCGTTCTCCAGGACAAGAAGAAAATTGCCCCCATGAAGCGGCCAGCAGCAGACTCATCGACAGCGACGGCAGGATCTGCAGATTCACCGACAGCAGGAGCAGGTTCAGCAGCAGATTCATCGACGGGGCCCGCACATGAGGAATCGCAGAGAGTGGAGACGTTGTGGAGCGTAAAGGACCCAACGGACCAACCAAATAGTTCGACCTGCCAATTCCTGACTCTCCTGGCCCTTCTCTCCTCTTTCTTCCTCCACCCCCCTACTCGATCCCTCCTCTTCCATCTCCTGGATGTTATCGATGTCCTCGTGCCCGGTACCTCTCTTTCTCTGTGTGCCCTGGTTGCCGAATCCCCCTGCTCTCGATCCCCCCCCTCTCCTCCCCTTCGTCGCCCTCCTCTCGCTCTCAACCCGCAGGAGGGCGCGTGGAATCTCAAGATCAAGAGGAAGGCCAACAGGGGCCAGGCCTTGCTCTGCCTCGAGGACTTCAACGAATGGGACGCTCCACAGGCGACGCGACGGGCATCGGGGGACGCGGCAAGAAGAGGTAATGAGACAGAGGGCAGGATTCCCAATCGCCAATGGTACCAATCTCTCTCATTGGTCCGTTTCTCACATGCCTCTCTACACCTCCTTTGTCGTTCCAGCTGTACCTTTCTTTCTCCCCCCGCTGTGCTCGCTTACTCCGACTGCTGCCGCCTCGCCTGCGTTCCCTTCCCACTCCCCGCGAAGGTGGCGCAGGTGAACAGCAGCAATTTCATTGGCGGCGAGAGGGGGGCTCACGGGTTGTTAGTAGATCTGGCGAAGAAGTACATGAAGGGGGATAGCCGCGCAGGGATCGAATCCTACAAGGAGAACGCGATGATCACGATGGGGGCAAGGCTGGAGGGAGCCGGGACGTTTCCCCTTCGCCCTTCGCCAGTTTACACTTTATCAATCCCCCCGATCTGTCCTCTCCCTGTTGTCTATTCCAGTTGCCTGGCATCAGGGGGGGGCCCAGGAGGAGAGGAAGCAAAGGAAGTTGAGTGGGGAGAGGGGCAATACGTTGATCACTGCACCGATCGGCAAGCCTCCTCGCCATGTCAAGTTCCCCGCACCTCCATGTATTCAGATCCATCTTAAGTCGCCCTCTGCCCTCAACCCTTCCTGGCCCCCCGCCTTCATCCTCTGCCCTAAGCCCTTCCATCACCCTCTGCCCTCAACCCTATATACACCTTCACCCTCTGCCCTTCACCCTCGCAGGCGCGGAGGAGCAGGCAACGGCGAGGGCAAGAGCGAGGGAGAAGGCGTTGTGATGAAACGGCCATCGGCTGCAGACGCATCGCCGATGAAACGGCCATCGGCTGCAGGCGCAGCACCGCCAGCAGCATCGCCGAAGCATCAGCAGCAGCTGGCATCGCCAGCGGCGTCACCGAAGCATCAGCAGCAGCTGGCATCGCCAGCGGCATCACCGAAGCATCATCAGCAGCAGCAGCAGCAGCGGCAGCAGCTGGCATTGTCAGCAGCATCGCCGCCAGCAGCATCACCGAAGCAGCTGGCATCACCCTGTTCACCAATACCGAGGCTTGCAGGGGTAGACTCGCCATCCCCGGGGAAACGGAGGAAGGTCGTGGGCAAGATATCACCTGCGGCGTCCCCAGCGACAGCGCAGCATCAGCAGCAGCAGCAGCAGCAGCAGCAGGTGGCAGCAGTGCCAGGCCTCCAGGCTCTCGGTCATTAAACCTGGGCGATTCCCGATCCCGACTCTTCGCCTTCCCATCCCACTCATTCCAGCCCGCGCGTTCGTTCTGCACCCCCCCTGCGATCATACACAGGTTCCAACTTGGTCCCCGTGCCCGACTCCTGCGACTGACGGGGGCTTCTTTGCCAGCCCCCTGCGGTGAGTGAAGAGGGCTAGGGACGCGGGGCGGCGCGGCAGACAGGCCCTCCCTCTCATCATTCTCCTTTCCCGCCTCCTCCTCGCCATCGCCCCCTTCCCCTGCCCCATATCATGTCTCATTCCCCCCCCCCGCCCCCTCCTCCTCCTACCCTCCTCCTCTTCCTCCTTCTCCTTCAATCTCGCTGAGGGGTCGAGGGAGGGCCTCTGAGCTCCATGGGGCAAGGCAGACAGGCATGCGGGTAGGCAGACAGGCATACAAGCGCGCAGGTTGGCAGACAGGCGGGCAGGCAGGCAGGCAAGCGCACGAGAAGACATGCAGGAAGACAGGCAGAACTGCAGCGAGGGGTGGAGGTCAGACAAGGGAGCGCGGCAAATCGTAGATGCTGGCTGCTTTGATTTTTTGATGTATTTTCACCGCGAAGATGCTTGATTGTTGCATGCATCCGCGCGCGATTGAAAACATTCATCTCTTCAGATTGCGACCCCAACCGCGCTCCACCCTTCGACCCTGCCTAATCGCATCTCCCAGTGACTCTGGTACCATTCCGAGATGTGTCCCCCCTCTCGCTGTCCACGTTGTTCCCCTTGTTGTCTCTCACGCTCCTTGTTGCTTGCTTGGGCGAGCATGCAAGCAGCCTGATCACGAGGGGAAGCGAGATCTCGAGGAGGAGGAGGCGGCGCGAGGGCTCTGATCTCATCTCTGGCCACCCCGAGCGGATGTCTGCCCAGGCCTCTCCTTTTCGCCTTACCTCTCCCCCTCCCTCCCACACCTTCTCGCTTCTCTGTTTCGCCTGACCTTTCTCCCCCGCATCTTCGCCCCCCCCTTTCGCCTCGCCTCCTCTTCCCTCCCTCCCTCCCTCACCTTTTCGCCTCCCCGCTCGTTGCCGACTCTTTCTCGACGCCTCGCACCCGCCCTTCCTCCTCGCAGCCGCGCGAAGGGCAAGGTGGGCGATCTCCCGAACTTCACTGAACTGTCCCGGGGCGGCCGCGATGTCCAAGGCTGAGGACAAGACTTTCGAGGCGCGCGCTGCGGATGGCCCTCCTGAGTGGTTGATTGCTGGACGGACGGTCACGAAGCCTGCGATCAAGTAAATTTCTCGACTTCCTCTTTGGCTCTTCATTGCTCAACCCTCACTCTGGCATGCCGATCATCCTCCTCTTCCTCTTGCTCCTCCTCCCCCCCCCCCCTCCTCTTCCCCCTCTTCCTCGCTCGTTGTCTCTTCCATCCCGACGCCGCGCGCTCCCGCCAAGGACACCCGCAAGGCGATGCCGCAGAGCAACGCGCTGGCCCGCGCCCAGCCGAGTCGCCCACGCTGGTCGAGGAGGCGCGACTCTTGCCAATGTTCTTTTCCCCATCCACTTCTTCCACTTCTCCTTTTCCTCCGCCTCCTCCTCCTCCAACCGCAGTCTCAAGACGCGCCCACGGTCACCGAGTGTGAGACGCAGCCGGCGAAGGCGGAGGAGCTTCAGGATCGACGGGGTTAACAGTATATTCACGTCGATCTCGGTCATGTCCATGAGACTTGTTGGGCTCGTGCGCCGTCCAGGGACAGGAGGCCGCACGCGCGACTCCAAGGCCCATGGACTTGGCCAAGAACGGCGCGCAGATATTGTTGACGCCTTTCAGGCCGCCAACAGCCTTGAACAGCGCGACTGGACGCCTGCTGACGTCTTGCCTCACTTGAGTGAGATCGAGAACCAGCTCAAGGTGATCTCGAACGGCGTGGCCTCTGAGGTGCCTCTCCCCTCCTCCTCCTCCTCCTCCTCCTCCTCCTCCTCCTCCTCCTCTCTCTCTCTCTCTCTCTCTCTCTCTCTCTCCCTCTCTCTCTCTCTCTCTCTCTTTCTCTCTTCTCTCTCTCTCTATCTCTCGCAATTCCATTATGTATGTCTGAAGCCCATGATTCCCACCTGCCTCTTCATTTCCGTTGAGGTGCCCCCCGAGCTGCTGCGTGACGACGGCAGCTTCAAGGGGGAGAACCTTGACCCCAAGCTCATCAAGGAACGTCAAGAGTTGGAGGGCCTTTTTCCTTGCTTAAATCACTCTCCTGGGCTTCGCGCGCATGCATGTCAGATCGAGGGAAGGGTTGGCCACTTCAAACTCATTGGCAGCTGTCGCCTGCGCTGCTGTCGCCCCCCATCCTCCCTGCCCGCCTCGAAACAAAAGCTAGGTGCCCATGAACGTCTTTCAGTTGGAGCCTCTTGCTCAG
>CAUYUJ010003373.1:0-2500 GCA_963575745.1 Prorocentrum cordatum | reverse complement strand
CCCCCTGACCCCCACACTTCCCTTGCTCTCCTGAACGATGGAGATAAGAAAGATGAGGATGAGGAGACGAGGAGAAGGATGAGAAGGAAGAGGAGGACAATGAGAGGAGAGAGGAGAACGAGGAGGAGGAGGAGGAGGAGGAGGAGAATGAGGAGGGGGAGGAGGATGAGGTGGAGGTGGCGGAGGTGAAGGACGGGGAGGAGTCAGGAGCTGGAGGAGAGAGGTGGGAGGATTAGGTAGACGGAAGGGAGGGGGTGGAGGAGGGGGAGGAGGAGGAGGAGGAGGAGGAGGAGGAGGAGGAGGAGGAGGAGGAGGAAAAGGAGGGGGAGGAGCAGGATGAGGAGGAGAGGGTATGAATCTCGCGCGCGCCTGCCCGCATGCGGAGAAGCGGCTGCCGGTGCCCAGCGCGGCGCCAGCGACCGCATTTCTGCAGGCGCCGCGTTGCCGCGCGGGGGGCCGCGCGGAAGCGAGCGGGGGGGCGGCAGTGAGGCGGGGGGCGAGCACGCTAGAAAACGCTAGATTACGCTAGATTCCGCTAGATTTCGCTAGATCGCGCCAGGGAGCGGGAAGCGGGCACGCTAGAAAACGCTAGAAAACGCTAGAAAACGCTAGAAAACGCTAGACAGCCCTAGATCGCGCTAGATTCCGCTAGATTCCGCTAGATCCCACTAGATCCCGCTAGATCCCCAAAATCAATAATGCGTCGGGAACATTCGCTTCACATTGTAAAACACCACATGAAATGAACATCAATTTTGGCAACCCTGTAAATTAACAGGGATCGTGCAAGAAAAATGCGTCAGATCGTAAAACTCATGTGAAAACACATGGTGCCAAAGGATCGACTACCAGAAACCATGTGAAAAATCGATGTGCCATAGAGCCACATGCAACAATGCATGTAAAAACACAATGAAAAAATGCGTCAGATGCAAAAACATTGTGAAAACACATGCAAAAAATGCGTCAGATGCAAAATCCCTGTGAAAACACACTGAAAACCAACCACGCTAGATTCCGCTAGATTCCGCTAGATTCCGCTAGATTCCGCTAGACGCCGCTAGACGCCGCTAGATTGTCGCAGCAAGCGCTCCAAAGTGGCAGCTAGATTCCGCTAGATTCCGCTAGATTCCGCTAGATGCCGCTAGACGCCACTAGGCTGTCACGTCAAGCGCTCCAAGGGAGCCGCTAGATTCCGAGATGTCGCTAGACGTCCACGGCCACGGCCCAGAGGGGGCCGCTAGATCCTGCAAGGTTCTGCTAGACGCCCACGGCCAGCGCCCGGGGCCGCTAGATTCTGCTAGATGCCGTCGACTGATCTCGCCGTGAAGGTCTAGAACTCACCCCATGCTCTGAACGTTTACCTGGATCGGCCCCCCACTCCTGGATCCTGCTTTCAAGCCCACGTCTTGCCACAAATCGGACAGTTCTCCCCCCCCATATCTCCCTGCGCTTGGACCCTGGATCCCCACGGCCCCCTCATCTCCGCCGGTTACCCCGAACGAGCTCTCATCCGTAGGAATTTAAGGCTCAGCCGCGCGAGCCTCAGCCACTGAGCTGTTTTGAGGCATGCCAATTTCGATGCACGCCCCGCCAGAGGCCAAACGTCGCCCGACTTCGAAGCCATCACCGGTTGGGGTGCCAGATTCAGCTCCAGCGAATATCACATGGCTTGGACATCAGTACGTCATGGTCCCGCCAGCTCCGCCCCCGTTCACAGCGCCCCCGCCTCAGATGGTAGCGCCAACTTCGCCATCCTCAGGCTCAGTCGACATCGTGCCGCCGCCAGCAGAATCGTCAGCTTCGTCAGCAGCACCAACCTCAGGCTCAGTCGACACCGTGCCGCCACCAGCAGCAGCGCCCTCTGCAGCAGGACCAAGTCTTCATCCTATTATGAGGACGAGGCCGAAAGCAGGCAATCCACCGCCAGAGATGCCGAGGGTGATGATACGCCCGCTGCCTAAGGTGATGATGAGTCAGCCGCCGCCCCCGCCTGGACCTCCGCCAGCTGCAGCTGCCCCGGCGACAGTGGCGAAGTCAGAGGCTTCCAAGCCCCCCACGCCGAGGCAGAAAGCTGCTCCTTCCCGGAAGGAACGCAAACGTGCACGTGGAGATGATCATGGCGATGCTGCCCAAGCCGCTGCGACGACGGCCACAGCCACAGGAGCAGCTTCGAAGCCAGAAGGATCAGCCGCAGCAGCAGCAGCACCAGCAGCAGCATCAGCACCACCAGCAGCAGCACCACCAGCAGCAGCACCAGCAGCAGCCCCAGTGGTGAATATGGTTGACTCGTCGTCTTCGAGTTCGCCAGGGAATCCGCGGCTCCAGATCTTCAGCGAGATCCAGGGCCAGGGCCTCCAGAGTTTCAAGAACGTGGAGGTCGTGCGCGCTGCGCGGCGCAGACATGGACGAGGGCGGCAGGCATTTGCACATCGCTATGTCGATGACTGTTAGGTTGCTTCGCGATAAGGAGCGAAGAAACAGTTGCGAGGGAGGGAAG
>CAUYUJ010003372.1:20000-79764 GCA_963575745.1 Prorocentrum cordatum | reverse complement strand
CAGCAAACGACTCCAGGTCCCCACCACCGTCTGCATCACATCCCCCACTGGTGTTCCCAGCACCACTGTCCTCACCACCGCTGTCCCCACTGGTTCCACCACCGCCCCTACTGTCCCCACCAGTGGCCCCACCACTGTCGCACTGTCCCCGCTGTCCCCAGAACTGTTCCCACCACGGTTCCACTCTCCCCACTGTCTCCACGGCCCCAACCACAGCCCGACTATCCCCACTGTCCCCACTGTCCCACTGACTCCTCCGCTGTCCCACTGAGCTGTCCCACTGTTCCCACCACTGTCCCCACTGTCCCCACCACTGTCCCCACCGTACCTCTGTCCCATTGTCCCACCACCGTCCTCGCCACCGCCTTCACCACTGTCCCCACCACCATTGTACCCTCCACTGTCCCACTGTTTCCACCTCATTCCCATTGTCCCCACACCACTGTCCCCACCACCACCGTCACCACCACTGTCCACTGTCCCCCCCTGTTCCCACCATTGTCCCCACCACTGTCCCCACCACTACGGTCCCCACCACTGTCCCACTGTCCCACTGTCCCCACCACTGTCCCGCTATCCCCTCACCACTGTCCCCACCAACACCGTCCCCACCACTGTCCGCACCCCCACTCGGTTTTCGAGGGGGGGGGGGGTCGAACCGGTAGTGACCCCCCCCGGTTTTCGAGGGGGAGGGGGGGGAGGGGTTCGAACCGGTAGTGACCCCCCCCCCTTTTCATGATGAGCTGGGGGGGGGAGGGGTTCGAACCGGTAGTGACCCCCCCCGGTTTTCCGGAGGGGGGGGGGGAGGGGTTCGAACCGGTAGTGACCCCCCCCGGTTTTCCGCCAGCAGCGGTAGAACACGCTCTTTCATACATACATACATGCATCATACATTCATACATACATACACACACATAAATACACACATACACTCCTTCATTCGTACATACACATGCATAAACATATGCAACTTCATATATATGTATACATGCATACATGAGAAGATACATAATCATATACATATACAAATACATATATATATATATACATATACATGTACATATACATATACGTAAACGTATGCATATACATATACATAAGCATGTACATACACATATACATATACATATATGTATTTCGAACCTGTCTCCTCGTCCCACTTTCTTTTACGTTTCATCCCTGACCAGAGTCTTGTGTGCAAGGGGGGGCTGCCAGCGCAAGACCCCCCGGCCCCAAGGGCCCCCGCGCCAAATAGGGGCGGCAGCGCGAATGCGAGTCCGAACCCCCAGAATGGACCCCAGGAGCGGCAGCGCGAACACGAGACCGAACCCCTGAGGAGAGGGCGGCAGCGCGAACACGAGTCCGAACCCTTTAAAGGCAGCGGCAGCGCGATCACGAGTCCGAACCCTCCCTGAGGGAGCCTCCCTCCTTCCGAGTTTGGCAGGGAAGGGACGGGAGGGGCCAAAGCGGCTGCGAGGGAGGCGGCAACGGGATGGACGTGCCAAGGGACGCGCCAGGGGAGATAAATCGCATGAGAAGCTCAATGATATGTATATCCAACCTGCCTCCTCGTCCTTTTTCTTTTTACGTCTCATCCCTTACCAGAGTCTTGTGTGCAAGGGGGGGGTCCACCGCAAGACCCCCCAGCCCCGAGGGACCCCGCGCCAAGTAGGGGCGGCAGCGCGAATGCGAGTCCGAAACCCCGGAGTGGACCCCAGGAGCGGCAGCGCGAACACGAGACCGAACCCCTGAGGAGAGGGCGGCAACGCGAACACGAGTCCGAACCCTCTAAAGGGAGCGGCAGCGCGATCACGAGTCCGAACCCTCCCCAGGGGAGCCTCCCCCCTTCCATGCACCCCACTCTGGTTTACCGTCTCCAACCCTAGTGAGGGGGGGGCGGGAAGCTGCTGTCTGCGAAGCTGTGAATTATGGCAATGCTACCTTCTTTGCTCTCAGCCCCTCTCTATTCAAACTATATCATGATCGAGGGCCGCCGCCAGGCGGCGGAAGCGACCCAGCTCCACTGGACCGAACGAGTTCTGCAGCATGCTCTGCAGCCCGTCCGCGATGTAGAGCCCCGCCTCCTCTGTGTCCTGCCACCCGCCCATGATGAGCGCGTGGCGCATGTTGTAGCGCCGGTAGTGCCACGTCGCGCCATCGCGCCGCAGCGAGTACGGCACGCCCCGGTGGCGCTCGAGCTCGAGGCTGGAGACGAGCTTCTGAAGACCCTCCTGACGTCCTCCACCGAAGGTCTCAGGATCGCGCGCCGTGCGGCAACCTGTCGAGGAAGCGCCGCACGAACCTGACCACGCGAGGGTCGTGGAGCGCCACCGGTTCTCACAGTGACGACGAACTCCCGACCTCGTCACTGGCATCGCAGTCACCATCCTGGGCCCATCATTGGCGAACAGAAGCCGCCGTCGGCGCAGGCCTGGCAGCTCCGCGGTGTGAAAGAGAGCCGCGTATCCCACAACCAAGAGCCGTGCCACGACATTGCGAGACCACGAGCGCGCCACACTTGTCAAAGCCAACAGCACATATTCTGGCATCGGCGTGGCACATTGGGAACTCTTCGCCCTCTGCCAGGTTCTGGGGCGAATCCAAGAACTATGCAGAATGCGTTCGCGCCGCAAGACGAACTGCACACCTGAAATGGTGACCTACCAGCGGCCCACAACGCCACAATCCATTCACAAGGTGGACGGTCACGTTGTTTGACGTCAGACTCCACTGGCGCAAAGTGAGACTCCACCCCAGAGGTAAAAGCCATAACCATCCAGTAATATCGTCGCAAGGTACGAGGCTGTGCCAAGGTGCGCGACAACTTCCCAATCGCTCTGCGCGCGCGCGAACACGGGCCACCAAATCCTGCGCATGGGCAGTGCACCTCCGACGCGGCATGATCGGCCAAGGTGATGCCACCTCCCGTGGAGGACTCGTCGGCTGGATTCTCGTCTCGGAGTACCCGTAGATTGGTCGCGCTGAGGTTGCCAGAACCAAGGCCGATGTCCACTGTCAGCAGCATTGAGCACATGGGAATGAAAGTCCCCTCTTGGTATCACACCAGCGCCCACGTGTGAAGCCGTGAGATGGGCAGACCTCGCATACGGATGACGGCACACACGGAGCCTCCAACGTAGGGCAGCCAGCGTATGAAGAACTTCCAGTGCAGTGATGTGGATCTTCCGTCTCCAGCGCCAAACCAGAACCGTCTTCCATGCCCAGCGCGCCACGCTGATAAGCCCCCGAGGCCACAGGCCGGGGCGCGTCACCTCCAGCGGACGCAGTCGAACGCCTGAGCCTCGAACTTCAGCACGTCTGACCATATCCTCTGCCATCTGCACGCATATGTCCTGCTGGGCCTCGCGGCCACAACGACCCTTGTGGCGAACCAGCACACCCTTGTCATGGATGGCCGCCATCCTCACCACGCACTCGGACACGTCGAATCCGCCACCCTGCTGCCGCAGCTGCACAACGCTCGGGACGTCGTCAAGGTACTTCTGGCATTGCGCCCAGTTCCCTAAGATCCAAGCCACCACAGCACACTGTAAGGAGTCGCCCAGTAACCCGCAACGGACCACCTCCAGCTCACGGGTCTTGCGGACCCGAGTTGCCATGGCCGTCACCGTGCGACCATGGGGGAAGTCCGTCGGCATCTCCTGCTCGAAGAAATCCGCCGGTTCCAGGTCACCGCCATTCCAGCGGAAGCAAGGAGCAGCTCGGAGCTGGCACGGGGCATAGCAGTACTCGTGAGTGCGCCACCGCGCCAACTTCCCCTGCGAGCACTGATGCAGATCCTTGGGTTTGGACCCAGCGCGCGCCCTCGGGGCGCAGCGGGCGAAGGTCGGCAGCCTGTGCTTCTCGCAACCTGCACCACAGCAGCGACGACCTTCACGAAGCCATCGCTTCAAGTCGCCCGCGCCAACTGGGATCACGACCCTCTTAACCTCCTGCATCTCGTCAGCGACGCCCTGCCACTGACTCAACGGACCCCAGTCCCACCAGCACAGCTTCTCTCGCCGAGCGGGCGAGATGTCGGCCGCCTCGATGACCACTGGCTGCAGCCCCAGCGCCTGCGACATAGCTCGCCTGCCCTCGGCCCCCTTGGAAGACGGATTCTCGATCAGGTTGAACAGCTGCACCTCCTCGGGAGAAGCCCGACGCATCAAGGCCTGCACCCGCAAGATCACGAAGAAGAGGCCAGACCGCCTGCCTTGCCGCCTGCGCCTGTCCACGCTGAGGCGGGCCAGGTCGGCGCGGAGCCCCCCCCCGCGCTGAGGGCGACCCAACGCGCGAGTGGAGCATGATCTCGGATCCCCCTCGCGTCCTTCTCCACCAGCAGCTGCACGTCGCCGAGCACCCTCGCATTAGGCCAAGCGCGCCGCACCACGCGGCTCGCCTCCGCATCGGTCTCGAATGCGGCGCACACCGAGACGCTCAAGCCCATCATGTCAAGAGCTCGCTAGATCTCATCTATGCCGTCGGACAGAAAGATCAGCACGCCCTCATCCTGCCGTCTGCCACCGCGCCTAGCCCGAGCTGCTCGCGCGGCCACGACACCCTGAGGAAAGAGTCGCGCAGCTCTGCGCGCGGCCCCCTCCTGCGCACCGGCACCCGACACCGTCGCCGCGCCGCTGAGGGGGGGCCCGCAGGTCACACCTCATGAGTGGTAAGAGGCCCAGCGTGATCTCAATCTCCCTGCAGACGCAGCCAGGCAGGCGCCGCTCACCCCCCCAGCGCACCACGGCCCGCCACAAAGAATCCAAGGCGGACGTCGCCTCACGTCGGGACACCACGGCTCGCACCCAGCGGCCTGCCAGCCCCAGCAACCACCTCTGCATCACCTTCTCGCGGTCCAGCGTTTTTTAGTTTATTAAGTGGGGAGGGGGGTGGGGAGGCTGGGGCACACCAGGTGAGCAAGTGAAAATCCCTGGGGGGGGGGGGTGGGGGGGAGGGGTATGTGGGGGGAAGGAGGGGGGGGGGGGGGGGGTGCGAACATGCCCAGCTCGCCGTCCACGAACTCGCCCAAGGCCTGGCTCTTCAAAACGCGGCTCACGGACTTGTCCTCGCTGCGAGGAACTCCGCGGGCGCCGCGCCGTGCCCTGGCCAGGTGCACAACCTCGGCGGGCGGGCTGTCAGCGCCGCTTTCATCGGCAATCCCCAGGAGGTCGAGGTTGTCGATGTACGCCTGCCAAGCCACCCAAGTAGAAGAGCATGCAGGGGCAGAAAACGGCGCACTCCCAGCAGGCCTCACCTCGTTCCTCCAAACCTTGAACAGCCCATCACCATAGCAAATCTGATCTGGCCTGCAGAGGCAAACAAGACGGCAACCCGTCAGCTCACCGATGTCATCGAGTAGGTGAGGAGCCTCTCTCAGGCGGGTCTCGGAGCGCAGGACGGCCGAGGTCCTGGACAAGCCTCGCGACACCTTGAAGGGGTTCGCCCACTTGGAAGGGGCGTAGCCGGACTTCTGCCCTGGGCACCCAATGCAGATGGGGACGCACCCGTCGTCGCAGCTGCGGCCAGCCTGTCGTCGCACGGGCCCCACTCTCCGAGGCCAAGGGCATCGCCAGCGAGGCCTGCCCCGAGGCCGAGGGCACCGCGCCCAGCCTACGATGAAGAGGAAGAGGTAGATCGCGTCGAAACTCCTGCTCCACCGGCAGCGGCTCGGCACCTGGGGCCCACTCACGCACGAGCCCCCCGCAGCTGCGCTGGCTGAACTCCGTCTCCGAGGTCCAGCCCACGGGGATCACCGCCGCCGCCACGAATACCCTGCCACCCATAGCCAAGCCCAGCACATCACAACTAACAGACTTGGACAGCGCCATGTACTTGTGCCGTGCCAGACCTCGGGCAGGGGGCACACGTAGAACCACCACCTCAGTTCCTCCGACGAGGGCAGGAGCACTGCGCGATTTTATTCCTCTTGAGGATGCTCTTCAACTTGGCCGTGGACGTCGCGAGGCCCTCGGCGGCAGGGCGATCATCAAGCGCTCTCCATCGAGCTTCTCGGCGGGGCACACCTCCTCGCCCGCGCAACCGACCGCCGACGACCTGGGCTCCGACTTCCACTCCAGGTTCGGCACCTCGTCGCTGCACTGCCCCAGGAAAGCACACCCGCTCCGCGCCAGATGCCGCAAAGCCTTCACCTGCACCAAGCAAGCGGGGCCGAAGAAGCAGCGGGCGCTGTCATCCCTGAGCAGCGGGTGCTTGCCACCCAAGCGGGACTGGAAGTCCAGCGTCTGCACCACCCAGTATAGCCAACCGTTCACGTAGTCCCCCACCGCCAACGTCACCATGTCCACGATGCGGCCCTGGTCAAACTCCAGCTTCAAATCACAGACCTGAGCGAGAGCGCAGGGCAGCGGCATCAAGTCGCGACGACCGCTCCCTGCGGACAGTGGCAAGGGATGAGCCGACCGCCCATCGGTACAATGTCCGCATTCTGAGGCCAGCGGCCTCGCCTGAAGTAAGTCATGAAATGTCTTGTCACCTCGCGGATATACGTAGTCTGAAGCCAGAGGCCCCGCCTGAAAAGAACCCTGACGTGGCGCGTCAGTTCCTAGATGCAGCAAATAGCGTCCAACCTTGCAACGTGGTAAACCACACATCCGCTGGAACACACCTGCACCTGCCAAGTCATCAAGGCGTGGAATGGCACGAATTACTGGCTGCTCGTCGTCCGAGAAGGCATAGTCACAAGCCTCTTTGCACTCTACCTCGTCAACAGCTGACGGGCTAGTGATCTCGGTCTCCCAACTGCCCTCAGAGGAGTCGGTGCGGTCGCCACGCCCTTGCCGCGACCCTTGGCTCGGACGGGCTGAGCGCCCTCGTCGCGGGGCCAGGGGCGCAGCGATCCTGGCGGGCCCCACCTGACCCGGCTGCGTTCCTCCAAGGGCTCGCCGACCACCACGCGGCGCGGCGGGATCGCGGCACCTGGCCCTGGGCGCAGGCTGGACCTCCGCGGCGGCCCAGGGCTCGAGCCGCGAGCCGCGGCCCTCGCCAGGGGGGCGGTGATGGCGCCCGAGCACGCTGCGGCGGGGGCGGCGCCCCCCCTGGGCTCGGGGCGCGCGCCTCTGCAGCCCGACCCGAGGCGCGCGGCTCCTAGGCTCTCTCGGGCGCGGCAGGCGGCGCTCCAGCCCTTCGTCCTGATGCGCCTCGGCCGCGACCTCTGCCTTTGCGCCAGCGGGCCTCCATTTGGGACGCCGTCGGCTTCGGCGCCTCGTTCACTTCCTGAGCTCCAGGCCTCGCCGAGGCGCCCATCCAGCTTGGCGCCCTGCGAGCAGCTTGCCACGGTCAACGCCAGCTCTGCCTGCGAGGCCAGCCCGACGCCCTTTTAGCCCACCATCTCTAGGTGCTGCGCCACCTGCCAATACCCGCCCTTGGTTGCCTGCCCGCTGGCGTTCAGCCTCTGCATCAGCGTCTCGCCCAAGCGCGGCAGCTCTCCGCGAGTGAGGGTGCCCAGGCACTCGCCTATCATCCTCATCCCGTGCACGTGGCGACCGCCCGTCTCGCTCTGAAGACGGGCTTCGTGCCGCACGCGTGTGTCGTACTGCGCCACGTTCGCACTCTGGCTGTTCAGCACGTTGTAGTCGGCGGCCCCGCCCCGCTGCGCCAAGAATTCGCGAGTCTGCTTCAGATCCGCGGCCATCGGCGCTCCTGGCTCGGAGCGTGCTAGGCAGTGTACTCCGCGGCTGCAATCAGCGGGTGGGGCCTCGTCAAAAAGTGATTCGTCGGAGTCGCCGGGGTCGCGATTCTGGTCCCCGCGGCAGCGCCATGCAGGCCCTCCAGCGCAGCGTCAGCTCTCTCAGCAAGCGACTCTGCCATGGGGCGCATGCGCCTGAGCCGCTCACGCAGCCCCTGGATCGTCCTCCTGGGCTGCTCCTCAGTCTGCGCGCCGCCGCCTCCGCAGTCAGCTCCATCGGCAGCAGCTGGACCGCCAGCGACGCCTCCTGCGGGGCCCGTGCCAGCTGCGGCACCGTCTGCTCCGGCACCGCCTCCAGCGGCCGCACCGTTGGCCAGGGCAGCGGCAGCTGGGACGCACAACCCTGCACCAGTGGCAGCCTTCACTCTCATCATGTCCGAGTGCACCACGCTCCTGATGGCCAATGTGGTGGAGAGGTGGCAGGTCTCAAACGCCTGCGCGCACAAGTGCGGGACCGACGCGCCCCTGGCGAAGAGCCCCTGCAGCACGGGCAAGAAGTACGCCTGGCTGCAGGCATCCACCGTCGCCTCCACGAACTGGCCTGCACCGTCCGCGGGCCAGGCTCCTGACATGCGGGGCTCCGCGGTCTCGCCAGGCTGGCACCACGAGTCGCACCTGACGATCTCCAGCATCGCTCCAGGGTGGAGCTGCAGCTGCTGCGCGCGCACGGGGCCAGCGGGGGGTAGATCCAACGCCCAGGACCTCCTCCACAGCCCGCGGGCGTGCCGCCACCGCGGGCCGCGGGCATGCCGAATGGCTCGCAGCACGGAGGCAGGCCATCGGGCATCCCGAGCACGCCTCCAGCCGCCGCCCCGCAGGAGCAGCCTCCGGCCAGGTCCAGCTGTTTAGCTCCGCCCGCGGCGCCCCACGGCGGCGCGCTCCAGCCGCCTGCGGGACCGCCCGCGATGGGGGCTGGCGGCGGCGCGCCCGCAGGAGGTGATGCTCCACCGCCAGCGGCACCAGAAGGACCTCCGAGCGCGCCGACTCCAGGCAGCTCAGGGGCCACGCTCGCCGCTTCTCCTGCGGCAACTGCGGCGCACGCCTTGGCTGCAGGAGCACCTCGCGCCTTGCCGCGGGCAGCTTCTCTCCCAGCAGCTGCGCCAGCAGGCCCTTTCGGAGCGGCGCCGCACGCAGGGGCGAACTCGCCCATGCCCCCCACCGCAGGCTCGAAGCCCGCGCGCCGCCAGCCCTTGCAGGGCCTGCGGCGCCTCCAGCGCCCGCGGCCGCCGCGGCTCTGGCGAGGCGCGGCTGAAGCGGGGGCAGCATCCCGCCTACGCCAGGGGGCAGGGCCGCCAGCGCCCCCGCCAGCGCTAACGCCCAGGAGGCCGCCCGCGGGCCCCACCAGTACCCCGCCGCCGCCGCCTGCGCCATCCTCGCCCGACGCCGCCTGCCGCACACCATCACGAGGGCGGGCTGGCGCAGCAGCGGCACGGCCCGCGGCGGAGCTGCCGCGAGCCCAGGCCCAGCTCAGCGAGCGGCCATCCCACGCCACGGGGGGGGAGGCCTGGGCCGCGGCCCTGGGGGGGTTGTAACGAGTACCCCCCCCCCCCAGGAACCTCTTTTCGCCAAAGCGGCTGCGGGGGAGGCGGCAACGGGATGGACGTGCCAAGGGACGCGCCAGGGGAGATAAATCGCATGAGAAACTCACTGACACACACACACACACACACACACACAAAGCGTTGGCCTGGCACGGCCGCCGGAAGCCTCGCCACCGGCGCGTCGACCCCCGCCCAGGGCAGGCTGGCCCGGTGCGCCCCGCGGGGCGAGGGGCACCGAGGCGCGCTCGCGCGGAAGGCCAACCCAGGAGGAGGAGGAGGAGGAGGAGGAGGAGGAGGAGGAGGAGGAGGAGGAGGAGGAGGAGGAGGAGGAGTGGAGCTGGGTAGAACTGTCACCGCAGGCTGGCCTCGAACTGTAGGAGCAGAACGCCAGGCCCGAACCACGGAGCCAGCAAGGCCAGGTGCACGCTCCTTGTGGGCGCAGTCTGTCCGAGCCCTCGCGGACAGGTATCGCTGTAACACGCAAGTGCTTGCCTGCTCCCGCCGGCTCAAGAATCTCTTATTTAATCATCTGGTCTGTAGCAAAGGCCACTGGCCTCGCTCGGTCAGGTGCCTCCAAGCAGCCGTGAGGCCAGCTCAGCTGCTGCCGGCGAGCTCCTGGATGTACGTGATGTCGTCCCACGGGTGGCGGTACAGCGGCTGCTTCAGGCGCAGCTGGTCCAAGTAGTGGCCGATGAAGCCGATGGAGCGGCCAAGCACGAAGAGTCCGTTCAGGCAGCCGAAACTCATCAGCTCGTCGCACTCCTCCCTCGAGAAGGCGCCACAAGACCTGATCATGTCTACGAAAGAGACGGCGATGCAACCGTCGACGTTCAGGATGAGGTTGGCGCGCTTCCGCGTCGTGATCTGCTCCACCGCCAGCGCGAAGTCCAGGATCGGGGTCGACTTGAAGTGCTTCTTCGCGTACTCCTTGATCAGGACCACGCGCTGGTCCGGGTTGGCCAGGGACTTGATGCGATGCCCGATGCCCATGACGAGCTGGTTGTTCTTCTTACACCTGTCGATGAAGTCCTTTGGGGTGACGCCGCTGTCGTATGCCTCGCTGAACATCTTCGCGGCGTCGTCCAGCGCCCCGCCGAAGCGCGGGCCGATGGTGAGCAGGCCGCTGCAGAGGGCCGACACCAGGTCCTTGCCCGCGCGCGCGGTCACGATGGTGTTGTGCGCGCCGCTGACGGCGGGGCCGTGGTCGCCGGTGACCATGAGGATCATCTCGATGAACTTGGTGCACGCAGGGGGCAACTGGCGGCGGAACCACAGCAGCGACAGGACGCCGCCGATGCCCAGGTCCTGGGCGAAGACCTCGGTGATCGTCACGCCGCAGTACTTCAGCTCCTCGCCGCGGTCGTCCGCAATTGAGGAGATGAAGTTGGCTGGCTTGCGCACCATGCCGAGCTTCTTGGCCCACGTGTAGTCCATGGGCACCTGGGGAGTCTCGCCCTCTGGCGTCTCCACGATCACGCCCTGCAGAACGAGGTCCTTGTACACCTGGGAGATCAGCTCCGGCAGCTTGTCGAAGGAGTCGGGGACGTGGATGCCCGCCTCCTTCATGGCCTTGTTCTTGGCGGCCGCCGTCTCCATGTCGCCGCGGGCCTGGGCGCCGGCGTGGCCGAACTGCACCTCCGTGGCGAAGCAAGAGGCGCACGTGCCCACGCACCATGCGATGACCGGCTTGGTGATGCGGCCGCTCTTGACCGCGTCGATGAGGTCGTACTCATCGATCCCGCCGACCTCGCCTAGGAGCAGGAGCGCCTTCGCGCCGGGGTCGTCCTGGTAGCGCAGGAAGTGGTCGAGGAAGCGGCTGCCCGGGTACCTGTCGCCGCCGATGGCGACGCCCTCGTACACGCCGTCGGAGCAGCGGCAGACCATGTTGTTGAGCTCGTTGGACATGCCTCCCGACTTGGAGACGTAGGCGATGGAGCCTGGGCGGTACAGGCGAGACATGACGATGTTGTCCAACATGCCGCCCGTGTTGCCGATGCGCAGGCATCCCGGCTTGATGCCGCCGACCGTGGCGGGGCCGATCATGCCGATGCCCTTGGCCTCGGCCGCCTTGATGAGCAAAAGGCTCTGCTGCTCCGGCACACCCTCGGCGATGATAGCAACGGTCTTGACGTTTGGGTACTCCATCGCCTCCATTGACGTCTCATAGACCGAGCGGAAGGACGCGAAGTTGACGAAGACGGAGACAGCTGGGTGCTTCTCGCAAGCCTCCTTTGTAGTCGTGTACACGGGCATCAAGATCTCCTCGGTGCCCCAGTAGAACTTTACGTAGTGGTTCCCAGAGAAGGGGAACACCATTGCGGAGACAGAGGGCTTCTTACGCTTGCACATGTAGTCGAAATCGAGCATGCCCTGGACGGCTCGGCTCTGCATGCCGTAGACGATGCAGGTCGTGTCGGCTGTGGCCGTGACGATGGTGTGCTTCGATGCAGGCGGCGCTGGCTTCTGCGTGTTGGGCTTCTTGTCCTTCATGTCGATCATCTTGCGCACCGGGGGGCCACACGACGCGCTGAGGTCGGGCTCCTCCTGCACCTCCTTGAGCCCGAGCGCCATGGGGATGATGGCCGTGATGTGCGTCTCCGGGCCGTAGACCTTGATGCCGAGGCCGAGCTTCTCGCTGGCCACCTTGACTTTGCGCAGTCCCTCCACGTAGTTCGGGCCAGCACGACGGATCCAGATCTTGATGTTGTGCTCCTTGATGTCGTCCGCATAGTGCTGCAGCGCCTGTATGAGACCCGTGAAGGTCGCTGCGACGTCAGTGAAGTTGGCGATGCCGCCGCCGATGATCAAGATCTTGCCCTCAGGATGCTTGTACTTCAACATCAGCGAGAACAGTGTCTTCGCATACACAAACGTCTCTTCGGTCGACGGGGCGCCAGAATATTCGCCGTAATTCGCGAGCTCGCTCCCCATGCCGTAGTCCGCGACAGTGTCGGCGTACACCACGGACGCACCGCCACCCGCCACCATGGTCCAGACGCGGCCCTTCTCGTTCAGGATGGTCAGCTTCAGCGAAGCACCCGTCTTGCCGTCCATGTCACGGATGAGCGCCTCCTCGGCGTAGGCGGCGCGGCCGAACGGCGGGGGCCAGTCAACCTCCCCCCACTTCTGTGCAACCAAGAAATTGGCGGTCTCATCAATCTTCGCGGCCATGTCCAGAGGCACCACCGTGTTGTCTTCCAGCATCACCAGGGGGTTGATTTCCAGATACGCGAAATGCAGATCCTTGTAGAATTTGTAGAGGCACATAATGAAAGATGCCAAACTGGGTTGTTTCGCAGCTGGCACCTTCGACAACAGACCAGCGATGATCTTCTTCTCGTCAACGCCCTCCCCGGTCGGTATCTGGAGACGCTCAGCCTTCGAGTCTACGTCCCCGACGTCAACACCACCCTCATGGTAGAATAGGATCTCGTCGTAGTAGCGCACAGTGTGGATACAGATGTAGAACTCCTCATCCTGTTTATGGGGCACCATTGGCTCGATTAGGAAATGATTCAGCTGACCAGTTACGGTCTCCACCTTTTGCTCGGTGCACATCCTCTCCATGACCCATTTCTTAGCCTCGTCGAAGGTCTTGCCGAGTGCGATGAGGCCAGCCTTGCCACGGCGCTTGATCAGTTGGTCAGGCTTGGCCACGAGCTTGGAAGTCAGCAGCCAGGGGTTCTTCTCCACAATCGACTCCCAAGTGTCCCCGCTGGTCGGATCAAGCACTGACGGTGTGATGAGCACTCCCGCTGTGCCCATTTTGTGCTTGCCATTGGAGATCTCGGGGAGCCACTTCTCCAGCAATGCTTTACCCGTGTGCTCGCGGATGCATTTCACGGACATGACGTGCTGTACCGCCCTTGGCAACGCAGACAATAGGAAGCAACTGCACAAACTGCGGCACCTTGACTCCAAACAGCTTGAGCTAAAATGGCTACGGAGGAGGAGGAGGAGGAGGAGGAGCGATCCGCTGAAACGCGGGGAGGCCGCGGCCCCCCAGGGTCCGGGGCGCCTGGCGTCGGCGGATCCTCCCTTCAAGGGGCAACGCTGGGGATAGGCTCCGTAGGTGCCCGTTTGGGGGGGCCTTCCTGGGGACCACCCAGCGGATCTGCTCGACTCCGGTTCGATCCAAGTTCGCTCGTCTGTGTTTTTGGCACCGTCCCGCTGCTTGCTCTAACAGGCCACAGAGACTCGGGTCGGACAATGGGGGGGGGGGCACTCCACAGTTCGAATCGGGGATCGACTAGAGAATTGATTTACCCCTCTATTGAATTTTCCGCCGAATCTACGAACGAATGCGCAGAATGCGTCGTAGATCTACGGAGCATTCGACGTGTGTCCTTCGTAGACTCGACGAAACAACAACAACAAAAAATGGGTAAATCAATTCTGAGTCGATTCCCTATTCGAACAGTTCGTGATGATAGGGAGGGGGTCACAACCCCCCCAGACGGGCAAATGCTAAGACACCCCCCCCGACCAGCAAGGGAGAGCGGCCTCTTGTCAGGGCCCCCCGGAACCCTCCAAGACAGCTGATGGCAGACCCCCCCACCTCTGCATGTGACCCCCCTCTGCAAAATCATGGAATGCGGAGCAGTGATGGGGGAGGGGTAGCGAATCAGCTCACGTAGCCGGTTTCCCCCGCGCTTCCCGCCGCCGCAGCCGCCCGTGTTGTCAAGGAAAGCGCCCGGCGGCGGGGCATAAATCCGCTGCACGCGGCAGACTTGGTAAACCCCCCTTCCATGCGACCCGAACGACGCCCAACTTGCCGTCGCTCGGACGCCCATTTCCCGTGCATTGTTCGGTTTCGTGCGTGTTTGTTGTTGCTCGATGGTCCAGGATGGTCCTCGATGGCCCTCGCCGAAAATTATCCTGGCGAAGGACCCAACCATATGCAAACGTGAATACCGCAGGGCAGGTGGGACGAAGCAAAAAGAATTCCCAATGTGGCCACGAACCGTGTGAGGGGTGCGCCACACTGGGGCGGGGCCGCCATGCGAACCCTGCCACTGAGGCCTTCGGTGGAGCTCCCTATGTCCCTGCGGGGCCACGAACCGTGTGAGGGGTGCGCCAATATGGGGCGGGGCCGCCATGCGAACCCTGCCACTGGGGCCTTCGGTGGAGCCCCCTGTGGGGCCACGAACCGTGTGAGGGGTGCGCCAAAATGGGGCGGGTCCGCCATGCGAACCCTGCCACTGGGGCCTTCGGTGGAGCTCCCTATGGGGGCACGAACCGTTGTGAGGGGTGCGCCAAAATGGGTGGGCCGCCATGCGAACCCTGCCACTGGGGCCTTCGGTGGAGCTCCCTATGGGGCCACGAACCGTGTGAGGGGTGCGCCAACATGAGGCGGGGCCGCCATGCGAACCCTGCCACTGGGGCCTTCGGTGGAGCTCCCTATGGGGCCACGAACCGTGTGAGGGGTGCGCCAAAATGGGGCGGGGCCGCCATGCGAACCCTGCCACTGGGGCCTTCGGTGGAGCTCCCTATGGGGCCACGAACCGCGTGAGGGGTGCGCCAAAATGGTGCGGGGCCGCCATGCGAACCGTGCCTCTGGGGCCTTCGGTGGAGCTCCCTATGGGGCCACGACCCGTGTGAGGGCGTGAGGTTGCGCCACAATTGGGGGAGCCCGCATGCGAATCCCGCACCGGGGCCTTCGGTGGAGCTCCATATGGGGCCACGACCCGTGTGAGGGGTGCGCCACGCTGGGGCGGGGCCGCCATGCGAACCCTGCCACTGAGGCCTTCGGTGGAGCTCCCTATGTCCCTACGGGGCCACGACCCGTGTGAGGGGTGCGCCAATATGGGGCGGGGCCGCCATGCGAACCCTGCCACTGGGGCCTTCGGTGGAGCTCCCTTGGGGCCACGAACCGTGTGAGGGGTGCGCCAAAATGAGGCGGGGCCGCCATGCGAACCCTGCCACTGGGGCCTTCGGTGGAGCTCCCTATGTGGCCACGAACCGTGTGAGGGGTGCGCAAAATGGGGCGGGGCCGCCATGCGAACCCTGCCACTGAGGCCTTCGGTGGAGCTCCCTATGGGGCCACGATCCTCGTGAGGGGTGCGCCAAAATGGGCGGGGCCGCCATGCGAACCCTGCCACTGGGGCCTTCGGTGGAGCTCCCTATGGGGCCACGAACCGTGTGAGGGGTGCACCAAAATGAGGCGGGGCCGCCATGCGAACCCTGCCACTGGGGGCTTCGGTGGAGCTCCCTATGGGGCCACGAACCGTGTGATTGGTGTGCCGAAATAGAGACATGCGGAGGGTGATGCTGATGATGACGCCGAATATCATGGTGATGTTGATGATGACGATGATGATGATGACGATGATGATGATGATGGCAGGAGGGAGGGGGCAGCGGGAGGAGGAGGAGGGAACGCGGGGCACCGTCTCTTCAAAACGAGGACCCAACACCACAGGATGGTTGGGAAAAAATGCTCACGTCCGAGCGATGCCAGGCCAAGAGACCCTCAGCGGCACCCGAGATCGCCCCGAGACGGCGCAGGGAGGCTCCGAGGAGCCCCAGGGCTCGAGCAAGGGATCGGCTCTCCGGCAGTGAGCAGCCCCAGACTTGACGTTTCCTGTCGAGCGCATGGGTCACGCGTAGAACTTGCTGGCAGATCTGCGAAGCTTCTACGTCTTCGTCGACTGGTTCGACGTGGAAACGGTTTGAAACCACATGGCGCGCGTTATGCGGGGGCAGATCAGGAGCTCCAGTTTCTTGGAAACCACAGAACGCGAATTGTGTCCCTGGGTTGCTGGGTGGGTTCGCTGGCACACCTTTGCGCTAAAGCACGGGCGCTGCCGCAACGGGGGCGGGTGACGCCGAGGGCGCTAAAACATCTGCTGGGTGGGCGGGCGGGCTGGAGGCCACATAACCCGCGTCATGTGTTCGAGATTGCGTGGGTAGATCTAGGTCGGGCATGTCCCCCTACAGGCGGATTCTGGGCGAAAAATAAAAAATAGTCCGCCGGCCCCTTGGGGTCACGGCGTGTGAGATGCTTCCACCTCCCCAAACCCCTCCCCCGGGGGCCTGGTCCGGCTGGTTTGGAGGGGGGGGGGGAGGGCAAATCCATCATCCGCACACTTAGAGCCTCAGGAGGCCCCAAAACAGGCCAAAAAGGTTCCAAAGGTTCCCGGAACGGTCCAAGCGAGCTACGAATCGACGAAAGATCGCCCCAATACGCCGAAGATTGCCTCCACACGGCTCCATAAGTCCGCAAGACGTTTGAAACAATATTACGATGCGCCCCAGAGAGGCCCTCCAGAAGCAAAAACCGTCTCATTTCCTTGGGAAAACGTACGTTTTCACCACATTCGCCCATTCGGCTTCCACGCGGCGCAAAACGGCTCAATAAACCTCCAAGATCGACCCTCGCCAACCCAAGAGACTCCCAAAAAGGCTCCAAGACGGCTTCTGGGCGATCCGCGAAGGCCCCAGAAACCATAGCAACGGCCCAGGAAAGCCGCAGGACGGTCCCGAGAGAGCTCCAAAACGGGGCAAGAGGGCCCCCAAAGGCTGCCCGGACGGCCCACGCGGGGGACGATTCGGTCCAAACCGCCCAAGATCGCCTCCAGACAGCCCCATGGGTGTCCAAGACGCTTGAAAACGCGACCACGAGGCGCTCCAAGAAGACCTCCAAAAGCAAAAACCGTCCCATTCCATAGGTAAAACGTACATTTTCACCACATTCGCTTCTTGGGCTTTCACGAGGCCCACAACGGCCCAATAAACCTCCAAGATCGACCCCTGTCACCCGAAGAGGCTCCCAAGAAGGCTCCAAGACGGCTTCCAGGCGATCCACGAAGGCCCCAGAAACCGTAGCAACGGCCCAGGAAAGCCGCAGGACGGTCCCGAGAGAGCTCCAAAACGGGGCAAGAAGGCCCCCAAAGGCTGTACGGACGGCCCACGCGGGGAACGATTCGGTCCAAGCCGCCCAAGATCGCCGCCAGACGGCCCCATGGGTGTCCAAGACGCTTGAAAACGCAACCACGAGGCGCTCCAAGAAGACCTCCAAAAGCAAAAACCGTCCCATTCCATAGGTAAAACGTACATTTTCACCACATTCGCGTCTTGGGCTTTCACGAGGCCCACAACGGCCCAATAAACCTCCAAGATCGACCCCTGTCACCCGAAGAGGCTCCCAAGAAGGCTCCAAGACGGCTTCCAGGCGATCCACGAAGGCCCCAGAAACCATAGCAACGGCCCAGGAAAGCCGCAGGACGGTCCCGAGAGAGCTCCAAAACGGGGCAAGAAGGCCCCCAAAGGCTGTACGGACGGCCTACGCGGGGAACGATTCGGTCCAAACCGCCCAAGATTGCCTCCAGACAGCCCCATTGGCGTCCAAGACGTTTGCATTCGCGACCACGAGGCGCTCCAAGCAGGCCTCCAGAAGCAAAAAACCGTGCCATTGCCGAGGGAAGACGTACATTTTCAGCATCTTCGCTTCTTGGGCTTCCACGAGGCCCACAACGGCCCAGTAAACCTCCAAGATCGACCTCTGGCACCCCAAGAGACTCTCCAAGAGGCTCCAAGACGGCCTCCAGGCGCCCCACGCAGGCCTCAGAAACCATAGCAACGGCCCGGGGGAACGGCAGGACGGTCCTAAGAGGGCTCCGAAACGTGTCTAGAGGGGCCTCACAGGCTGTCCGGACAGGCCACGCGGGGGACGATTGCTGCCGACCCAAGGGGTCGGCGGTGTGGCGCAAGCCAATGAATCAAAAAATATCCCAAAATGATCGTTCCCAGCGTGTCTTATTTGACTATTTTTGAATATTCCTCCTGTAGAGGGACACGCCCAACTTAAGGGTAGATCAATTCTGCCATCGATCCCCTGCTCGAAGGACGGCCCAGGCCCAGACCACGGCGGCCCCATCGCCCCTCCCCTGCCCCCTCCGCTCCCCGCCACCTCGCCCCCGAGCCGGCGCAGCGCACGCACCCTCCTCCTCCTCCTCCTCCTCCTCCTCCTCCTCCTCCGCCTCCTCCTCCTCCTCCGACCTCCCCAGACCTCCGACGTCTTTGGTCGATCTGGGCACAGGGCTGACCCTCACGCCAGCGTTCGATGACGGCCCTTGCTTGATCAGGCACAGAAGGACCCCTAACCCTCTGGGCGAGGACCGAAGCGAGGAGGGCCAGGAACATCAGGGATAGGGGGTCATTTCTGCAGATGCCTCGAGCCAAACCGCCTAGATGCATTATCGCGAAAAAAAACGAATACGGGGACCTCAGTGAGGCTACGTCTCCATCGTGTTACTAGGGTTAGAGCTTCTTTTATCCTCAGTGATTCATCCTCCCACCCAGAAGAGCCCAGAACCGAATCGATAAGTCAGATCTGCAATCGAAATAAATCGGATCGGGGGAATTCGGCAGCCAACTCGGGACAAGTCGAATCGGCGGAAACCGGCAGGCTAGTAGGCCTCCATTGAGAATTCGGAGCCCAAATCGGAATCCGAGGCCGAATCGGAATCGGAATCGGAAGCAGTCGAAATCGAACCGAACCGGAGGACTGGAGGAATCGAAACGAGCCCTGTCCGCCCTCCCCCCCCAAGCTTCGAGCCTCCCTCCTCCCTCCCCCTTACCCGGGGAGGGGGAGCACGGCGGCCCAGCACGCCCCCGCCCGCCCGTCCTGGTCGTAGCCAGTCAGCTCCGCCAGCCCCTGGCTCCACCCCACGACGCAGCCTGGCGCGCGGCGCTCCTCCACCGGAGGAGGAGGAGGAGGAGGAGCATCGTCTAAACGATCCCTATCCCCACGGGCGTGGCCTGGGCACCGCTGGCCGATTTACCTCCCTGGATGGGGACATGGGCTGCTCCCTTCGAGCTTCGAGGCGCAGATCCCCCGCTGGGGTGGTGGGACGGTGGGGATGGGGACGGGGCTGGCGATGGGGATGGGGATCGGTTAGACGCTACTGAGAGGAGGGGCCCTGAGATCCGACGCTGCAACAAAAAATACAGCATCGCAAAAAATCACGCCCGTATAGCCCCAGACCCCATCATGCTGCGTCACCTTTCGCACCGGATCGATCCGCGAGGATCCCGAGGGACCCGAACTGGAGCGAAAACTCCGGTCGTGAAAAAACTGCAACGCCAGGATCTCGGGGGAGCAGGCCCAGACCCCCGACGTCATGATTTTTGAACGATGTCGACCCCCAAAGGTCTCGACCCCTTCCCCGGGACCATTTTCCCGTCCCGCAACGTGCTTCGACGGCCCCGGGGCTCGGTGAAGGCCCCTACAGGCCGAGAATGGCGAAAAACTGTCCGTCGTGATTGATAGGTAATCGAACTCTATACACCGACGCTTCTTCCGGCCCTGCACTGGAATTTGCACTGGAGAGCGGATCCTGGTGTGTACGGGACCCTGGTGTATACATTTTTCCGTGTTTTCCTGGGACATCGGGGAAAAAAGTATACACCACACCACCCCAGCGTCGCACTCGACCCTCCAGAAGCCCTGGGATTGAAAAACGGCCCGCCACTGGTAATGTATATGTTCAAGTTTCCGAATTGGTTCGTCACTCGACGGGGCTCTGTCGGGGATCTTCTGACCAGGGTCAATCCAAACCCAGGTCAACAGGAAACCAAAAACTGCATTGCAAGAAAAAAAAAGCTGCAACGCAGGTCTTCGCAAACCAGGGTCAGCCAATGTGCGCGGCCGCCTCGCGGCTCGCCAAGCCCTGGGTCAGCCAAAGGGGGTCTTCGCAGGATCCTGCAGGATCCGGTGCCCTGGCTGACCCGCGTTTGCATTGACCCCCGTCTCTTGAGCCCCGAGGAGGCTCTGGGGAGCAGGAGGAGGAGGAGGAGGAGGAGGAGGAGGAGGAGGAGGAGGAGGAGAGAGGAGAGGGAGGAGAGGAGGAGGAGGAGGAGGGAGGAGGGAGGAGGGAGGAGGGAGGAGGAGGGAGGAGGGAGGGAGGGAGGAAGGAGGAGGAGAGGAGGAGGAGGGAGGAGGAGGGAGGAGGAGGAGGAGGGGAGGAGGAGGAGGATGAGGAGGAGGAGAGGAGGAGGGAGGGAGGGAGGAGGGAGGAGGAGGGAGGAGGAGGAGGGAGGAGGAGGAGGAGGAGGAGGAGGGAGGAGGAGGAGGATGAGGAGGAGGAGGGAGGGAGGATCGAGCCGTCAAGGCGCCGGCTGCCCGTGCCGCTCGGCCGGCCCGCACCCGCGAGCGCGGCTCCTCCGCCCCCTCCCGGGGGGCCCGCGCCGCGAGGCCGCAGCAGGCTGCCGCCTCCTCTTCGGCGGCGGGGGCGCCGTCGGCGCCGCCCTCCGCGCTCGGGCCCCGGGGCCCCCTCCGCCTCCTCCTCTGCCTCCTCGTCCGAGGATCGAGGATCGAGGCTCGAGCTCTTCGGATGCTCCTCCTCCTCCTCCTCCTCCTCCTCCTCCTCCTCCTCCTCCTCTCCTCCTCCTCCTCCTCCTCCTCCTCCTTCCTCCTCTTCGTCCTCCTCCTCATCATCATCATCCTCATCCTCATCCTCATCCTCGTCTCACCCTCCTCCGAATCTACGTCATTGTCCGTCTCGCCCGCGCCCTCCCTGCTTCCACTACACCTCAACCTCTTCCTCCTCCTCCTCCTCCTCCTCCTCATCATCATCATCATCATCATCATCATCTCCTCCTCCTCCTCCTCCTCCTCCTCCTCCTCCTCCTCCTCCTCCTCCTCCTCCTCATCTCATCATCATCATCATCATCATCATCATCATCATCATCATCAATCATCATCATCATCATCATCATCACCACCACCACCACCATCATCATCATCAGCATCAGCATCATCATCATCATCATCATCATCATCATCATCATCATCATCATCATCATCATCATCATCATCATCATCCTCATCCTCATCCTCATCCTCATCCTCATCCTCATAATCATCCTCATCCTCATCCTCATCCACCTTTACGTAGCCATTTCGGCTCAAGATGCCTGGTTCTCAGGTGAACCACATGCATGGACACCGCTGATCCGCGGCAGTCAGAACAGCTTGGCTGTTCGGTAACCCTTCTCACGCCCATTCTGCACGGATTCGGGCGCCCGATCCGTTTTACGTTGCGATGCCTGGCGCTCGCCCTGCTTGGCGCAGTCGTGCTGGGTCAAAGTGGGGGCAGAAAGGTGCATGGGCATTCCAGCCATGGGAGCCCAAACAAAGTGCAGAACATCGCCAGATCAAGAAAAGAAGTTACGACGCATGCGGCAGTTGAGGGCACTGGGAGTACACGAGTCATGGGCGTAAATCATGTTCGAAGTGTGGAGCTGAATATGTATCGAAGTATGTTTAAGTCCCATGGAAGACACCACCAGCAAGCCAATGATGTAGAAGCTGGGATACCTCATGAATTACGTGAAGCGGACGCGAAGTTGTTGGCCTACGAGCCCAAGTTGCAGGCGTACCTTGGTGAATTCGCCCATCGGCCGTCGTGCCCAGCACCCACACCATCACAGATGGATGCAGCTGCGAACGCAGAGAAGACCGTCTCGCCAGAGCTTGTGAAGATGCCACAAAGAAAGTTCGGCTGTCGACTCAGGAAGCTGAAGTTCGGTAGCGCGACATCTCGGAGCCCAATTGCGAAGATGTCTCAGACGAAACGCGCCGGACCACCTCGCGCGCGGCACCTCGGCGCTCAGATTTGCGAAGACGTCTCGGACGAAACGCCCCATCCCAGCCGACTCGGACACGAGAGCTGTGCGAAGATCGGGCGGCACGGCCTGGACCACCTCAGAGAGCTGAGGACGTCCGCGTACACTGGTCCCCTTGGGCGGAGATCGCGTCCATCGCAGCAGCACCCTCAGTCCTCGAACCAGCTCGGGCCACATCTCGGCTCTGCGGCGGCCGTTCGGGACGATTTGGGCACCCCCGGGAGCGCCCTCGGCGAGGCGCGGCCGCTGGAAGGCGTCCCGAGGCTGGAAGCGGCCGCGAACCGGCGAAATTTTCCGCAGCCCTTCAAACTCGAACGTCGAAACCTCGAACGCCCGAGTACAGCACAGCTGCGAAGAATACCTCAATCCTGGAACCGGGATTCTCGTCGACGGCGGAGTGAGAACAACGACGACGCAGCATCTCGGGGCTCAGAGTTGCGAAGATGTCTCGGGCGAAACGCCCACTCTCGGCCAACTCTGAAACGGGAGTTGTGAGAAAGTCTCCGGCGAGACGGCCTGGACCACCTCAATGTACGCTGGTCCCCTGGGCGGAGATAGCTTCTATCGCAACAGCACCCTAGTCAGCGCAGCTGTGGAGAAAAAAACGACAGCGACGACGACGATGACGACGACGACAACGACGACGGCGATGACGGCGACGGCGACGGCAACGTCGAAGACGACGAAGACGACGACGGAGCGACGACGACGACGACGACGACGGAGCGACGACGACGACGACGACGACAACGACGACGGCGACGGCGACGGCGACGACGACGACGACGACGACGACGACGACGGAGCGAAAGCAACGACGACGGCGACTATCTGGCGACCGGCGGCCTGCGGAGTCGAGGAGCAGCACGGGCGCGGTGGCGCCGTCCGCAAGCTGGGGCACGCGGTCCGGCGCTGCCGTGGCCTGCGTTTGGGGCCGCCGCCAACGACGTCGTCGTCCCCGTCCTCGCCGCCGCCGCTGGCGTCGCCGTCGTCAGCGGCGTCTCAGGATCGAGGCTTCGGGTCCCAAGAGGCACCTGGAGATCCATGGAGTTCTTGGCCAGTCGTACCGTTCCAAACTTTGACGACGAAAGTGCACGGCGCTATAACGAGAGCCCCACTTTGAGAAGGAGCCGCCCTCCATTATTGAAACTGCTGCAATTGTTCAAAACGAATGCGCGCGCGGCCCTGAGGCGAGAGTCGATCCCTCATTTTGAAAAGGAACCGCCCTTCACGATGGAAACTGCTACACATTCGTCAGCCGCCACCGTGCTGCTGAGCACGGCGTGGGCGTGTCATCAGGTCCTGGGCCCAGTCCTCTGAGCCTCAATCCTCCCTCCTGAGGGGTTTTGAGGGGCGCGGACACCAAGTTCACAGATCTCTCCCAGGGCTTGCCGCGAGCCCCCCTGAGGCTTCCCGAATGCCTCCTGGGCTCCGGGAAGTGTTGCCGCAGGAATCTGCTGGGGCTCTAGAGGGCCCCAACTACGAGGCCCCCCAAGACGGTCTAAGAGAGCCCCGAGTCGCCGAACGATCGCTCGAAGACGCTGAAGCTCAAGATGGTGCCCAGACGGCCGGCCTCCAAGACGCCGAAAGAGGCTTCCAAGAGGCCTCCCAAGAGGGCCTCCCAGGTTTTTGAAGGATTGTGGCATTCTCGCCTTGTCGGGTTGCCGATGCTCCAGGACGGCCCGAGAGGCCCCCAAGACCGCCCCAAGACAGTCCCCAACACGGCCTAAGAGCGCCCCCAGACAGCCAAGAGGCGCCCAAGATGGCCCAAGAGGACATCATCATCATCATCATCATCATCATCATCATCATCATCATCATCATCATCATCATCATCATCATCATCATCATCATCATAATCATCATCATCATCATCATCAGCAGCAGCAGCAGCATCAGAATCAGCATCAGCATCAGCATCATCATCATCATCATCATCATCATCATCATCATCATCAGCAGCAGCAGCAGCAGCAGCATCAGAATCAGCATCAGCATCAGCAGCAGCAGCAGCAGCAGAATCCTCATCATCATCAGCAACAGCAGCAGCAGTACAAGCATTAGCATCAGCATCAGCATCAGCATCATTATCAGCATCATCATCATCATCATCATCATCAGCAGCATCATCATCATCATCATCATCATCATCATCATCATCATCATCATCATCATCATCATCATCATCATCATCATCATCATCATCATAGTCAGCATCAGCATCATCATAATCATCAACATCCACAGCAACATAACCAGCATCATCATCGGCAGCAGCAACAACATCCTCGTCGTCATCAGCATCAGCAACAACAGCAGCATCATCGTCATCATCAGCATCATCATCATCATCGTCATCATCATCATCATCAGCATCAGCATCATCATCAGTATCATCAGCATCATCATGACGAATGGCATCATCATCAGCAGCAGCAGAATCCTCATCATCATCAGAGGCATCAGCAGCAGTACAAGCAAAAGCATCAGCATCAGCATCAGCATCAGCATCAGCATCATCAGCAGCATCATCATCAGCATCATCATCATAGTCAGCATCAGCATCATCTGCATCATCAACATCAACAGCCACATCATCAGCATCATCAGCATTGGCAGCAGCAGCAACATCCTCGACATCATCAGCATCAATAGCAGCACCATCATCGTCAGCATCAGCATCATCATCGTCATCATCATCAGCATCAGCATCATCATCATCATCATCATCATCATCATCATCATCATCATGAACGACACCATCATCATAATCCTCATCAGCATCATCGACATCATCATCATCCTCATCATCCTCATCGCCGTCATCATCGTCATCGACATCAGCAGCATCATCATCAGCAGCAGCAGCATCGGCAGCGGCAACAACATCCTTATCGTCATCATCAGCATCATCATCATCATCATCGTCATCTGCATCAGTATCAACAGCAGCATTATCATCATCATCGTCATCATCAGCATCAGCATCATCAATCTTGATACTGGTAGTATTAAGATTCGTCTTTATAGTAGTCGTGTTCGTCTGAATCGTATTGGTTAATCGTGTTCATACGTCTAGACCTATGCGTAGTATTAACAATAGTGCGTAGCATTCGCATTATGCGTAGCAGCATCAATAGTGTTCCTCCTCCTCCTTGTTTTCCTCCCCCCCCCCCCTCCTCCGCCTCCTCCGCCTCCTCCTCCTCCACCTCCTCCTCTCCTCCTCCTCCTCATCCACCTCCTCCGCCGCCTCCTCCTCCTCCGCGTGTTCCTCCTCCGCCTCCTCCTCATCCTCCTCGTGCTCCTGCCCCGCATCATGTTCTTCCGCCTCCTCCTCCCCTCCTTCTCTTCCCCTCCGCCTCCTCCTCCTCTCCGCCTCCTCCTCCTCCTCCTCCTCCCTCCTCCCCCCCCCCCTCCTCCTCCTCCTCCGCCGCCTCCTCCTCCTCCTCCTCCTCCTCACCCTGCGCCGATTACACCTCGTCGTCCTCATCCTACTCCTCCTCCTATTCCTCCTCCTCAGCCTCCTCCTCTGTTTCCTCCTCCTCCTCTTCCTCCTCATCCGTGTCGTCCTCCGCCTCATCCTCCTCCTCCTCGTCCTGCTCGTCCTCCTCCTCCTCCTCCTCCTCCTCCTCCTCCCCTCCTCCTCCTCCTCTGCCTGATCCTGCTCAACCTCTCATCCTCCTCCTCCTCCACCTCCGCCTCCTCCTCTTCCTCATCCTCATTCTCGTCCTCCCTCGCATCCTCTCTCTCCTCCTCCCTCGCATCCGCCATCCTCCTCCTCGTCCTCCTCATCCTCCCCTTCCTCCCCCTCATCCTCCTCCTCCTACTCCTCCTTGTTGCTCCTCCACCTCCTCCTCCTGTTCCTCCTCCTCCTCCTCCGACTCATATTCCTCATCATCTTCATACTCGTCCTATTGTTCCTCCTCCTCCTCCGCCTCCTCTTGCTCATAATCCTCCTCCTCCTCCTCCTCCCGCCTCGTCGTAGTAGTGCTCACAGTTGCATGCGTAGCAGCATTAGTAGTATGTGTCGCATTACTTTTTGTTCCAGCATCTGTGGAAGCATTCTTATATGTGTCGCAGTATTTCTTACTGGTAATAACATGGCCAGCCGTAGTCCGTGTGGTATGTTAAGTGGTCGTATTAGTCGTATGCTTAAGTTATTGCTAGCCGTATTACTCCGAATCATAATAAAAGCATTAGAAGTGTCGGGAGTATCAATAGTAGTAGTTGGTGATGCTGCTGCTAGTGTCAGTAATGCCAATAAAACCACGTGTCTTTGGATTACGAGTGTTACCAGCTAGTGTCAATGATACCGATAATATTATGGTTCGTATTCTTCTCAGAATTGCTAAAATTAGTCTTAGTGCCATGTGGATTAATCGCCGTAGAATTCGTAGTGGTAACCGTATTCTTGCTAGCATGATTCGTAGCACGAATGTGAGTACTCGTAGCAGTAGCAGTACTAGTATACTTCTCAGGAGTCATACAGTTATTCTTACTGTTACTGTTATCTACATTCTTAGCATTAGAAATATGATGGTTCGTATTCGTCTTCGGTTTGTTCAACGTGGTATGCGTCTTACTGGTCTTGTTATTAATATGTTTGTTGATACTGTTATTAGTGCTAAGATTCATCTTATTCGTGGTATCGTTGTTATGTTTATGGTTGCCATTCGTATTATCATGTGTAGTAGTGTTAGCCGTATGCTTCTTCAAAGTAGTATTCGTATTCGTCGTCTTCTTCGCATTGGTCTCTTTATTACGCTTCTTCGTTTTGGATAATGTTTCTTCTGATTACCCGTATCAGTAGTATTCATGTTCGTCCTCTCCTGATTGTGTTTCGTCTTCTCATGCCTACTCCTCCGCCTCCTCCTCCCCGTCATCATCATCATCATCATCATCATCATCAGAATAATAACAATCAACATCAACATGAACATCATCATCATCACCATCGTCATCATCAGCGGCATCATCGTGATCATCATCCTCATCCTCCTCCTCCTCCTCATCATCATCATCATCATCAGCAGTATCGTCATCACCATCGTCATCATCGTCATCATCATCAGCAGCAGCATTGTCATCATCCTCGTCATCATCATGTTCAGCATCATCATCCTCATCGTCATCATCAGCATCAGCAGCAGCATCATCATCCTCGTCATCATCATCAGCATCAACAGCATCATCGTCATCATCGTCGTCATCAGCATCATCATAGTATCATCATCAGCATCATCATCATAATCGTCATCATCATCACCATGATCATCATCGTCATCATCAGCATCATCCTCGTCATCATCAGCATCATCATCGTCATCGTCATCATCAGCATCATCGACATTATCATCATCACCACCACCACCACCATCATCATCATCATCATCATCATCATCATCATCATCATCTGGCCCGTGCTCCAGGGGCGAGGGTAGCGAGGGAGGGCCGGGCAAGTCACAGGGGTTGGGGGTGCGGGTTCTCTGCCAGCATATGTCCCCCCTCGGGCGTTGGAGGCGCTAGGGGGTCCGACGGTCTTTCGGGCCGTGGGTACGTTTTCCGCGGCCTGCTTGCTGAGGGGCCTCGACCTCGCCTTCCTCCTCCCCCTCCTCCCCCTCATCCTCCTCCTCGTATGTAAAGGTGTCGTCTTATTACGATTACTCTTGTTCTATTATTCTTATTCTGAGTAGTTTTACGATTCGCCTTAATAGTAGTATTGGTCTTCGTCATATGGTTCTGATTTGTATGCTGATATGCTGCTGCGTCTTCGTAGCATTATTCTTAGTACAAAAATTATTCGTAGTATTCATAGTAGTGTCGTTATTACGATTATTAGCAGTACTAGTAGCATCGATAGTAATAACATGTTTGATACTATGCTTCATATGTTTATAATTTGAATACTACTCATGGTACGTATGTTAGTATTCGTCTTCTTGGTACTCTTGATATTTTCTTGCTATCATTATTCCTCTGCTTATTATTATTATTATTAGTCATCGTGGTCTCGTCGTTTTCTTGGTGTTCGTCTTATGCTTCTCCGAATTAGTACACTCTAAGTATACTGAGTGTTGACACATTCGTTTTTCGTGCTATAAGTACTGTCCCTGCGTATTATTAATGTTGCTAGTATTATTCGTACTCGTGGTATTATTCGTATGATCAGTATTAGTAGTGTTCTTGGTAGTGGTATTCGTACTATTATGTTCTCACTGTTCGTGGTAGTCGTATGCTTGGCATTACGAGTACAATTCTGAATACCCATACTAGTATTACTATGGTTATGTTATTCTTCGTTTCCGTCGTATTATTGGTATCTAAAGTATTCTCAGTGCTATTAAGATTCGTCTTAATATTACTATTAGTATTAGTTATGGCATGTTTCTTGTTATTCGTATTGGTAGGATTGGTTTTTCTTCTGATATTGTAATTAGGTTGGTTATTACTATTATTCTTCTCAGTATGGTTTCTATGATTCCTCCTCATCGTCTTCTCCTTAGCCTTCAAGTTGTTATAATTAGAAATATTGGTATTATGCATATGCTTCTTCATATTATTCCTCATCCTCCTCCTGCTCCTCCCCCTCCCCTTCTTCAAATGATTAGTTGTATTATTGTTCGTCTCCTTCGTCTTATGATTCGTATTATTCGTCTTCGTCTGTTTCTTGTTCGATGTCGTCTTCGTGTTCCTCCTCCTCCTGCTTCTGCTCCTCCTCCTCCTCCTCCTCCTCCTCCTCCTCCTCCTCCCCCTCCTCATCCCCCTCCCCTCCTCATCCTCCTCCTCGTCCTCTCCCTCTTCCTCCTCCTCCTCCTCCTCCTCCTGTTCCTTTTCCTTTTCCTCCTCCTCTCCTCCTCCTCATCCTCCTCCCCTTCCTCCTCGTGTTCCTGCTCCTCCTCATCCTGCCCCTTCCTACTCCTCCTCCTCCACCTCCTCCTCCTCCGCCTCCTTCTCCGTTTCCTCATCCTCCTCCTCCTCCTCCGCCTCCTCCGCCTCCACCTCCGCATACCGCCCCCTCGTCCTCCTCCTCCTCCTCTTCCTCCTCCTCCTCCTCCTCGTCCTCCTCCTCCTCCTCTTCCTCCTCCTCCTCCTCCTCCTCTTACTCATCCCTCCTCCTGCTCTTCCTCGCCCTGTTCTTCCTCCCTCGTTCCCATCCGCCTCCTCCTCTTAATCCTGGTTCCTCCTCCTCCTCCTTATAGTATTACCGCCCTCTTCTTAGTAGTATACTCAATTGTAGTAGTATCCCTCTTATTCGTAGTGCTAGTACGATGAGTAGTACGATTAGTATTCTTAGCAGTAGTATTAGTAGCAATGGTTGTAGTAGTAGTAGTAGTAGCAGCAGCAGCAGTAGTAGTAGTAGTAGTAGTAGTAGTAGTAGTAGTAGTAGTAGTAGTAGTAGTAGTAGTAGTAGTAGTAGTAGTAGTAGTAGTAGTAGTAGTAGTAGTAGTAGTAGTAGTAGTAGTAGTAGTAGTAGTAGTAGTAGTAGTAGTAGTAGTAGTAGTAGTAGTAGTAGTAGTAGTAGTAGTAGTAGTAGTAGTAGTAGTAGTAGTAGTAGTAGTAGTAGTAGTAGTAGTAGTAGTAGTAGTAGTAGTAGTAGTAGTAGTAGTAGTAGTAGTAGTAGTAGTAGTAGTAGTAGTAGTAGTAGTAGTTAGTACGAGTGTCAATAGCATTGGTATTGGTATTAATGTAAGTACTACCAGTAGCATTAACACTAATATGACTCATATGACTAGCGTTACTAATATCACCATTAGCTTTATTACTCGTATCATTGTCAGTGGTACACCCTTCTTGTTAATATTACTATAAGTCGGTTGAGCATTATTAGTTATAGTTTGCTTAGTACTCAGTGTAGTAGTATCACGGTTCTAAGTATTAGTGTTAGCAGTCGTCGTCGGCGTCCATCGGTTTTGCCTGCTAGCAGTGTTGCTAGTAGTGTAAATACGATGGGTGTTAGTATTATTAATATTCGTATTACCATCAATATTAGTATCATAATTCGTTGTGCGATTGGCATTATTGGTAGCATTCGTATGAGTCGGTTCGTTAATTAATGTGTTTATGGGTTCGTATTCTTCGTATACATATTAGTATCATCGATGCTCTGGTTAGTATAACCATTCATGGTATGAATCGTATGTTCTCAGTGTTACTAGTATGGTCATCAGTATTACCATTATTCACAGTATTAATATTAGTATCGTTCGCATGAATATTCTCATTACTAGAGTTCTTAGCCTCAGTATTAGCATTATATTCTTAGTGTTATTAAACCTCCTCTTCATAATACTGCCATTGATTGCAACAGCATTATGAATGAATGCTCTTTTTCTTTTTCGTAATAGCATTCCTCCTATTTTTATGCTTCCTCTGATCATTATTACAATTGTTCCTCCTCCTCATCATCATCATGTTCCTTCCCCGTCCTCCTCGTCCTCCTCCTCCTCCTTTTCCTCCGCCGCCGCCGCCGCCCCCTCCTCCTCCTCCTCCTCCTCCTCCTTCTCCTCCTCCTCCTCCTCCGCATCATCATCATCATCATCATCATCATCATCATCATCATCATCCTCCTCCTCCTCCTCCTCCTCCTCCTCCTCTCCTCCTCCTGCTCCTCCTCCTCCATTTCCTCCTCCATCTCCTCCTCATCCTCCTCCTTTTCCTCCTCCTCTTCTTCTTCCTCCTCTTCCTCCTCCTCCTCCTCTTCCTCGTTTTTGTCCTCCTCCTCCTCGTCCCCCTCCTCCTCTTCCTCCTCCTCCTTTTATTTTCCTATTATAAGTAACTTCTCCCTGTCGCACCCCGAGGCCAGTTTCTAGGGCGGGCAGGGAGTTTCGCCTGAGACATACTCACCACTCATGACCCTGAAGCTGAAAAATTGGCATCAGCTTCACAGATGGAGGGCGGGTGGTTTTCAAAATGTGGCTCTCGCCTTCGCCCGGCGCACATTCGTTTTTAATGTACATGAGTTTCACGGATTGAGGGCGAGTGGTTTTCAAAATGTGGCTCTCGCCTTAGCGCCGCGCACACACATTCCAAACCTATACAAGAGTTTCACGGATTGAGGGCGGGTGGTTTTCGAAATGCGGCTCTCGCTTTAGCGCCGCGCACATTCGTTTTGAGAATGTGCAAGAGCTTCACGGATTGAGGGCGAGTCGTTTTCGAAATGGGGCTCTCGCCTTAGCGTGGCGCACATTCGCTTTGAACATTGGCAAGAGCTTCACGGATTGAGGGCGGTTCCTTTTCAAATGTAGCTCTCGTCTAAGCGCCGCGCACATTCTTTTACAAAATGTTCAAGAGTTTCTCCGCTCCCCATCATCAACGTACCAGAAATGGTGTTTTTTTTGGAAGGGTGTAGGATTATGCGGGCCCAAAGTTACATTGATTCTCTGTGTCGAATTCCTAGGAATGGCGTTCTGGCATGATTCAGGATCGTCAAGACGCAACAAGCAGGTTGGTCCGTGGCGTTGGAATCCTGAAAACAATGTTTGGCATGCTTCAGGGTCTTGAAACGGGTGTCTTCCAACGAGGCAGTTCCATCAATGGAAATGAACCGCTGTAGGGGCCTATGAAGAAGGAGTTTGGAGGGAGGCTTTACTCCAACATCGTTAATGACTCTTGGGATGACACTGGTCCTCCTCCTCATCCTCCTCCTCCTCCCCTTCCTCCTCCTCGTCCTCCTCCTCCTCCTCGTCCTCATCCTCCTCCTCCTCCACTTCCTCCTCCTCCTCCTTCTCGTCCTCCTCCTTATCCTACTCCTCCTCCTCCTCCTCCTCCTCCTCCTCCTCCTCCTCCTCCTCCTCCTCCTCCTCCTCCTCTTTTGTACGTTGGACCTACGAACGCCGGAGGGCTGGGGCGTTCGTGACAGGAAAAATGACGGGCTAGACGAAGTCGTACAAGAAAACACCGGCGGGCGCCGTGGAAAAGGACTGCTTAAAGAAGCAAAGATCAAAAAAAAAAAAAAAAAAAAACGCGCCCGCCAAGAGGTTTAACTCGGCTATTCTGATCTTAGTACGATATCCCACTCCACCACCGAACCACACATTCATGCACAGGCTTGCCGAAAAAGTGCAAGGTGTGTCCGAAAGTACTGCAAGCAAGAAAATGAGTGTAGGGGCTGGCAGGGCCACGAGAAAGTGGTGGGCAGAATGGCGTAAGAACGAGCACGGCGGGTTAGAAATGGGGCTGGCACAGGCTGAGCTGGCTGGCCCGAGCGTGGTAAAGCAAAAAGTGAGGAGCGGGAGAGCGACCCGCAAACGCAGCCGGAAGAGCCAGGCAAGGACCGCAGGCCCAGGGCCACTTCGGTCCATCAGCAAGCAGCAATGACAGGCGAGACCCAGGAGGGGGCAAGGGCGGCACCAAGCCGCAGGAGGTGATGGCCGCACCCACACGCATCCGCAAGCGGACACGGGAGCGCACCGTTCAACAGCCTGCAGCGAGGGACAACCCCCGAGCGGGGAGGAGAGGCCTAAGGCCAACAAGGGGCGCGGGAAAGGCGAGACAAGCAGAACAGACGAGACGACGACGACGATGACGAACGAGGAGACGGCACCAAGAGGGACCGTTTTGTACCACAGAACCAGAGCTGAAAAACCGGCAGCAACTCCACGCCCCCCGTCCCCAACAGACCCACGGCATCCTCACATCACCACTCCTCCTCCTCATCAGGCGGTGACCGCCGGACGCAAGATCCGGGCATCAACATTCACGCGCAACCACCGCCTACGCAGTCGGCCGCCGTGAGAGACCCCGAACTGCCATACTCGAGAACATACGGGCGCGCACACATATAATGAAAGAGATTGACAAGAGGACGGGGGCGGCTGATCAGGCGGCGGAGTGGCCGACCCTGTGAATACGAATGGCATCGCCACCTCTGATGCGGGCGGGAACGCGGCAACCCCATCCCAGCCTACCCGCGACCACATTGGTAGACTGGGGCTGCCCGTCGGTAGTGGTATCTGCACACTGAAGGAATTCCTGATAAATGCAAAGTGGGAGCGGGCACGAACCTATCCGCATGTTTGTCCTCCCCCACGGCCCGCCGTCACCTCTCAACATCGAACCTCCCTTTCGCGAGGCGGTGACCGTCGTCGTCTGCAAGACTCCGGGCAGCATCCCTCACGCGCAGCAGCCGCCTCTGCAGTCGGACGCCGCGGGAGACCCGGAACAACCACACTCGAGAACACACACGCGCGCACGCACGCGAGGGAAGACAAGAGGATGATAAATATAGATGATGAAAGACATAGACAATGACGAGGGCGGCTGATCAGGCGGCGGGGTGGCCGGCTCTACGACTGCAACTGGCATCGCCACTTCTGATGCGGGCGGCAACGCGGCAACCCCATCCCTGCTTAAGTGCAACACATTGGTAGACTGGGGCTGCCCGTCGGCAATGGTATCTGTACCAAACGAAATCCCGATAGATGCAAACTGGGAGCGGGTACGAACCCGTCTGCAGGTTTGTCCTCCAACTCCACCGCTCCATCCCCATCACGCATCCCCCCCCCAACCGGCGGTGACCGTCGTCTGCTGGACTCTGGGCAGCAAACTTCACGTGCAGCTACCCCCATTATGCAGTCGGCGGCCGAAAGAAACCCTGAACTGCCATACTCGAAACCATACATGTGCGCACGCACGTGATGGTGTCGGAGTATGTACGGAGGGCGGCCGATCAGGCGGCGGGGTGGCCCGATCTCTGAACGCGAACGGTATCGCCACCTCTGGTGCGGGCGGGAATGCGATAGCCCCATCCCCGCCGACCTGCGACCAGAGTGGTACACTGGAGCTGCCCATCGGCAGTGGTATCTACACACTGGGAAGAAATCCTGACACATGCAAACTGGGAACGGGTACGAACTCGTCTGCACGTTTGTCCTCCTCCTCCTACTCCACCACCCCCCTCCTATCACATCACCGCACATCCCCCTCAAGAGGCGGCGACCGCCGTCTGCAAGATTCCGGGCAGCAGCATTCGCGCGCAGCCACCGCCTATGCAGTCTGCTGCCGTGAGACTCTGAACCATACTCGTGATCATGCATGTGAGCACGCATGTGATGGGAGAAAAAGACGAAATGATGAGGGCGGCTGATCAGGCGGCGGAGTGGCCGGCTTTTTCAAGGCGAATGGTATCGCCTCCTCTGATGCGGGCGGGAGCGCGGCAACCTCATCACAACCCACCTGCGACCACATTGGTAGGCTGGGGCTGCCAGTCGGCATTGACATCTGCACACTGAACGAAATCTTGAAAAATGCCAACTGGGAACGGATACAAGCCCGTCCGCATGTTCGTCCCCCCCCTTCCTCCGCCTCCACCATCAGATCAACAAACCTCCCCCCATGAGGCGGTGGCCGTCGCCTGCGAGACTCCAGGCAGCACCATTCACGCGCAGCCACCGCCTCTGCACTTGGCCGCCGTGAGAGACCCTGAATTTCCATGCTCGGAAACCCACACGCGTGCACGCAGGTAAAGACAGACAAAAGGATGAGATTAAAGGATGACGCGTGGAACAACAACGAAGCGAAATAACGCGCACAGATAGACCGGCAAGCGATCAGCAATGCTTTTGTTGATTCCAAAAACGTAATATCATGTGAACGTCTTGTGTCTTAAGACTGCCGCGTCGCACAACGACGGGTTGCCCCGCGATCAAGCGTTCCCTCGTGAGTTGCGCCGCGTTTTCGCCCCGTTTGGTGGGTGAGCGCGTGCAGACACAGCGTCAATATCCACGATGATTGGACCAGCGTCTTGCAAAGGAGGTGGGCATGCGGCAATGGAACAGTGATGACCGCCAACATGTTTCGACTGTTCGTCCCCGCTCAAAGCGTTATGGGAATATGTAGCACCATGCACCTGAGCAGTTGAACCCATGCCTTGCGAGAGAAGCAAACTGGTGGGAGAAGCACGATGATACTGGTCAGTTTCTTCATGTCCTCGGTCGATCCGCCTACGCTGCCTGTTTGGGCGAGCAGTTATTTGAAAGAAAAACTGCCCAGATCTGCGAGTTAAGGAGTACGCAAGCAACGATGAGTTCACCCAATCCTCATACGACTGAGTAGTACCCCGGATAGAAACTACAGGCGGAGGCAGGGTAGTTGGTGCAGGAGTAAATACTGAGGGCGGCTGATCATGCGGCGGGGTGGCCCGCTCTTCGAATGCGAGTGGTATCGCCTCTTCTGATGCGGGCAGGAACGCGGCAACCCCATCCCAGCCTGCATCCGACCACACTGGACATTGGTAGAGTGGGGCTGCCCATCGGTCGTGGTATCTCTACACTGGGAAGACATCCTGAGAAGTGCAAACTGGGAGCGGGCGCGAACTCGTCTGCATGTCAATTTATAAAAGAAGATAGAACGCAAAGCTGACTGCCAATCCCACGACTGTCAACGGCCTGAGAAGGTCGAAATGCGCCTGAGGAGTCGGCACTGCACATCGGATGCGGCTGAGCACCTGTCGAAATGTACTTCGCGACGGCGGCAACGCCCTTGAATGCAACGTATGTGCGTTTTGTTACCGCTGCGTATCCTACAGTCGACCCGCAGAGAAAGGATGCGCGATAAGGATGCAAAGGCCTTGGACGCCCATTCCGAGGCTTCCCGAGCGGGGCACGGCCAACGAAAGTGTCCAAGGATGGACCCGGGAAGAAAGGATGCAAGGGCACCCTTGGGAGGGATGCCTATCCTCACTCTGCGGGTCGACTGGATGCGATTGATGGATTTGCGAACAGTTTTTTGGTCGGCGGGTCGGGAGCGGGCCCCTTCCGGTCAAGAGCTAAACGGGACGCGGGTAGCCCTAATTAGGGAGACAGGGCGCGGGCGGGCGGGGCCTCAGGCGGCCGGAGGGCTCAGAAAACAGGCGGTGCCGAAGATCTTGCACAGGAGAAGGTGCGCCATGGACTGGATCAGGGGGCGCGGCCCCACAGGGAAAGTGGAATGGTGTTGCCGTCACAAAAGGACTTACGAACACACGCACGAGAAGAATGCTAACAAGCATGAGCCATGCGCGCACGGCCTCCGAGATGGCTGCAGGGGCCACGGTCCGGATCGGTCTCGGAGGCGCGGCGGAGCCCTCCTGTCGGGGTGGGCGCGCTGCCACAACACGCCTGACGCGGTTGCGGCTTGCGCTAAAGAGCTTGAGCCAAAATGGCTACGGTCCTCCTCCTCCTCCTCCTCCCTCCTCCGACCTTCTCCTTCTCCTCCTCCTCCTCCTGACGCATGCCCATCGTCCTCGACCTCGTCCTCCTCCACCTCGGCCTCTTCCCACCCCCTCCAGGAAGAGAAGGTGCTCTCTTGGAGAGCCTTTTTCACTCGCGGCTATGACGGGCGTGACGGTGGGGAGAAGGGGGGGGGGTCGGGGAGGGGGCACAACGTAACGCCCCCGCCCCCCACCGTGACAGACTGCGGTGCTGGACGCACTGCGGCAGTGCCGGGGGCGCCCTGGGGGGGAAGGGGGAGGGGGGGGAAGGGGGATCATAACGCGCGTTGTGGCCCATATGGGGGGGAACAAAAAAACACTCCCTTGGCCGATGGCATGCCACCGTTCGAGAAACAAGAGGCTCGCTGGCGTCCGCCTGCCAATAGAACGCGCTGTGTGGGTGTGCCCACCTCACTTACTGGGAAATGTTGGACTACCCAGAGCAGTGGTGCCAGCTGCTGAGAGAAGGGAAGAAGGAAGGAGGAGGAATGCAAAGACGAAGAGGAGAGAGGGTAGGGGAAGCAAAATGTGTTGTCCTGCAAATGTTTAAGCCGCTGGTAGTGGCAACCCCTGAAAGCAATGCTCGATGCCGAAGTCTTCTACGGTCCGCCCACAAGTGGGAAACGCATTGGGCGAGCATTCCCCAGTGGAAGTGATGAGGTCAGGTCAGGTCGCCTTGCACCAGACGGTGCGCAAGCAAGAGAATGTGCTACAGCACAGAATTCAAAGGTGCCATGCACGGACTGCTTACCCCCAATCCCAAGCTGCACCGCCCTCAGGGCGGAAGTAGTCAGCGAGACGGGCGGGGGTGTCAGCGATGCCCAGGAAGTGCTGAGGGGATAAAATAGTTCAGATGAGGGTAATAATTGATATGAAGGGGTAGCCCCCGAATCTCTCACCAACCCATCCACCTTAAACCCTCCACATGTAGACCTTGCGGAAGTGAGGAATCGAAGCGCAACTCTTACACCTATCGAATTGGACGAGAGAAGCTAACATGGCGGCGACATGCATCCATCCACCGTGCGGCCTTGGCAAATGAGATAAGACTGCCTGATCTGGGAAGTGCATGAGGGCGCAGATGAGAGAGATCTCCACTTAAGAGCTCGAATGTTCAAGGTCAATAGGCCATTTAAAAAATACGATGTTACTCACCGAAGAGCTTGCCTGGGCAGCCTGCACCAGGTGGAGAGAAGTAGGCAGCGAAAGCGCTTACAGCATATCGGCTCCAAGGGGGCAGGAGGAACCAAGGGTGTTTCTTCGAGGCACGGTCTGTGGTGCCTTGGAGTGGCGGCGGTCATGTACTTGACCGACTTGGTGGGGTAAAATAAGGCCTCCCCTTGAGAGAAATAACGCCCAAGGTCAGTAGGCCGAGCGTAGGACAATAATTACAGTGGGACCTAGGCCCGAAAAACATCCCTTAAGAACACAAAACACTCCGCCGGCCAAAACGAAAAGAACATCCAAGGGTACCCTCCCCAGGATGCACAAGAACATCCAACAAACACGAAGAACACTAGGGTATCCTCCTGGAAACGACCTCTGTCTTATACCTCGGTTATATTGTATTCCATCACCAAACAGAGGAGGTGGAGAGAGAAGGGAGACGGGCTTCGGACCTAGAGGGAGACACGAAAAGGGGCCATGGCAAGGTCCATGGGGAGCGCAGGGAAAACTGTGACACCGGGGAGCGGCGAAGCGGAGCACGGGAGCAGGAGGAGGCAGAGGGGATGGGCTCTTGGGCTTGTCGGAAGGAATCTGCGAGAGAAGGGAAGTTCGGGGTAGCTCTAAGCCAACATCGCTTCCTTTGGTGGAGTCTGGATGGCTCCGCGGCTTCCTGACGTCTTCTGCGGTTCACACCAATTTAGTGGTACCTCCGCTGAGGAGCGCCCATCATCGTCGTCGTCGCCATCGACATGATAAGCGTAATCACCACAAGCAACATTATCACTCCTCATCATCATCCTCATCCTCTCCCGCTTCCTCCTACTATTCCTCCTCCTTCTCCTTCCCCTTCCCCTCCTCGTGGTCCCCATCCTCATCCTCCTCCTCCACCTTCCCCTCATCCTACGCTGTCACAGAAGGGGGGAGGGGGGCGTAATGAGGGAGCGAGGGAAGGGGCGCGTGTCAAGAAGGGTGGGGTTCATTTGTCGGGGTCACAGCGCGTCTACTCTCCCCATAATCATTTTGCTCCTTTTTATCCCCATCAGCGACATCATCCTAACATCAAGGTCACCCGCACAGTCATCATCACCATCATTATCATCATCAGCATCATCATCCTCAGCAGCAGCATCAGCATCATAATCATCATCAACCATCCTCATCATGATCAGCACCAGCAGCAGCATCATCGTCAACGTCATCGTCGTCGTCGTCACCGACATCATCATCGGCAGCATCATCATCAGCATCATTGTAGTCGGCATCCTCATGATCATGATCGTAATCGCCATCATGATCATCATCATCACCATCATTATCAGCATCATCAGAATCATCAGAATCCTCACCATCATCAACATCATCATCGTCATCATCATCATCATCATCATCATCATCATCATTAACATCATTATCGTCACCCCAATCAGCATCAGTATCGTCGTCCTCAGCCACATCATCATCATCCGCATCAGCATCAACATAATCATAATGCATACCATCGTCATAATCGACACCGTCGTCGTCGCCAGCATGATGATCATCCTCAACAGCATCATCGTCGACATCAGCATCATCACCATCAGCATCACCATCGTCATCATCATATCACGATGGGCATCATCAAAATCGTCAACATCGTCATCATCGACATCGTCATCGGCATCATCATCACCATCACCATCACCAGCATCATCGTCCCCATCGTCGTCACCGTCATTGTCATTCTCATCGTTAGAAGCATCATCATCACCAGCATCAACAACATCATCATCATCCTCCCCATCAACATCATCATCGTCAATAGCATCGTCATCGTCATCGTCATCGTCATCGTCATCACCAGCATCACGATCACAATCACCATCACCATCGTCATCATCAGCATCGTCACAATTATGTGCATCATCATCACTAGCATCGGCATCGTCATCGTCGTCGTCATCGTCATCACCACCATCATCATCACAATCACCACCACCATACCATCGTCATCATCATCATCACAACATTCATCATCGCCACAGCATTCACCATTTATCTTCATCATCGGCATCGTCATCACCACCATCGCCATCACTATCTCGATCAGCATCATCATCGTCATCAACATCACCAGCATGTTCATCATCATCACCATCATCGCAGCATCATCATCATCGACACCGTCGTCATCACCATCATCGTCATCATCACAATTGCCATCGTCGTCATCATCGGAAGCACAACCATCACCCTCATCATCAGCATCATCATAATCAGCAGCATCATCATCGTCATTATCATCACCATCATCATCATGACAGTCATCAGCATCATCGTCGGCATCAGCATCATCAAATCAGGTTCATCACCAGTACCATCATCATAATCATCAGCATCGCCATCGTCATCGTAATCGTCATCTTCATCACCACCATCACCATCACCATCACCATAACCATCATCATCACCAGTACAATCGTCATCATCAGAATCACCATCACCATCACCAGCATTATCGTCATTAGCACATTCAGCAGCATCATCATCAGCATCATCATCACTACCAGCATCACCATCATAATCATCATTATCATGATCATCATCGCCATCATCATCTTCACCATCATCATCAGCATCATCATCACAAGGATCCTTATCGTCGTCGCATCGTCATGGTCATCGCCATCGTCATCGTCATCGTCATCACCCCACCATCACATCGCCATTACCATCATGATCGTCACCATCATCACCATCAGTGGCATACTCATGATCATTATTATCGTCAACAGCATCAGTAGCATCAGCATCGCGATCATCAGCATGAGTATCATCATCATCACCATCAGCATCATCATCCTCAGAATCATCATCAACATGAGCATCGTCATCATCGTCATCGTCATCGTCATCGTCATCACCACCACAACCATCACCGTCACCATCATCATCGCAAAGGTCAGCATAACGATCAGTTTTATCTGTTCCGTCAGAACAATCATGTTGATCATCATCATCAGCATCAGCATCATCACCATCACAATCACCATCACCATCACCTTCATCGCCGTCATCGTCATCATCGTCATCACAATCATGACAAACCTTACCACCATCAGCATAATCATCGGCATCATCATGGCCATCGGCATCGTCATCGTCATCATCACACTCATGTTCATCATCATCACCATCATCATCAGCATCATCATCCTCATCGCCGTCGAATTCGTCATTGTCATTATCACAATCACCGTCATGGTCACCAGCATCATCATCATCATCATCACCGTCATCCCCATCATCGTCACTATCAGCATCATCATCAACAATATCATTATCATCATCAGCATCGTCGTCCTCGTCATCATCGTCGGCACCATCACCATCTCCATCACCAGCATCATTGTCATCATTGCCATTATATGCATCATCAGCATCGCCATCATCGTCATCATCGTCATCATCATCATCATCATCGTCATCGTCATCACCACCATCAACATCGCCATCACCATCATCATCGTCATCACCATCATCCTGTTCATCATCGTTGTCATCGTCATCGTCATCGTCATCGTCATCACCACCATCACCATCAACATCAACATCACCAGCCGAATCATCATCATCAAAATCAACATCAGCAGCAGCAGCATCGTCATCATCACCTAGATTTGCATCAGCATCGTCGTCACAATCATCATCACAACGATCATCATCATCATCACCATCATCATCATCATCATCACCATCATCACCATCATCATCATCGTCATCGTCATCGTTATCGTCATCGTCACCGTTATCGTTATCGTGATCATCGTCGTCATCGTCATCATCACCACCAGCACCACCATCACCATCACCATCACCATCCTCATCATCATCACCATCATCATCGTCATCGTCATCGTCATCGTCATGATCATCGTCATCATCGTCATCATAGTAACTGTGCGCCGCCTCTTGATCATTCTTTACGGGAGGCCCGCTGCCGTCCTGGCCGAAGCCGATGACTCCTGCGGGGCGGCAGGAACCAACAACTACTTGGTCGGATCTGAATGGCCGAACTCCTCGACCTCCTACCTCAACCCCAACCCTATAGGAGGACGCTAATTATACACTTACACCGATCCTGACCACGGCCTGGCCAAGATCGGTGCAGGTGTGTAGTGGATGCCCTCCGAGCCTACCCCTCCACGGCCGCTCAAATACCCTCGATCGGGCAGGCAGCTGGCTATGAGCCCAACGGCCGATGCGGGATATCACCCCCCTTGTCTAGAGGCCTCCCAGATGCATCACCGATGCATCGGCGACGTCGACGTGAAGAAAATCGGGCCCCACATCGAGATGCATCGCCAATGTATCGGCGGTGCGGCGTGATCCTCCGACCCAAGCTGCTCGGACCCCATCTGGGAGGCCTAGACTGCCCCACCAAAGGCCCCGCCCGGGAAGCCCGCCAGGCGCACGATCGGCCCGACGTAAATGACTCCTCGAGCCCCCCTGGGGCGTCGCCATCCTGGACGCGGCCCATCCATGCCCTCAGTCGGGCAGACCGCTAGCCAGGAGCCCGACGGCCGATGCGGGACCCGCCACTTCCTTGCCCCACCCTCACCCCGCAAGGCTGTGCCAGTGTTCTTCCTTCCTCGACACTTGCAAGAAGGCCGCGCGTGCAGCAGCGTGCTTGTCTGCAGTGGGCGCAAGACAACCAGTGGGCGGCGACATCCGAACCCCACCCCCACAACCGTCGGCTGACACGAATCGACGAGGGCCCGGGGGGCAGGGCTCGGATCTCGCAACGTGTTCGACGGATTCCGAACCCTACCACCTAAGAGGCCTCCCAGATGGGGTCCGAGTAGACGTGGTCGGAGGGTCGCGCCGCATCGCCGATACATCGGCGATACATCGGTGATGCATCGGTGATGCATCGGCGATGCATCGGCGATGCATCGTCGACGTGGGCGACGCATCGGCGACGTCGGCATGGAAAAAAATAGGGCTTCGCATCGAGCCGCATCGCCGATGCATCGGCGATGCGGCGCGACCCTCCGGATACCCCCGCCGCCCATCGAGTTGCCCGAACCCTTGCTCGGCGAGGAAGGGTTTTTGGACTTCGCCGCCCCCGCTTGCGGTGAGCCCAAGACGGCAGAGCGAGTGCGCCAAGAGGGAGGGGCCCTCTCGGCCTCGGCCGCGAGGGGCCCCAGAACGCCTGTGCGTCGGGGGCCCCGGGCCACAGTGCAGACCTGGATATCGGTCGGGCGCTGCAGGATCCTGCAAGATCCTGCTGGATCCTGCGCGCTATAGCCCAGGTCAATGCACCCTCCTCCTCCTCCTCCTCCTCCTCCTCCTCCTCCTCATCATCCTCCTCCTCCCCCTCCTCCCCTCCCCTCTCCTCTCCTCTCCTCTCCTCTCCTCTCCTCTCTTCCTCCTCCTCCTCCTCCTCCTCCTCCTCCTCCTCCTCCTCCTCCTCCTCCTCCTCCTCCTCCTCCTCCTCCTCCTCCTAATACTCTGGCGGCGCTGTCGCTGAGGAGTTCATGGACACGCAGGTCTCGCTGGCGCCGTGTGCAGGCGCTACGCTGGGCGACGGCGTCTCGGAGATCCGTGAGGCGGGCCTCGTGCGGCGGCAGCCTGATGTACCGCCGTGGTTGCTCGAGGTCAGTGGGTCAGATCCTGGTTGCGCCCGTTGCGATCGCACCCTCGTTCGTCGGCGTCGCGGGCCAGGGAGGTGCTCATGCAGGGCGTGTGGAATTCCCATTCCTCGTGGAGCGGTTGTGACAGCCTGTCCGCGCTGCCGTGCTACGTGGCACAGTTCGTGTCTCAGCCGTTTATTCGACGAGGATTGGGACGACTCTGGCAGCTCTTCATGATGCCGTGCGTGCTCCTGCTCGTTGAGGTCTTCTTCGGGTTCATGCGTGTGGTGGGCTTCACGGCAGGTGCACTCACGCTACAGGTGGCCTCACCCCACCACCTGTGAGTATGTGGGGGGTAGCTTTGCGTCGATGTAAACAAAAAAAAAAAAAAAAAAAACTGGCAGAGCAAGTGGGGGGAAAGCGTCTCGGCTCGCAGCCGCCAGAAATCGCGAAGTCTCGTTCAGATCCCGCGCAACACACCACGCCGCTGGAGTCCCTAGGAGCAGACGAACGTGGCGACGGCTTCGCGGTTCACAGGCCCCAGGACGGCGAGGTTTTCTTCTGTTCCAGGTACGACCACACTACGCTGGACCCCCGGGAGCCCACTAAAATGGCAACGGTTTCAAATTTCGCAGACCCCCAGGGAGGGCGAGGTCTCATTCTGATCCGCGTAGCACCGCACTGCGCAAACCCCCAGGAGCCCACGAAGGTGGAGACGATTGCACTGCTTCGCACTTCCTGGCACCCAGCGGGGCGGTGAGGCATCGGATGATCCGCGTAGGACCGCTCTACGCACTCTACCCCGCAGGAGCCTTCGGCGGCAACTCATGGGAGCCTCCCTTGTCAGCTCTTGTGAACCGACGCTAGTCGAAGCCAAACGAAGCTAAATCGACGCTGACCGAAGCTAAATAAATCGGCGCTATCTCATCGACTCCCAGACGCTAATCGACGCCAATGGACGCTAAAAAAGAATTACGAGGGTACAGAAGGCTCCCATGAATTTCTACCGAACGAGCCCACGAGTGTGGCGACAGTCCCACAGTTTGCTGTCCCCAGGGAGGGCGAGGTCTGACCTCTGGTCTGCGTCTGACGTCACTCCCGGGGACTCCTCAGAGGAGCCCACGACGGCGGCGACAGCTTCGCAACGCCTGCGGCCCCGAGTGGCGGCGAGGTCCCATCCTGACCTGCGCAACGCACAGGGCATCGACCCGCGAGGCGCCCAAGGAGCACGCCGAAGTGGCGACAGCTCCACAGATTGAAGCCCCCCAATGACGGCGAGTTCTCAAATGATCCGCGCAGGCCGTCAATCCGCTGCGCCTCCCAGGAGCCCGCGAAGATGGCGACAGTTTCTCGGTTCGCAGCCCCAAGGGACGACAAGGTCACTTTCGGAAACGCACAAGGCGTTACCCCGCTGGGCTTCCCAGGAGCCCACGAAAGTGGAGACGGCTCCGCAATTTGCAGCACCCAGGCTCAGCGAGGTCTCATATCTGATCGGCGTAGCACGTCACTCCGCTGGACCCCCCAGGAGACCACGAAACTGGAGACAGCTTCGCAGTTCGCAGACCCCAGGGTCAGCGAGGTCGCATCTGATCAGCGTTGCACGTCACTCCAGCGCCCAAGAAACTGGAGACAACTTCGCTGTTCGCAGCCCCAAGGGACGGCGAGGGCGACAGAGGAGACGGTTTCGCAATTCGCACACCACAAGGACGGCGAGGTCTCATCTGACCAGAGTAGAGCGTCACGCCGTTGGACTCCACAGGAGCCCGGTGGCGACACTTTTCAAGTTTGCAGCCCCCGGGGACGGCGAGGCCTCATCCGGATCTGCGCTGGGCCCCCCGATGAGCCCACGGAAACGGCAACAACTTCGCAGTTCGGGGCCCCAGGAGGCGGCGAGGTCTCGTCTGATCCGCGTACGACGTCGCTCCACTGGACCCCCCAAGGAGCCCATAAGAGTGGCGACAGCTCCGCAGCTCGCAGAGAGGCGAGGTCGAAGGCATCAGGAGGGAGGCGGAGGAGGGAGGCGGGAGGAAGGAGGACGGAGACTGCACCGCTCTCTTCAAAGCGGGTGCTCCACGCAGGAGGGTTGGGAACAGTGAAACACGATATTGTTTACAATCACATGTCAGCCTCTTTCTCGAGGCATCCTGAGTGTATTGGGGGCGCCCTGGATTCATCGTTGAGCGCCTCGAGCGAGCCTGGTGCACAGTGACGGCCCCCAGGGACCAAATCCCAGAAATAAGTACGAGAACCTAAAAAAGTATCGAAACAGTGTCGAACGAGTATCGCCTCCCAGGTCCCGACACGTGAAAACCCTCCAGCTTCGGCACGTTCCTGGTGCTCGAAATTCTTCCTGGTGATCAAGGCTGAAGTAGGTTGGAACATCATAACCCAGGGCCCGAAAGTGCTTCGGGACCACAGGAGCGAAAATCGGTACCAGGGTGGGATGGGTGAGCCGCCCCTGAGGCCTGGGGACCTCACCCCCGCACACTCTGCACACTCTCACCGCAGCTGTCGCAAGAGCGTAGGAGACGACCCAAGAACTCCCCACGAGCAGCCCACGGTGGCCCAAGAGACCCCCAAGAGAGCCGAAAGAGGCCCCCTATCGAGGCCGAAGAGGGGGCCCGAAACCACGCCACTGTCGCACCGCTGGAAGCCTTCAAACATGATCGCGGTAGCGAGATGGGCCGAGGACTGCGAGAAGCCCACCACCGCACGAAAGCCGCCACTGCCCCTTGTCTCCGTCCCCCTCCTCTTGCGCCATAGGCCGCTCACGCAAGGTCGACAGAGCCGGCCACAGCGCCTCTCTGCAGCATACTCGGACGCTGCTCGCCTGGCCTGCGGGACCCCGGAACGACGCGCGAGCATCGCACGGACGCAAGGGTCGCCGTGTCCCGGGGTCGGCCCTGCGCGCTGACACCACCGACCTGTGAACCTGTCGGTTCGGGGAGACGCCCACCCTGTTCCAGCCCCTCGCCCGTCACAGCTCCGGAGCCCCTTACTCCTGCCACCACCACCCCTGTTCCTCCCAAGCGTCGGGCGAATCTTCGGCGCCCACACCCGCGGACAGCCACTGCCCCCCTTCGATGAACTCTCAAAATGTGCGTTAGCGCTGACATGTGCCAGTCCACCGAAGCCCGTCTGTGCGACGTTGGCAGCGCAATGAGGGCCGACACAGGCCACATGCGATCGACGGAAATGGACGGGGTAAACACACACGCAGCTAACGCACGTCCTGAAGATCATTGACTCATGCCCCTCCTGCACCCGAAGACGGTCCTGTTGTCTCGCCGTCGACCCCCACGCACATTGCCGCGTTCAGCGTGAGGGTGTGCAGTTTCCCCGCCTCGTCGGACGGGGAAGGAAGGAAGCGGCGTAACATGGAGGAAACATGGAGGAGAGCGAGAAGAGAGGGGGAGGACAAACTAGGTCGCGCCCGAACCACATCTGACATCTGACTTTTCCACACATCCCTTCTCACTGGGTTGATGTTTCTCTGTCCACTGCCGGCCGTCATAGCGGACCTGGACCCCCCGCAATAAAAAAACAAAAACGGCAAGACAAAAAACAAAACAACAAAAAAAAAAAAAAAAAAAAAAAACGTCGCGACATGCGCAAGATTGAGGGGAGCTGCGCACATGGGCTAAACAGGAGACTGAGCAGGAGAAGACGAAAGGGGAGAACGAGGAGGGAAACGAGGAGGAACAGCAAGCAGGAGCAGAGGCGGGGGAGGGGCAAAGAACGGGGCGACGGCGACAAGGAAGCAGTGATAGGAACGTGACCCGCGCCGGAGCGCCCTCGTTTCCAAACACCCGCCACGCCCCGAGCGAACCATTCTGCTTGTCCGCAGCGCCAGCAGCCGCTGGCGCGCTCGAGAGCGGGCGCGGCGAGGCGAGCCGCACCACGGGCGCGTCGGCGCAGGTGGGACGGAGGGCGAGGGCGGCCGCAGAAGCAGAGGAAGGGGGAGGCCCCACCCACAGAGAACCTGCGGGGCGCAGATCGCACAGGCGGCCCCAGGCGCCGAAGACCGGTGCACTTCCAGGCAGTGCACCTCTGTGCGAGCTGCTGAGGGGAGTGGGGGCGCCACCGACGGAAATCGCGAGGCGAGCCGTCATCGAATGAGCGGACGGCAACGTGCCAGGGGGAGCCAGGACATTCCAGGGGTCGCAGTCGCGGAGGCCGGCCGGCCAAAAATATCCAGGCTCTGCCGGTGGCCTTCCGCGAGGGGCTGCAAGGAGGAGCCACTCCTGTCCCAGGCCAGGCCCGAGGCAGCGGGGCGCGGCCAGGGCAGGGCACGAGACCGGGGCCCAGGCCTGGCCGAAGAGCACCGCGCCCATGGGCGGCAACGCCCAGGGCGTGCGTGGCGCAGGCAGCCGCCACGGCGGCGGGGGGGAGGCGAGAAGGGGGGCGGAGGGTTTTTCTGTGTGTGGGGGGGGGGGGCGAGACCCCCCGCTCGCCCTCGCCGTTCGCTCCGACCAGGGAGGGGCCCAGGGCATCTCCCCTTCGCTCCGCGCCAAAGCCGAGCTGACCCCACGATGGACAGCAGCACCCCAACGGGGCAGGGGGGATGAGAGGGAAGGCGCCCCCCAGACAGGGCCGTGGCGGCGAGGGCGGCAGGAGGTCAGGCTGGACCACCGTCGCACCTCGAGTGAACAGAACGGCCCGCGGACAGGACGGCCCGATTGAAGCGACCACACGGCAAGTCAATGTTTGAAATCGCACGTGCGCAAAACAGAAGGCGGGATGCTTTCAGGACGTTGTCGGGGGAGGGAAGAGAGAAGCACTCAGATTGCGCAACTGTGGAAGGAGGGGAGGAGGGGGGGAGTGACGCGGGGCGAAGGGGAGGGAGGAGGAGAAAGGAGAGAGGGAGAGACTGGAGGATCGGGAAGGAAAGGGGGTGAAGGGGGGCGGGACGTGTGAACGGCGACGAGGGGGGGCCCCGGCCTTATCGAGCAGGGGCAACTCATAGCTGTCCACTTCGCTCCCCTGGAGCGCGGCGTTGAGCACCTCCGGGCACGGCGCCCCCCCCCCCACACCCCTGACGACACGGACCCCCGTTGCCCCCGCCCCCCAAGGAATAAATGTGTTCGTGTTTGTACTATAAAAACTCATGATAAAATGGACGTGCCAAAAAAAATAAACCGAAACGCTGCTGAACCCACGCTCCTGCTGTGCCTGCTCCTGCTCCTGCTCCTGCTCCTGCTCCTGCTCCTCCTCCTCCTCCTCCTCCTCCTCCTCCTCCCCCTCCTCCTCCTCCCGAGGATATATCGGGAGCGTGAGACCTGAATGAAATGTAGAAATCGCGAGCGGGAGCCGTCGTTCTTTTAGTCGGTGATCTAAGGGCCCAGTTTGAGCACGAAGGCTATCCCTGTTACAAAATAGTGTGCGAGAAGCGAGGGTCGCAAACAGTTGAAACAATACAATGAGCATCGGTTAAAAGAATCAACAAAAATATATCAAAAGTGATAGTTCCACAACTGCAAAAACAAGCACTGTTCTCGATGTTCGACCTCCCCGCCATCCTGCCTGGAGTGAACGGTTGGTGAGGGCAGTAGAGGTTGGCGTCCAGGGACGCAAACACATACTGCCACAGCTGCTTGTTTAGAACAGAAATATCCACGCTCGTGGCTCCTACAGTCACCGTGATACCATGAGTGACGCTGAATAAGGAACAAGGGTTATGTTGTTCCCATCGTACTTGAGGACTACATCCCAGAAACAATGTCGAGCACCCAGAGAAGTATCGACTCAGAGTCTGCCCGACACGCTAGCACCAAGAAAAGTGTCGAACGAGTATCGCCTCCCAGGGCCCGACACGTGAAAGCCCTCCAGTTTCGGTACTTTCGTGGTGCTTGAAATTCTTGCCAATGGTCAAAGCCTTACTGGGCCTTGGAAACGGCAGGGCCCGTTTTTCACCGTTTCCGAAGAAGTGTCTCTTGAAAATGGAGGCGGCCAAAAAGAACGGCGACTGGAAACGGCAACAAAAAGGGCTCCTGGATTGGAACTGGAGCCGGGACCGGTAAAAACCAAAATGGCGTCGGGACCCGCAAAACAGGAACGGCAAAACGGAACCGGCGACCACAAGGCCCTGTCGCTTCCAGGGCCCACCGAGGCCGAGGCCAAAGCAGGCCGGAGCACCACAGGGCAAGGGGGGGCCTCCCCGACCGCAGGCAGGCCTCGGCCACGAGGGGGCTCCCCGGCCTGAGGGGCGGCCCGAAGCCCAGGGACCCCGCCTCGGCCCAGCGCGGGCCTCGCCTCAGCCTCTTGGTTTAGGGGAACAAAAAGTCACACAAACATAAAAACTCGGAGGTCCGCGCGGATTTCTAGGATCGGCGCCAGACCCCCCCTCCCTGGCGCGCGGAGCGCGCCAGGGGCGGCGCTGGAGGCGCCGCCGGGGGGCCCCAGCGCCGGGCCGAGAAATCCGCGCGGACCTCCGAGTTTTTATGTTTATGCCACTTTTCGTTCCCCTATGGTTGCTGCCCGTGTCCTGCGCGGGCCCCCTCTGCCTCGCGCTGCGCAGAAAAGGGATCCCGGCGGGAGGCTTCTCGCCGGCGGCGGCCTCCTGGGGGCCCTCGCCGAGCCCCGGGGTGGCCAAGACACGACTGGGGGGCCGAGGCCCCTGAGAGAGCCCGCCCGTGGCGCGACCACAAGGGGGGGGGTACCCCCTTAGCTAACCCCCCCCTGGCAAGGTAAGCCCGGGCTGCCTTTGAGCTCCGGAAAGGGGCAGGGGGGGCCACTTTGGCGCCCCCCCCTCCCACCTTGGCACGGCAGCCTCAGCTGCGAAGAGGACGGAGGGGGCAGCTCCAGAAGCCCCCCCTCCCCCCTTGAAAGGAAAGCCCGGGCTGGCCCTTGGCCCCGAAAAGGGGGCGGGGTGGCTTCCAGGCCCCCCGTCCCCCCTTTGGCCAGGGCCTCCCTGCCCCTGGAATGTCCACAAAAGGGGGGGACGGGGCGGGGTAGCTTCGGCAGCACCCCCCCCCCTTTCCCAAGCAGGGGGGGGGGGGGCAGCTTGAAGCTGGGGGCCCCCTTTCAGTGAGAAGTGCGCCACAAGCGCGCTCTATCAGACCTCTGGGGGTCGACAGCATGAAAAAATCATTACTTCAGGGGTCTGGGCAATGCTGATCCGCAAGAGCGGGATGGACGGAGGACGGATTTGGTCGACCCAAAAGGGAGGGGGTCCAGCTGAAATAGGGCGGTGCAATACATTTGGGGCAATTGTATTGCAAATGTACTGCGCCGGATAGTTGCACTATTGCTAATATCACTCGTGTTGATAGCACTCGTATTAGTACCATCTTTCGTCTTATCATGATTATTCGCAGTAATATTGGCAGTAGTATCAGTATAAGTATTAGTGTTACTATGAGTATTAGTATTAGTATTAGCATTAGCATTAGTATTAGTATTAGTAATAGTATTAGTATTCGCATTCGTATTCGTATTCGTATTAGTAGTAGTAGTAGTAGTAGAAATAGTAGGAACAGTCTTAGTATTAGAACTAGTATTAGTATTAGTATTGGTATTAGTATTAGTATTAGTATTAGTATTAGTTTTAGTATTCGTATTCGTATTCGTATTCGCATTCGCATTCGCGTTCGCATTCGCATTCGCATTAGTATTAGTATTAGTATTAGTATCAGCATTAGTATTAGTAGTAGTATTAGTAATATGTTAGTATTAGTATTAGTATGAGTATCAGTATTAGTATCAGTAATAGTATCAGTATTAGTATTTCTAATAAAACTGCTACTGCTAATACTAGTATTAGTATTAGTAGTAGTAGTAGTAGTAGTAGTGTTAATATTAGTATTAGTATTAGTATTAGTATTAGTAGTAGTAGTAGTAGTAGTAGTAGTGTTGGTGTTAGTATTAGTATTAGTATGAGTGTTAGTACTAGTATTAGTATTAGTATTAATAGTAGTATTAATATTCGTATTAGTATTAGTATTAGTATTCGTATTAGTATTAGTATTAGTATTCGTGTTAGTATCAGTATTAGTATTAGTGTTAATATGAGTATTAGTGTTACTATTAGTATCAGCACTAGTATTAGTAGTAGTAGTAGTAGTAGTAGTAGCAGTAGTAGTAGTAATATTAGTTTAATATTAGTACTAGCATTAGTACATATATTGTTCCCTACCTAGGCTCTGCCTAGAAGGGTTCTTACTCTGTTAGCGTAAAGGGGCCGGGCAGTGTTCCTCACCCCGGGCGGTTCCCCCGGCATCCGCCCCGCGGTTCCCCCAGTTACGTCCCCTTAGCTTAGCATTGCTTATCTCATATTAGCTTAGCTTATTTAATATTAGCTTAGCTTAGCTTCATCTTAGCTCAGGTTTATCTTAGCTTAGCTTACCTTCATCTTAGCTTCGCTGAGCTTTAGCATAGCAGAGCACAGCATAGAATAGCATAGAGTAGCATAGCATTACCCCAGTGCGACCCTACCTAGAAGTTGGAGCCCCTAGGGAAGCAGCATTAGTTGCTATGCTATGCTATGCTATGTTATGCCATGCTATGCTGCGCTATGCTATGCTATGCGATGCCATGCTGCGCTATGTTATGTTATGTGTTGCTATGCTATGCTATGCTAAGCTATGCTATGTCATGTTGCGCTGTGTTATGCTAAGCTACGCTATGCTATGCTATGCTAAGCTGCGCTATGTTATGCTATGCTGCGCTATGCTATGCTATGCTATGCTATGCTATGCTGCGCTATGCTATGCTATGCGATGCTATGATTGGTTATGGTATGCTATGCTATGGTATGCTAATGCAGCGCTGCGCTATGCTAAGTTAAGTTAAGCTAGGCTAAGCTAAGCTAACCCTCTAGGCAGAGCCTAGGTAGGGAATTACACCCATGCTATGCCTTGCCTTTGCTTTGCTGCTATGCTATGCTCTACTCTGCTATGCTATGCTATGCTACGCTGCGCTGTGCTATGCTGTGCTGTGCTGTGCTGCGCTATGCTATGCTATGCTATGCTATGCTGTGCTGCGCTATGCTATGCTATCCTGGGCTATGTTATGATATGCTGTGCTGCGCTATGCTATATTACGCTATGCTATGCTATGCTGTGCTCTGCTATGCTAAAGCTCAGCGAAGCTAAGATGAACGTAAGCTAAGCTAAGATAAACCTGAGCTAAGATGAAGCTAAGCTAAGCTAAGCTGAAATACGCTAAGCTAAGATGAGATAAGCAACGCTAAGCTAAGGGGACATAACTGGGGGAACCGCGGGGCGGATGCCGGGGGAACCGCCCGGGGCGAGTTACACTGCCCGGCCCCTTTAAGCACACAGGGTAAGAACCCGTCTAGGCAGAGCCTAGGTAGGGAGCATAGCGTAGCATAGCATAGCGCAGCACAGCATAGCATAGCATAGCATAGCGCAGCACAGCACAGCACAGCATAGCACAGCGCAGCATAGCATAGCATAGCATAGCATAGCATAGCATAGCGCAGCTTAGCATAGCATAGCATAGCATAGCATTTAATAGCTTAGCATAGCACAGCGCAGCATGACATAGCATAGCATAGCTATGCATAACAGAGCATAGCATTAGCATAGTGCAGCATAGCATAGCATAGCATAGCATAGCATAGCATAGCGCAGCATAGCATGGCATAGCATAGTATAGCATAGTATAGCAACTAATGCTGCTTTCCTAGGGGCTCCAACTTCTAGGTAGGGTCGCACTGGGGTAATTATTATCATGGTTATTATGAGTAATATGATACTAGTATTATTCTTACGATTAGCATTATTCTGAGTATGATTCCTCCTTATCATCCTCCGCCGCCGCCTCCGCCTCCGCCTCCGCCTCCGCCTCTGCCTCCTCCTCCTCCTCCTCCTTCGCCTCCTCCTCCGCCTCCTCCTCCTCCTCGATCTCCTCCTCCTCCTCCTCCTCCTCGCCGCAGGGCTCCGCAGACTCTGGGAGCGCCGGCTCCTCCTCGCCGTGGCCCATCTGCGAGGACGAGGGGGCCAGCTCTCCCAACTTCTGGATTTTCTCATCGACCATCTTGCCTCGAGCGTTGGGCTCGGCCGCCTCGGCGCCCAGTAGCTCGTGGCAGCTGTGCTGGGCCTTCTCCTCCGCGTGCGAGGCCTCCGGCCTGTCAGCCCGCTCCTACAGCAGCGGGCCTGGTCTTTGATCGCCGATGTCTCGTGTGCACGGTGGGCCCTCGCCCTTCATGTGCGCACCGCCACTCAGCTCCGAGTGGACGCTCTGACGATCTGCGGCGGCAGTGCGGACCAGGATGGCGAGGGCTGCGATAGTCGCGAGAGTCATGGCGCAGGCGGGAACCGAGTGGCAGAGCGCGCGCGCTCCTTGGCGAAAGGCGGCACAGCTTCTTGTAACAGCACGTTTCGCCAAAACGATTAAGGATGGTCCTTGTTTCGGCATCTTGACTGTGCTGCCACAGCTGCTTCTCAGGACATGGCTCTCCACATGCGTGGCTCCAGCGAAGAGCCCCAGACAGCGCCGTGGTTCCAAACGTGCCGGCCGGCCAATCCGATCCGATCCTCCGCGGAAGGGCAAAGCCGCCCGCGCACCTCCACCACACGGTCCTGGCTGTCGTAGGGCACGAGCGTCTCCACGAGCTGCTTCCCCAGCACGTCCTCCTCGGAGGGGACGTCAATTTAAACCCCTGACGCCTTGATTCTTGTTCACAACGTCGACCCCCAGAGGTCTCGACCCCGTCCCCGGGACTGGTTCCTCATCCCGAGTCTCTTCCTAACGCTCCCGAGGCCTGGCGAGGGCCCCGGGGGCCGAAAATAGTGGAAAACCTCCCGTCGTGACTGCTTCGCGACGCGAGGGAGCCTGGGAACTGACCACCGCAGCGATCAGGGCCAGGCCCGCCCCGGGCCCGGCACCGGTGCATGCCGCGCCCTCCCGGCTCGGCCGGGGAGGCAGCTGCACCGACCCTGGGCCCGGGATACCGGCCCGCCAGGACGGGGTGAGGTGTTCAGTTGAAATCCTCGGGCAGGGGATCGGCTCCAGAAGCGATGTACCCCAAACTTCCCCAAGATGAGGCTTGCCTACGGACTTCTCACTTGGAGAAAGCTTGGTGCCTCCTGTTGCTACTTTGCCCGTTACTCGGAGATTTCCTCGGGCTCCTCGGGTTCCTCGGGTGCCCCGCGCCTGGTGCCTCCTATTGTTACGTTGCCCGTTTCCCGGAGGTTCCTCGGGTTCCCCAGATTCCTCGGGTTTCCCGGGGTTCCCCAAGTTTCCCGGGTTTCTCGAGTTCCCCAGGTTCCCTGGGTCCCTCAGGTTCCTCGGGTTCCCCGGTTCCCCGGGTTCCTCGGGCTCATTTTCAAAAGGAAATCCCCGAATTGGGGACGCGCCAGGTTCATTGACTTTCTCGTCGAATCTACGAGAAGATACGCAGCATGGTGATAGGCCAGCGGAACAAACCTTCGCCTTTTACGTAGACTCGACTGAAAAAACAACTTTGGGGTACCTCAATTCTGTGGTCGATCCCCTGGCTCGACATCCCCAGATCCTTCGACCACCCGCAGATCTGCGCGACCTTTCGCCGGCGTCGTCGTCGCCACCACCGCCGTCCCCCTCTCGGGGACGGGGGAGGGACGTCGCGGAGGAGGAGGCCGAGAGCGTCCGACCCGATCTCGATCCTCGTGCCCTCTCGACCCTCGGAGAAGCCTCTGGGGTCCCGCCGAGGTCCCTGGAGGCCTCCGGAGGTCCAAGAAGGGCCTGAAAGGAAGGAGGACGAGGAGAAGGAGAGGGAGGAGGAGGAGGAGGAGGAGGACGAGGAGGAGGAGGAGGAGGAGGAGGAGGAGGAGGAGGAGTTACTCCAGCTCAGGGGCGGGCGGAGCAGTCTTGCGATGATTTTCGTGCGACTCGTCTCAGTTCTTGTACTCGTGATTTGGACTCGTGCCTCGAGGTCGGTGTCAATTGTTTCCCAGCCAGGGCTTTCTGGCTGCATGCATATAGCATGTTTGATCGTAGTGCGGTGATGTCTTTACTTCGCCCTTTCGTCCTCTCACTGTCGCTATTCTTAGGCGGCGTGTGACTCTTGGAATCTACAGCCGCAAAGCTTGCGATTACATTGTGCTACTCGCCCGGAACCCCCGCGATCCACTCATATTCATTTGGATAGGTCCGGAGGGGGATCCAAAAACAGCGCTTACGTCTCAGCTGAAACATATCCTGTTCCGACATGGGGATTGTGTTTTGGGCGAGGGGCTGGACGGCACCATGATGTATATCGGATCCGTGTGGAAAAGTTGTTGTTGATAGCAGTCACCCCCACTTTATCGGAGCGGTGCCCGACGACGCCTCGATGTCTTTTGCAGCGGAAGCGTCTGCCATGATATGGGCGTTCTCTTGGGCGCTTCGGTCTAGAGATGCTTTCGGACACGTGGCTGTCATAGTCTTTTGAGACAACATGGCTGTTGCCGACGTCGCCTTTCGATTCGCCATAGCCTCCGTGCAACAGAATGTGTGTTCAGTTGCCCGCAGTCTGCTTTTACTCTTGTGTAGCTTTGTTGAAGTAGTGCACGCGCACGTGCACTCTCACTGTGGCCATCTTTGGAACGAGCTTGCAAATAAGTTGTGCGATGCAGCAGGTCATGGGTCCGCTCACCTAGGCATCCGTTGCGACGACGCTTTCGCGGACTTCGCATTCACAGTCAACCCTAGCAAAAATGATGTGAGTTGGCTCTTCCTCGGGGGCCATGCGCCCAACAAAGAGGGGAATATCCCACTGAGTTGCTCGAGGGTGGAACCATGAATCTGGCGAACATCACCATTGACAGGTTTTTGCCGGTAGCTGTGATGGCAGAGCGGATTGATTCGGATTGCAGCCCACAGGCGTACACCGAGTCGATCACAGCGTGTGAGCTGCGTATCTTCGGTCAGAAAAACGCATTGACCCTCAGGGCAAAGGCAAAATTTGAGGTTGCTTTAGCGCAGCTTGAGCATCGTAATTTTCACGTCGCGGGCTTCCAGGAGTCCCGCAGCAAAGCGACGAGGCGAAGACTGGTTGAGGAAAGCATGAGCGGAAGCATGTCCATTGTGATTCAGAGCGCAGGCTTATCCAATGTGTATGGCTCCCTAGGTTGCTCCATTGTTTTGACTGCATCTCGGCCGTTTATTTGTCCATGGAAAAGCAAAGTATATGTTCGATTTGATGACGTGTTTATTCACCATGCTGATCCGAGGGCGCTGGTTGTAGTAGTTTCTACCTCTGTGTGACGATTTGTCGTTCCCTCGTTGCATGCGCCGCACCAGGGGCATCAAGAGTGTTGATCGTGGTGGGGGAAGGCCGAAACGCTGCTGCCCAAAGCGCTGCGGGAGCTCCCAGCCGTAGTAATGATTGACTCGAAGATCACCGCTCCAGAGGCGAAAAGTTTGAAAACACTCGTGGGTGGTAGCCCTGACCCGTTGCCGTCACATGCTGCCAGCGCGCCCTTGCTTGAAGCGTGGATGCAGGAGCGCGGGCTGTGGAGTCCTGGTGTCTGCGCAGGAGTGTGGGCAGGGGGAGCGGCCCAGCACACATATATGCTGGACCTGGTTGCGCCACCAGGAGTGCCTACGTCTTGTCGTCTTCCAATGTTGACTGCGCTGAAGGCTCGTATGCTGTGGAGGACGTGCACGACACGGCCAATGAGCGCGATGATCACCTCACGATCGGTACTCGTGTCAAAATGCAACCAAATTTCTCGCACTCCATGGTGCGGCGCCGACCGGCTTTTTACGACAGGCGCGGCCCAGACGACCCAGCTAAAGCACATAATTTCAGGCAGCTGCTCGCTGAGCCCCTGTTCCGTTCAATGTTGACGCCACGTCGCATTGCTATATCAGGCAGTCTCAAATTCAAGATGCGGCTGTGCATGCTTTCCCCAAGCCCAAGCGCGCGAAACGCAGCGCGGCACTGAGTCAGGGCACGTTGGACCTCGTATTGCTGAGAGGTGTGCTCAAGAAGCGTTTTCGGTCGTTTGGGCAGGAGATTGCGCGTCTGCTTGGCAATGCTGCGTGCCATGCCGTGTTCCTGGCCTGGGCCGCAGCGGAGGGAAGGGCGCCATCTGAGTTGGTGGATTGCAGGCATTCAGTTTGTGATGTTTGTCTCAACAGGAGCCTTTGCGGCGCGGCCATCGACGAAATTTCGGTCGAAATCCGGCATGCGCTTGACAAGGATGCTGCCGATTTTGCTGAGCGGACGCTGTTTGAGCTGGAGAGCGCAGCGACCGACGTGTCGATGCGGCGCATGTTCAATGTGCTAAAGCCTCTATACAAGACACCCCACCATTCGGCAGCAGGTGTGAAGAAGGCAGACGGCACAGTCACATTGCCAGCCTGCGATACAAAGCGCGAGATAGCCGAACATTTTGCCAAGTTTTTGCAAGGGACGAAAGTTTCAATGTGCAATTTGGTGGAGAAGGTTAGAGCCGATAATCTCGTTGATATAGCTCTTTCTGTTGATGCGATCGACTCTGGTCTTGTCCCAAGCGTGTCTGATATCGCATGCATTTTTGCGCACATGAGGCCATTGGTCGGGATGTCCGAAGATTGCAACGGGTCCGAATTGTTCAAAGCAGCCCTCTTGAGTGTGCCAGGTTTTTCCACACGCTGACGTTGAAGTCAGTTGTGTCCTTTGAGCCGCCATTGGAGTGGAAAGGGGGGCATTTGTTCGAAATGCACAAAGGCAAGGGGGCAATGCAGTCTTCTAGGGACGTGACGATTTGTGAGACTGCGTCAAAATCGCTGTCCCTCCACAGGAGGTCCCGCGGGATGCCGGCTCTTGCCGCGACCAGCTCTGCCTTGCAGTTTGGTGGCGGGCTCAACAAAGGCTCCACGGAGTTTGCCCATCTGTACATGGTTGCGTGCATGGAGGCTGCTCGTGGTAAGAAGCTTTCCTTCGGCGCTTGGTTTGTCGATTTGCAGCGCCGCCGGCGTCCATGCACGCATTTATTGCGCGTTTGTTGGCCTCTGGGTTTTCTGCCGAGGACGCCGCGGAAATCGCCGAGTTCCTCTGTGCCTATGAGCATTGGACCGAGGGCGGAGGCACGAAGCACTATCTGAAGATGCTGAGCAAATTGCACAGGCAATCCTGCTTTGCGATGGAAGGCGTTACGGGTTGCGTCCAGACTGAGTCTGGGAATCTTGCAGGCAGTGCTCTTGGGGACTTTGTCTTCCTCCTCGCCTTCAGCCGCGTGGTCCACGCCGTGGAGCTGCGCCTCGCCGCTGCAGGGTTGCTTCTCGAACTCCCCGCTGAACCGTTAATCGCCGGCTTCGGCGCTGAGCCGGAGGGCGAGGGGCGCCGGGAATCAGTGCAACTTGGCGCAGCAGGGTACGTGGACGATGCTGTGCAGCCATTGTTCGGCCAGGCGCGTGAGCTCGTCGCCAGATTGGCCAAAAAGTGCGCGGCAATCTTCGAAGTCGTTTTCTCCACGCATGGGTGAATCGTTCATTTCAAACGAGGTAAGACAGAGGCGCCGCTCAGACTCGCGGGCCCAGGGTTCGCTGAGGCACAGAAGCAGCTTTTCGCTGACCGCGGGGGCGCCATCCGCTTTGACGCTCGCGGCGTGCAGGGCCAGCTGGCCGCCGCGGCGCAGGATAAACATGTTGGTACGCTCACGTACTTGCTCCACGGATTCCAGGCACCCCGAGATCACGGCCAAGATCGGTGCTCTGAAGGGCGTTTTCCAACAGCTGCGACACACCGTGCTGCAACGGAGCTCTGTCCCAGTGGAAACGCGGCTTGCGTTGCGCCAGGGGGTGGTGTTTACGCGAGGTCTTCGCCAGGCAAGTACGTGGCCACAATTGCACGCTGCTGAGATGATGAGCATCCACACGGCTGTGATGTAAGTGGATTCCTCCGTCTTGAAGGAGGATCCGCGAGACCCTCGTTGTCCTTCTCACGACTGCACTGCTGAGCACGAATGCTTCGTTGCACCTGCGATCATGATATTGTGCATGCGCGTCGGGCTCTTCAGCAGAGTTTGTTTGCATGCCCCGCGAGCGCTGTGCGGTGTTTTGTCTCATACACTTGCGGTCCGCAGGTCCTGGGTGCATGCCGTTTCAGAGGACTTAAACATGTTGACATCTAGTTGTTGTGCGTTCTCAGAATACGCGACAAAGCCCATCAGAGAATGAGTTCCCGTGATCCGGGCCAACCCGAAAACGCTTCAGGGCTGCACTTAGAGATGCCCGGGAAAAGCGTGGTTTCAATGCGGTGAGGACTTGGGCTAGAAGCCGGCGGATGGCCGAGGTGAACGATACACTTTCGTGCCATAATGTTCGCACACACGCAGCTCGAGGCAGAAGATGGCCGCCCATACGTTCTCTGCGCATGGTGTGCGACGTCGCACTCGCGAGCTCATCGATACAACACTTTGTCCAGCGTGTATGCAATGTTTCCACACTCGCGTTCGAGGTGGTGACAAATTTGGAAGAGAAGTCGGAAAAACTGCCGTTCTGTAGTCATGTCTACTTTAACCAGGTTGCCAGCGGACGTCGTTACCGAGCTCGATCGAAAGGATGCTAAGGACGCCAGTGATAGGGCCAGAACGGGTCAGGGGCCACACCGTGCTGTCGTTCCAGTTAGCCGAGTGGAAGGCCCGTTGACCTTGGAAGCGTCTGAGGCTGGCCTGAGACATGAGTCTTCCCCCTCCCGACTCCTTCTGTCTGGTGAGCCAAGGGGTGCGAGCATAGCAACGACATCCTTCTAAGGAGAGTCGGTGCACGAACTGTCCTTTTCCTTGCCGCTCCGCCTTGCATGTGTTCTCCCTGCACGCGCACGTTTCAAGCTGCTCGGAAACGAAAACGAGGAGGAGGAGGAGGATGGGGAGGAGGAATCCGCTGGAATTCGCTGGTATCCACGAAGTGGTAGCGAATTAGCCAACGAGGACCCCAGGCGGCGGCCCAAGACTGCCTCCCGCCTGACGATACCCATCGGATGCGGAGGAGGAGGAGGAGG